>CAUYUJ010021887.1:0-109166 GCA_963575745.1 Prorocentrum cordatum | reverse complement strand
GCGCGTGCGTGTGCGTGTGCGTGTGCGTGCGTGTGCGTGCGCGTGTGCGTGTGCGTGTGCGTGTGCTTGTGCGTGTGCGTGTGCGTGTGCGCGTGCGCGTGCGTATGCGTGTGTGTGTGTGCGTGTGCGCGTGCGTGTGCGTGTGCGCGCGCGTGCGTGTGCGCGTGCTTGCGCGCGTGCGCGCGCGTGTGTGGGACGCGCGCGGGCGGTCCCACTGGGAGCTTCGGTGAAGCTCCCTATGGGGCCACGAAGCGCTGCACTGGGTGGGGGGAACGCATGCGGGCGGTAGCACTGGGGCCGTCAGTGGAGCCCCCGAATTATGGAGCCAAGAAGCGCTGCACTAATTGGGCGAAAATGCCAAAATGATTTTCCGAGACGCATGCGGACGGCCCCGCCGGGGGCTTCGGTGGAGCTCCCTATGGGGCCACGAAGCGCTGCACTGGGTGAGTGACAATGCCAAATTGGGCTTCCGGGACGCATGCGGACGGCCCCCCTGGCGGCTTCGGTGGAACTCCCTACGGGGCCACGAAACGCACAAATTGGGTTTCCGGTGCGCATGCGGACGGTCCCACTGGGGGCTTCGGTGGAGCTCCCCATGGGGCCACGAAACGCTGCACTGGGTGAATGAAAATGCCAAATTGGATGCTTCGGGACGCATGCGGACGGCCCCACTGGGGGCTTGGGTGGAGCTCCCTATGGGGGCACGAAGCGCTGTACTGGGGAGGTGAGAATGCCAAATTGGGGCTCCGAGACACACGCGGACGGCCCCACAGGGACGAGACGAGACGAGACGCGCGAGTCCGCCGGCCGGCGGGCTGGCAGGCCCCTTAGGGGCGGCGCGGGCGGGCCGGAACCCGGCCATAGGCGCATGAACTTCAAGAAGTCGCTCTCGAGGTCCGCCCAGGATTTGACACGCGTAACACTCAGTAACCATGTGCCAGAGGCGCTCCCCACCAAATCGCTCTATAAGAATTCTGTGATATCGCCACTCCACCGTTTTCGCTGCCCACCGCGTCGGCGTTGCGCTGCCCGAAGGTCATGGATATCAGGCTCCCATGCCGCTGCCAGTCGGGCCCAAGAGTGGTGTGGTTGCGTGGCAACTCGCCCAGGCCATCTCCATTTACGCCTGTGATAAATCGTCACCCATTCCTCCACCTGTGCGCGCGTCGCAAGGTCTGAGGCGGCGCGGGTTGCCCTGCGGATGACATGATCCCAGGATTCAATGTCGGATTCGTCGTCGACGTCGTCGAAGTCTAGATGCCTTTTGACGTCGGAACTGCTGTCGTCTTTTGTGCTGTCGTCATGCTGGTCAGTGTCAGGGTTGAATGTGCTTTCGGCAGTGCTGGCCTGGGGTGGTCTGCGTCGGCGTCTCGAGGTATTGACAATGAGTCGTAGCATGCGTCGTTGGGTGCGTCGGAGTGTCAGGAGCATGTCTTTGGTGAGAATCCACGCTGCGCAGCCGTGCGTGACAGTTGGCGTCACTGTCCCGCTGAAGAGCCTGAGTCTGCTGTGAAGGGGGTGCCGGTTGTTGGTGAGCTCATTGCGGAAATGGTTGAATTTGCGCCATCCCATTGCAAGTCTGTTGGTTAGCTCGGCGCGGTGGAAGTCGTGCAGCGCCAGCCTGCGACCAAGGTATTTGGTGCTTTCCTCGGCGCTGAGGATTTCGACCTTGTCGTCGTCGATGTCCACGCGTGCAATGCATCGCCCCATGTCGCCCACTCAAAAGTGTGAGGGTTTTCGTTTTGCCGGGGCGCAGTGCAAGTCCATACTTCGCAGCTTCGTATTTGAGGTCCCGCAAGATGCACTTGAGATGTCGTAGATTGGGTGCTAAGAGAAGTACGTCGTCAGCAAATCTCAAGTTGGTCAAGGGCGTCGCCTGGGCACTTCCACATTGTATGCCGAAGCCTTTTCGTGCCTAAGTTGGCTTGATGTCCCGGAAGATTTGCTCGAGTAGCGCGTTGAACAAATATGAGCTCAGCGGGTCCCCTTGCTTGACGCCGCGCTCAATATTGAATTGTCTGCTTCTGACGTCGGTCCATACCGTGTCTCTTTGATCGCTGTAGAAATTCTGCAGCAAGGTGATGTAGGGTTCTGGCACATCTTGTTTCCTCAGGGCTTCCCACAAACACAAATGGTCGACGCAGTCGAAAGCCTTCTTGAAATCGATAGCAGCTGTCCAGAGTGGGAGCTGCCATTCGTAGGACTGCTCGCAAAATAAAGTTGCAGCGAAGAGGTGATCCTCTGTGCTTAGGCCCTTGCGGAGGCCAGCTGGGCCAGGCGATTGCTGCGCGTCGAAGAGAGTGTCAAGCCGGTTGCAAAGCATCCGGGACATGAGTTTGTATAGTAGTGGTATGATGGCGATGGGTCTGTAGTTGCTTGGTAATTGCGGGTCTCCGGACTTATGGATTACGCTGATGGTGGTGTGTCTCCACTGTTCCGGCGGTGTCTGCTCAAGTGCTATAATGTCGTTGAAGAGCCCAACAAATGCTTCACGATCGTGCCCCCCCCCTGCTTGCAGCAGCTCTGCGGTGAGCCCAGCCGTGTCTTTGCACTTACCGTTTTTGAGATGCTTCACTGCTTGGTGCAACCTCGTAGGTGAATGGTGGAATACTCTGTCGAGGTCGCGTTGCTGATTCTTCTTGGGCGTCTGGGGAGCTGCTGGGCGTAGGCAAAGTAGTGCTTTCAGGGCGTCGGTACAGCTTCTCATAGAAGTCTGCGAAGACGTCTGCAATTCCCTGTCGGTCCGTCTCGTCGGAGCCCTTTGCTGTTGCCATGGCCTGTATGAGCTCCTTCTTCTTGCTGGACTTGATCCCAGAGATCTTGTTCAAGCCGCGGAAACTAACGATGATGTCGTTCAGGATTGCCTGCCGTTGAGCCCTTTTGATGTCCCGGTGCGCACGTAGGATACGTTTGCTGAGAGCTGTTCGGGTGGTTATGTGGGCGTACAGTGTGTTTCTGCGTTGCGTAAAAAGTGCGCGCAGGTGTTGCTTTGCCACGTCGTCGTTGCTAGCTGCGTTTTGTTGAAGATGTTGTTGTTGGTCTTGTTGTTGCTGGTAGTCTCTCTGGGCTGCTAGTAGTGCTTGTTCGGTGTGTGCAACGGTGTCTCGGGGACCACTTGGCGGGATGATGGTAGTGAGGTGTCTCTTCAGATGGTGCTGGAAGTCGGGGTCGTTCGGTCGGGGAGGCTCTCGGTGCGTGCGAGTCTGTCGTCGTTTTCGTCGTCGTGCTCGTGGTGTCGCGTCGTCCAGTGCTAGTCGGAGGTGCACGGCTTGGTGGTCGGAACCGAGGTCGGGGCACGTCGTGGCGAACGAATCCAGGACCAAATGCTGGGCCTGCTGATCCATCAGAATGTAGTCGATCTGCGTTTGCTTGTGGTTGGTGCCAGCGCTCGTGTACGTGAACCTGTTGTCGAAATGCTTGTAAAACATCGTGTTTGTGATTGTGAATTTGCGCACGCACGCCCACGATCGTAGCCAGGTGCCGCGCTGGTTGTACCCGCTCTGCCCGTGGTTGCCAATAGTACGCTTCTCTGCCCTGCTAGCGCTGGAATCGTCGTCGTCGTTGCTCCGTTTACCAACTCGTGCGTTGAAGTCTCCTGTGACGATGGTCGTCCGGTGCTGTTGGTGGGCATCAGCGTGCATTTCTGCAAGTACGTCGTACATACATTGCACGTGTTGGTCACTTCGGACGGTCCCACAAGGGGGCTTCGGTTGAGCTCCCTATGGGGCCACGAAACGCTTTACTGAGTGGGTGAAAATGCTAAATTTGCTTTCCGGGACGCACGTGTGCCAACATGCGGGGTGGAACCGCATGCGAACGCAGCCACTTGGGCTTTCGGTGGAGCTCCCTATGTGGCCACGAAACGTGTGAGGGGTGTGCCGACATGGGGGGCGGAACCGCATGCGAACGCAGCAGGTGGGGCCTTCGATGGAGCTCCCTATGCGGCCACGAAACGCGTGAGAAGGGTGCCGAAAAGGAAGTGGAACCGCATGCGAACGCAGCCAGTGAGGCCTTCGCTGGAGCTCCCTATGGGGCCACGAAACGTGCGAGGGGTGTGCCGAAATGGGGGCTGGAGCCGCATGCGCTCGCAGCCACTAAGGCCTTCGGTGGAGCTCCCTAAGGGACCACGAAACGCGTGAGTGGTATGTCAAAGTGGGGGGTGGAACTGCATGCGAACGCAGCTACTGGGGCCTTCGGTGGGGCTCACTATGGGGCCACGAAGCGCGCGAACGCAGCCACTGGGGCCTTCGGTGGAGCTCCATATGGGGCCTCGAAACGTGCGAGGGGTGTGCCGAAATGGGGGGTGAACCGCATGCGAACGCAGCTATTGGGGCCTTCGGTGGGGCTTCCCGTGGTGGACATGATCAAAGGTATATATTCGCAAAGGTACTTCACTGTAGTCGATCATTGCGGGCGGTTTACACAACGTCCTCAACAAGCAGGTATCGCCCAAGGGTGTCCTTTGTCACCGTATCTTTTTATAGCTGTACAAACTGTTCTACCACACGATGCCTTGGCACATCTCCCGCTCGCAGCAGAACCGGGCTATGTTGTTGCCCGGGACATCCTTTTCGCGGACGACACGCTTTTCGTATCCAGTGACCCTGGGAATTTGCAACAGATGTTGGACGCAACAGTATTGGAGGGACAGAAATATGGATTGGAAGTGAATTGGGACAAGACCGTACAAGTCCAAATTTGTAATCAAAGCACAATTAAACAACCAAGTGTGGAGCCTATAAAAAATGTTCGGGAAGCTGTTTATTTGGGAGGGCTTTTGTCTTGCGACGGGCGTGCAAGCCATGAGGTGTCCCGGCGGATCGGCGAAGGCACAAACATATTCAGGCATCTCCAAAAGCTTTGGTCTCATGCGTCAGTTGGGAAGCACAGGAAGTTGCATATTTATTCAAGTTGTGTGGTGACCAAACTTTTGTATTCATTAGACTCTTTGTGGCTGCTCAAAGCGGACAGAAATAAGTTGGACGCGTTTCACTGCAAATGCTTGCGGACAATCATGGGCATCCCTCATGCGTATTACTCGCACATATCTAACGCGACTGTGTTGGAACGGGCAGCATCAAAACCGTTATCTGAGATTTAATGCGAAAAACAAGCCGACCTACACAATAAGATTGCCGCGAGGCCAGGCCATGACTTAGTCAGGCAACTCGTTTGTGCAGTGGACGGCGCCCCGAAAAATTGGGCCAACCGCCGTCGCAGAGGCCGACCAAGACAACAATGGGCAAAAGAAGTATTTGCAAGTTTGTGACTCGTGTGTTTGTGTGTGTTTGGCGCACCACCCTCGCGTTTGGCGGGCTGCTCTTGACTGCATGTGGGACGCTTTTGGCGCACCACCCTAACTTTTTATGTGCTCTTTTGCCTACGCGTCCTCAGGATGCACGGCCCACTGACTGACTGGTGGAGCTTCCTATGGGGCCACGAAGCGTGTGAGGGCTGCGCCGCCATGGGGGTGGAACCGCATGCGAATGCAACCACTGGGGCCTTCGGTGGGGCTACCTATGGGGCCACGAAACGTGTGAGGGGTCTGCCGACATTATGCGGGGTGGAAGCGCATGCAAACGCAACCATTGGGGCCTACGGTGGGGCTCCCCATGGGGCCACGAAACGTGTGAGGGGTGTGCCGAAATGGTGGGTGGAACCGCATGCGAACGCAGCTACTGGGGCATTCGGTGGAGCTCCCTATGGGGCTACGAAACGTGTGAGGGGGGTGCCAAATGGGGGTGGAGCCGCATGCGAACGCATGCGAACGCAGCCACTGGGAGCTTCAGTGAAGCTCCCTATGGGGCCACGAAACGCGTGAGGATTATACCGAAATTGGTGATGATGATAGGGGAGGGGGGAGGGGGAGGAGGAGGGAGTGAACGCGGGGCGCTGTCTCTTCAAAACGAGAACCCAACACCACAGGATGGTTTGGGGGGAAAATCCCACCAGCCCTCTGGGCGTGGGTGGTTTAGAGAGTTTCCTCTCCCACCCCTCCTTCCTCCCCTTCGAGGAGGGGTTTACCCCTCCACAATTACTCAATATGAATACGACTCTCCTCCTTCCCCTGATGACGGGTTGGGAGTGTTCGCCCCGCCCCCGCGTACTGTTTTTTAACACACAGGACTCCCCGGAGTTGGGTTTTCACCTGCATTTGTTTTCAAAATACTGCTCTCGCTGAGGCGCCGGCCTCATTTTCGGGCCCCGCTCGTTCCGAATCGTGCTCCCGCTGCAGCGCTGGCCTCATTTCCGTGCTTCCGCTCGTTCCGAATCGTGCTCCCGCTGCAGCGCTGGCCTCATTTCCGCGCTTCCGCTCGTTCCGAATCGTGCTCCCGCTGCAGCGCTGGCGTCATTTCCCGTGCCATGCCACGGCATGCAATGCAATGCTAGGTTGCGTTCCGCTGCGCGATGCCATGCCTTCAGCTGAAGCTGTGATATGCAGTGCTTAAGTGCCACGTCGTGCTATGCCATGCTACGCTTTGATCTTCAACGCCATGCTATGCAATGTTATGTTCGGGGCCGCTGTGCGATGCCATGCTTTGCGTTGCAAAGTTTTGTGATGCAATTCTTCACTACGCCACGCCACGCCATGCTGTGACATACTACGATTTGCGGTGCTCTTCTACACCATGCCATGCCGTGTTCTACAATGCATCGCGTACCCTTTCGGGATCATTGCCCTGCTCGACATCCGACTGTGCGAGTAGAGAGGGGATCTACGCCATGGTAAGGGATGGGAGGGAGGGGGGGGATGTCAGGCGCACCTAGCTTGCCCTACCCCCTTCCCGTGGACCTGGACGGGAGGGGCCGCGAGGTGTCAGGGCGTCCAAAACGGCCTCAGCGAGGAAGCCAATATCATTTATTTTACTATGGTTTTGGCCCCAGTTTGGCCTCCTGGGGGGGGGGCAAGGCTAATTAATGCTCCGCATTTCTTTGATAGATCTCCTCCAAGATGGCCCCAAGAAACGCCAACGAGGCCCCAAGAGGTCCCAGGATGGCCCCAAGATGGCCCCAAGAGGCCCCCAAGAGGCCCCTAGAAGGCCCCCAAGAGACCCCCAAGAGGCCCCAAGAGACCCCCCAGAGGCACCCAAAATGCTCCAAGAGGCCTCGGCGAGAATGCCAAAACGGCCTCGGCGAGGAAGCCAAAATTACTGGTTGTACTACGGTTCTGGTCCCAGTTTGGCTTCCTGGGGGGGGGACGCTAATTAATGCCCCTCTCTTGTTTCATCGATCTCCTCCAAGATGGCCCCAAGAAGCGCCAACGAGGCCCCAAGAGGTCCCAGGATGGCCCCAAGATGGCCCCAAGAGGCCCCCAAGAGGCCCCCAGGAGGCCCCCAAGAGACCCCCAAGAGGCCCCAAGGGACCCCCCAGAGGCACCCCAAGATGCTCCAAGAGGCCTCGGCGAGAATGCCAGAACGGCCTCGGCGAAGAGGCCAAAATCACTGTTTTGTTAAGGTTTTGGCCCCATTTTGGCTTCCTGGGGGGGGCGCCAATTAATAGTCCACTCTTGTTTGATCGACGGTTTTAGCCACATGTTGGCCTCTGGGGGGGGGGCACTGATTAAAATGACTCCAACAGCGCCTGGGAGAGCCCGAAATGATCTCCAAGATGGCTCAAAATATCCCAAGATGTCTCATAATGGTTTCCTCTGTGTGCTGCCCACTTCCGTGATCCAGGCAATTCCTCTGGGCATCGTTTCTGGATGGGCTGGTGGGGGGTATTTTTTTGGTCGCGGCCGCAAGCGGCGGCGCAGGCGGCGGGTCGGTAAGTCCGGGGCGCGGTCCTTAAAAATTTACAGCGAGCCGCAAACCAGAGCGCAAGGTCAAACCTAAGCTGCCTAAGCCGCCGAGCTGCGGTGCGGTGAGCTGGGCGCGCGAGGGCCAGGAGGTCGGAAACGGTCCACCCTCACCGACATGCATCAAATTGCAAGGCCAAATTGAATCAGGCTGGTGGGGAAATGCAGGAATCGCAGGCCAGGATGCTGATGTTAGTTGCGAGTAGCTTCCACACATCACTTGCCACGAAAATAATTAGCTGTGCCCCGATGAGGAATTCAGGAGCGGCTGAGGGCCGTGTGCACGTGCGTAGCAGGAGACCATAACCCATCCAGGAATGGCATAGCGACCAGGGCAAAGCATAGTGCTGGTGGGGATTCGTTTGTTTTTTGGTCGGCGGCTCCGAGGCGGCGGACAGGGAGCGGTAGGCGTCGTCTGGGCCAGCAGGCGAAGCTAATTAGCTACAACAGAAGCTGGGGATTCGCGAAGAGTTAACAATTTTCCGAACAAACGGTGGATGCAACGAACAGTACGTGGTTCTCGCCGTCGAAAGGCATATTTCAATGATTTGGTTAAACGGCAACATAACCAATAACTAAGACTGCCCAATCACCCTTACAGCTACATAAAAACATTCCCTCCACGAACTCCTACAAATTCTTCTCCCCCTTCCACCACCTCTTCACCTTTCCCTTCCTCCTCATCATCCTGCTTTTCCTCCTCCTTTTCATCCTCCTCCTGTTTATTTATCCTCCTTCTCTTCATCCTCCTCATCATTAATCATCATCAGCATCATCATCACCATCATCATCATCGAAGTCATCATCATGATCAAAATCACCATCATCATCATCAGTATCACCATCATCATCTTCATGACAAGCTCCCTCAGGCCTTGCAAGAGCGGCGGCGGTGGGGCGTTAGCTGCAAGTTGATGAAGGCGGACGCGTTCCCTCCCGTTGAACGTCGCGGGTTCCGCTTTTTCCTGCTCCCCCATCCTCTTCCTCCTCCTCCTCCTCCTCCTCCTCCTCCTCCTATTCCTCCTCCTCCTCCTCCTTTTCCTGCTCCTCCTCCTCCCCCCCGTCCGCATCGTCATATCATCCCCACCGTGATGTCTGTCTCCCCGCTGACGTCGTCCCCAGATGACAAGGTGTTCCCTTTCTCCGTCAGCTCAGCCACGGTCCCAGTGCGATCTCTGATCGCGCAGTACACACACTTGCACTCGTGAGAATAGAAAGGAGGGGTATGGGGCTCGGGATGGGATGGGTGGTGAGTGGCTGAGGATTGACAACAAGTGAGTAGTTGAGGTATGGCCTTGAGCCAAAATGGTTGCGGAGGGGGCCCAGTTCCCGACTGCACAGTTCAAGTCCAGGGGGCGAGGGCTGCCCCCCTCACCTGACCAATGAGCTAGAGGCGCTCATTCCCACAGTCCCCTGGAAAATTCGCCGGCCCAACGGGCCAGGGCGTGCTAAGATCTCCGGTACCTGGTTAACAATATTTCTAGTTCGCGCGCGGGGCGGCCCCTGGGGGTCCCCGGACGAACAGTACCCTGGCAAGGTCCCGGCAAGGTTGGGCCAGAGATGCCGGAGCCCTGCTACAGGGCCCCAGGACGGGCCAAGAGGTCCCCAAGAAGCCTCCAAGACGGTCCAAGAGGGCCTCGAGACGGCCAAAGATCGCCCGAAGACGCCCAACAGGGCCCCAAGACAGCCCAAGAGGCCTCCAAGACGCCCCAAGGGCCTTCCAAGAGGCCTCCGAAGAGGGCCCCAAGAGGCCAAAATCGTTGATTGCCATTGTTGTTTTCAATGTTTTTTGCGTTCTGGCTTTTTCGGCTTCCGGACGCTCCAAGACGGCCCAAGAGGCTCCCAAGACCGCTCCAAGACGGCCCACGAGGCTCCCAAGACGGCCCCGGAACGGCCCAGGAGGGCCCCCAAGACGGCCCAAGTGCCGCCCAAGACGGACCAAGAGGCCCCAAGACGGGCCCAAGAGGGGCTCAAGAGGGGAACCGAGAACTGAAAAATAAAGCCCTCTGCCCCAGAAGGCGCCCAGGAGGCCCCAAAAAGGCCCCAAGAGGCCCCCAAGAGGCCCCCAAGAGGCCCCCAAGACGCCCCAAGAGGCGCCCAAGAAGCCCAGAAGAGGCCCCAAGAGGCCCCAAAACGGCCCCCAAGAGGCCCCGAAACTCAGCTAGCCCACAACGGTGCGACAATATGGGCCGGCGGAATGAGCGAAGCGATTAAATAATGGACTTGAAGCGGGATAGGGTCTTTCGCCCCCCGCAACCAATGGCTTGCTCGGGAGAAACTTTGACCGAGACAAGCAAATGTGGAGGGCGCCCTCCTTAAAGGCTCTCGAAAATCCAGCGTGGCAGAATGGTCTCGTCTTGCTGTTCTGCAACACCCGTAGAGAGGCTCTGGCCAAGACTGTTCTCACTGGGAGCATTCACCGGCGCTGAGAGCTGGAAGAAAAGGGGCCATTCGAAAGCACAGCGCACGACACAGCCTCCGGCTGGGTCCGGACAAGGAGCAGAAACAGAGGGGGGGGAGCCGACGACCCTAGTCCAGCTGCCTCTTCGACGCGGCCCTAGAACGATTCTTGGCCCTGGGGTAACAAATGGAGCTGAGCGGCGCTACACTTAGCCATATCTGCTTTGGTGAGACAATCGACCGGAAGGAGGGGATGAGGCATCCATCGCATCGACGATCCGATCCGATCCATGGCGCCCTGGATGACCGCCATGTCTATCGCAGCTCGGCGGTCCGACTTGGCTCTGGAGGTCAGCTTGGATAGGGCGTCGTAGATCCCCTTTGCGTCGACGACGCTCACGTTGTCGGCTGGCCGGGGAGGGCCGAACACTTCGCACTGGTCTTTCAACAGGGCGACGAAAGGACCGAGATTCTCTCGCCAGCGCTCGTTCACCACGCTTCCACGGGCAACGTAGGAGAATCTGCAGCCACTCGGCCTCCCCAAGAGCACTAGAAAGAGCTAGGGTCTCCCCGGCCAAGGTTGACGCCATTTGGCGTCCGAGTTTTCCGGACCTCCAGGCAAGCGGGGTAACTCGGGCCCGGGGCCGGTGGGCCAGGGGGGTATCGGCCACGTAGATTTGCCTAGCTTCCTGAGGACGCTGAAGCCCCCACTTGCCCTCGGCCCCCACCCCGCCCCCCCACCCCCACCATCACTTGCCGTCGCCAGCACGAAGCCGTCTGGCTTAAACCGCAAGACGACGATCGGGAGAGAGGCTGTCGACCTAGGATGGCCGACCATCTTGTTGGCATCCAGCAAATCTTCCAAACACGGGCTGCTGACTTTCGCAGCTAAAATAGAAGCCGTTCCCGCGGCCTCGGCGCGGCTGTCCCCGCCGACCCACTGAAGCTTGTAGACGAGGCTCCTAGAAGCCGCCACCTCCCCTCCGACCAGAGGGCCCGCATGATCTCCTCTACGTCCTTGGGCCAAAGGGATCTTGCGAAGCTGTTCAAGAATGCATCTCTTGATCGACCAAAATTCGACCCCCAGTGAGCCGAAGTCTGCGGCCTATGTTTTCCACCCCCGCGGCGTCCAAAAGTTTCATCTTCCCGAACGTGAAACGTTCCTGAAAAGGGTCCAAGTAGTTTTTCTCTTTACCCTCTCTGAACGCTATGGCCCAGTCGTCTACTTCCACCAACACCTGCGCCTGCAACTCGCCGCGGGCTCGCCCCACGAACCAGCAAGGCTCGAGCTCAGTACGCTCGAAGCCCCGCGACTTTATGAAATTCGCCGCGGCGCGGTGAAAGGCGAGCGGCGCGTCGTCTAGGCCGTAGACGGGCGCTATTAGCTCGATGAGTAAGCCGGGCGGAACCGGGACTCCATCGCACGGTTCCACAAACACTCGACCTCGAGCACGCTTAAGGGGTTCGGACTGACAGAAAGCATTTTTAACGTCCCCAATATACATGGCAAGGCGGTTCATTAGAGACGCCACAAGATACAACATGAGGGCCTCCATGTACGGGGTAGGGAAATAAACTTGGAGTTCCGCCGTATCTTCGTCATGATGGCCCCGAACACGCCATCTTGATTTGGCTTTCTCCTTCGACAAGGTACCCTCCTGCGGTTTCCACCTCCGAACCATGCGACTCGAAACGATCCGGCCCGGGAATAACCTACGAAGCTCGTTGACTTCCTTGGGGGGGGTGCACTATCACGGCCTTGGTTCCCTCGGATATGGCTTTCCATTCGTTCGCATCTGAGATGTCGAACTCCCCTTGCTCTTCCGGGCTGAGACGCTCGCATTGAACCCCAACGCCTCGACTGGCCAGGAGGGAGAGGGAAACGGACCCGTCTTCCCCGGGGATGGTTTCCACACAGGCGTTTCCGTTGGCGCAAGTCTCACTAGACCCGCTCCACCCCTGGGACTGGATTTCCTGCTCTAACTGGCCGAGAAGGTCAACCTCCTCGTCCATGTGGGCAAGACGGGCCATAGCCGTGGCCCCCACGTTCTCGGCGCGGTCTCCTCCTCGTGGCGAGTGAGACCTCTGGCGGGCTGGAGCCTCGAGCTCTCTGACCTGCTGTCTCACCCTGCCCTCCTGGACCCCCTGGAAGGCCTCCCCCGGAATGCGAACCATTCTCCCGCCCCCTCCGTCCAGGCGCCTAAGTCCCTCGGTATCCTGCATCAAGCGAATGAGCCGACCGTGGTCTACTGGCTCCGCTGGGCGATGCTGAGAGGCAGAATCGGACAGCGCAAGCCTAGGAGCGCTGGCTGGCGGAACGCTGGCAGCTGAGGCTTCAAAGTGAGGGCCGTCGCGAGAGACGACGCCTGGCTCTCTGTCCCTTTTTTCGCCTTGGGGGAGAATGGATTTCGAGCGAGTAGCGCGGCCCGAATCGCCGTCTCGCTCCGCGATACTGCGAGCTGTCTGGGATGGCACTGAAGTCTGCCTTGAAGGCCCGGACGAGATCGGAACATCAGATCTATTCTCCAGGGATTCTGGAGCTCGTGCCCCTTCGGAGTGAGCCGGGGGAGCCGCCTCATCAGGAATCGGAGCAAGGCCTGGAGGGGGCAAAGGTGGGAGAGCTCCTGGTTGACCCCCCAATTCCCCCCCTTCTCCTGGAACGACCGAGGGCGGCTCCATGTCAGGGCCCCCCCCTGCGGCGGCCCCGCTGTCAGCCTCCGCAGCGGGCGCCACCTCGGGAGGAGAGGCGACCTCCACGGGAGCGTCTGGAGCCCATGCTCCGGGAGGAGGCGGCCCCTCGCTGGAGACGTTTGCCCCAGCTCGACGCGCGCTGGTCTGGGCTTCCCTAAGAAGCTGTTGGACAGACGAATCTGCGAGGATCTCCGCTCCCCGGGACTCTTCGGTCGCGGCCAATCTGACCTGCTCGGTGGAGCACTTCCAGAGACGGGACCTCGTCGCTACCCAAACCGGCGCGCCGTTCTGCAGCACCACGAGTCCCGGACCGACCCATCTGTCCCTCTGAAGGGCGAAGGTATTCTGCCCCCCCTGGGAGCCCCTCCAGACGTAAACCCACTGCCCCGGGGAAAAATGCTCGTCTCGATGGATGGGTGCGCGCGCTGCCTTGGCCAGACGACGTTGGTTGGACGACTCAGACAGTTCCTTTCGGGCCAACCTCCGGATGGCGCCCCGGCGGGCGAACTCGGCCGCCGCGGTGTCCTGATCCCAAGAGCCGGGGGGACAAGTCATCCGCACCCACCGCCTGCAGAGGGTCATCGGACGTGATGTCGTTTGGCATGCTGGGGTTAATGCCGAAAACCATCTGGCAAGGAGTGAACCCCCCCCCGATGCAAGTACCGATGCTTCGCGGCCGCCACTTCGTGAACCAGCGTTTCGAGTTCCAGCGCCGCGGTGACGAGGGTGGTCTCAGAGGCCCGAACCAGGATGTCTTTGACCCAGCCCCCGTGCCTCTCGGCCCGGCCATTCTGCCACGGACTCTCCGAGTCCGTGACATGTTGAAAGACCCCAAGTGCTCCAAACCCCACTCGAAATGGCCATGAAACTCTGGCCCTCCGCCCGCGATGGCAAAAAGAGGGTGCCCGAAGGGTTTCACCCAGGCCCCATATGAAGGCCCTCCAGGCCCCCAGGCCGTGCCATCGTACATCTCCACTACTTGGTAGTTGGTGCCATGATATATGACATTGAGAAACGCCAGCTGTTCTTCCTTAAAAGTGGCATAGAACGTATCTAGAGCGATGATGCGATTAAACTCGAACGCCCTAGGTACCACCACGAGGCGACTGCTTGCTGGACGAGACTGCGCGGCGCAATCGCCGCATCGGTACTCGTCCTGCACGAACTTGAGCACCTCGGGTTTAGCCTGAACACCCCTTAGAACCTTCTGGAAAACGTCTTTATGAGGGTGTCCCAATTGACGTAAACCTGATGCATGAGCCGTCTGATCTTCGGGGTGACCTCAAAGCGACAATCCTGGGCTATTCCCCCTGGTTCCGGATCGCCCTCGAGGGCTTCGGGTTCTTCGACTTCGGCCGGATAGCTCTCGGCAAGGTACAGCTCTGGGCCCCCAGCATCTCTCGCGGCCTTGACCTGTTCCTGAGATGGCTCTGGAAGGGCCGCGCTCGTGCTGGCCCGAACGGCCTCGGCCAAGGCCCGGGCAAACTTTGGCGGACACACCCGAGCTCTAGCTGTCATGGAACTGCCAATCAGATGAGCGCGCCAATGGTCACCAGCGCACCTAGACCTGGCGAATCGCTCCACAAGGCATCACAATTAGACATCAGCCTCGTGGGCTTCTTCGACAAAGTCCCAATTTCCGCCACTGGTAGACCGAAACAACAGAGGTCGACACACATAGACTCGACCCCAGGAAGACCCTGAATATAGCGGACCATGTCCTTTCTCCAGGACCCCGCGGTGACCGGATGCTCGAAAGCAAAATGTCTCCCCTGCCGGCGCTGTTCCAAAGCCATCGCGAAACCGAGCAGGACAAGAGCCTCAGCGTTCTTGCGGCGCTGCTCCGGAGTCGTTGCTAGATGAGCGGTGGCAATGTGCGTTATGGAGAAGGCGTCGCACGGGGGCTCCAGGATAGTCACCCAGGGTTCCCGCTTTTTTTAATGTGCGGAACTCCTGCCGACGCTGCTCGTTTAGGAAGTCCCATCCTCCTTCCTTGTCGAAGCTGCCCAGGCACACCACTCCGGCGTGCTCAGAGTAGTGAGCGATCCTAGGAGGTGACAAAAACCTCGACAAAGGCCCGTCTCCTAAGTTGGGCTCTGTAAAACTTGGTCTTGTCGGAGCATCCCCTCCCCTCTCCTGAATTTCTCTTTTCCCCTTTCGTCAGGTACACCTCTCGATCGTCTGACCACTGATCCCCGAAGATGGCGTCGTCGAGCTCCGGACAGTAGAACTGAGTTTTGCCGCCCTTTTCCTGGACCTTTTCAGCCTCGAACACCCTGCTCAGATCCTGGAACTTCTCATCCGAACCGATCTCGAAAACGCCTCGGTGATTAGGGTCCCCTATCCTCGTACTGGTACTGTCGCGGAGGCTCGGGTGCCGGCCCAGGCCCACTTGCCGCCGCCCTCGTGGCTCCACGTCTTCCACCCAGTCTGCTCCCATCCGTCCCTGGCCAGGCGCTTCTTCTCGGCGCCCTTCATCTGCTGCCGCTGCCTCCGGGCCGCCTCCTCCGGGCTCTCCGTCGGCATCCACGGGCCCCCCTTGGCTGACGAAGGCCCCGCCGCTGAAGACCTCGTCGGACGCTCGACCCTCAGTTGAGGATGCTGCCCGCCGTCCTGCATCGGGCCTCTCTGCACCCAAGTGAGCTGCTGAGCGGACACCACTGGCGCCGTCGCCGGAGGCTGCTGCTGAGTGCCCCCCGGCGTCGATGGCATCGCGAAGCTGCTGATCGTGGACGACGAAAGGAGAGCCCCCTGCTGATCGCGGAGACCCCGAGGGTTGTCCACCCTGGTCTTGGCGTAGCCGATCGACGGAGGCCATGCCGCAAACGAAATCTGATGAGTCATCGGAGCGGCACCGTACGACGGGCAGGCGTTCACCACTGGAGCCGCGCCGACGAAGCCCCAGCCCCCCCTGAGTGGCTGCCGCGGCCGCCGACGGAGTCCCACACCTCGGAGAGGGCAGAGCTGCGATCGAGACTCCACTAGGCGGCGCCTGCTGAAGCGCTGGAGGCTGCTGGAGCGCCAGAGGGGTGGCCATGCTGCGATGCTCCACCACCGACGGTGCCTGTGACGGTCTGGCTGCGGCTGGCCCCTGCCCCGGCCCCTCGTGCTTCGCACTCGCACTCGCCTCTGGGGTTGACGCTTCCGCCGCGCTCTTCCGACCTGGCACCTGGGGCGCTTTGGGCACCGGCTCCCGCTGCATGAGTGGGGGCGGCGACTTCGTCGCGGCTGGTCCGGTCAAGACCTGCGCCGGCGACGGGGGCGCTGAGAGCTGCTGCACCTTCGACTGGAGGGTCGCGACCGCCTCCATCTGGCCCGACACGGTCGCGCAGAGCTGGTGGATAGAGGCCCCCTGCTGACTCTGTTTGCTGGCGATCTGCTGCAGAAGGCGCATTGTCTCGTCGTTGCCGTCGTCCGAGCTGACTGAGGGCTCCATCGCCGCTCTCTTGGCTGGTGACGGCGCTGCCCGTCGGCGACGCTGAGCCCTCTGCTCCTTGGCCTGCCCCTCCACGCCGTGCATAATCACGTCTGGTTGCTCCGATTCGACCTGCTGCTAGGGCGCCCCAGCCGCTCGAGCGCCGGCAAACGCTGGCCACGGCGGCGCTGCCCCCGCCGACGCCCTCGCCGCCCGCACTCCTGGCGGAGGAGCTGGGGCCGCCACCAAGGCCTGCCACTCTGGATCGGCCCCGCCCAGCTGGGCGAAGCCCTTCCCGCGCAGCGAGCAGGCGGCGGTCTGGCGCTCGCACGCGCATGTCGTCTCCTTCTCGGGCGTGGACCTGTCCGGCTTGGCGTCCTGGAGGCGACCCGCATGGCGCATAGCCCACGCACCCACCAGCGCCCATGCCCATTGCTGCCAAACCCTACATGGATGGGCATGTGGCGGCACGTGTAGAACTGCCGCGGGATCACCCGCATGCGTTTGACGAGGTTCGTCGGCCAGAAACGGCGATTGATCATCATCCGGCCAAACTCGTCGGCTAGCTTGGAGAGCCAGAAGACCACGACGCCCACCAGGGCCGCCCACGACCACTGGCCGCGGGTCATGGACTGCGGCGCTGGCGCTCCGGTGGCCCAGCTGCTCGCCCATCGTCGCGGGGCGGTTGGCCCGGCGCTGCGCCTCGGTCTGCCCCCCCCCCTTGCCCTTGGAGACGGCGGAGCCGCCTGGGCCAATGACCGAGTTCACACCTGGCGGCGGCATGGCTCGGTCTCACAGTCACGCTGCAGAACCCGACGTAGCGATGGAGTCGCTGGGAGAGATCCCCATCGGGTTCGCCAGGCTGGCTGACGGCTCGAATGCTCAAGCCCAGCCGCTGCGCAATGACGAGCGCGATGACCCAGGTGAACGCCTGCTTGGCTCTGGCTGCCCCTCGTCTCTGAACCGACCGAAGTTCACGAGCCTCTCGCCTTCCGGGCCGCCCCCACCGTCGAACCCGTTCTTCTTCTTCGGTTTTCCGAAGCACAGCCCTGCTCTCCGTAGCTCGATCCGGGAGGACGCTAGGCCGCGCGAGCTCCGATCCGCGCCCCCGGGGGTTCTTGCCCTTGCCGCCTGGGGCCCTTGAGCCCCCGAACCGCCCCGGGCCCCGGAATCGGTCAGCTGTCCAGGACGCGATGCCCCCCGGGGTTCTCGAGGAGGAGGGGGAGAATAGGACCCAGCCCTAGGGGGCGAGGACGGGGAGACGATGGCGCAGCTCGACATCGCCTCGCTCCTGAAATCTTGCTCTGCGACCTCCGGATGCTGGCTCAGCGCCGAGCGGGGGGCGCTTGAGAACTGCTCCCGGAGTGGGCGCTCCAAAATCGCCCAAGCGCATCGTGCGATGTCCGGTGGGAAGCCGACGCATATCAGCCTTCACCCCCAGACGCTCGAGTTCAATCTAATTCGTGCCTAGATCGATTCTCGCTCATAGCATATCCTGAAATCCTACTGAGAGGCGGGGCGGCACGTCCTCTTTGAAGACGTCCAACTCGATGACCCCCATCTTCCCTTGAATGCCCGTGGGGATCAGGGCCGCGCTCAAAACTGCGGCGCCCCCTCCGACTCCGCGGGCCGAGCGATTTCGGGGGGGCACCTGGGGCACTCGCAAACCACTCCTGCTCAAAAGCTCGCAGTGACGTTTCAAAGCTGGCATGCCAATCAGTCCTTGACCCGCTGCGGCGTCGACGATCATCGCGCCGGGCTCGACGCTCACGAGGGCGACGGTGGCGCTGTCGAGGTCCTGGTCGCGGCTCTGGATCGGGTCGGAGATGTTCGCATAGACGTAGGCGTTGACATTCGCGGCGGCACCTGCGGTTGCACTCTGGCCATTCCGCGCCGGACATTCACGAGACCGGCATCTCGTCCTCTTGATCAGCTCTGACAGGGGACGACGTGACTTTCTCGGCCGAACCTGCCCATTGGCGGCGCGATGGCCGCGCTGCTGCCTGTGGGCCGGCTCTGGCTTGTCTTTGCTGCGGTCGAAGGACTCGAGATCGACCTTCATCTTGCGCTTAAGGTCCCAGTTCTGCTTCCACGTCTTGCGTCTCTCCTCTTGCATCGTCGCGAACGCCTGGGAAAGCTCGTCGTCGTGCAAACCTGGGCCCTCCAGCGTCGCGTAGACCTTCTGCTCTCCGTCGGGAAGAGACGTCGTCGTCCTCCAGGGTTGAGTCGAGATCGAGATCGCCCGCATGCACGGAGCACGTGGGCTCATCCTCAGGGAAACTGCTTTCTGCCAAGAACGATCTCTTTTGAAACGACAAATGCACCAGACGAGCGACGTCCATCTCTCTGATCGCGGCGAGAGCCTCCGAGTACGAGTCACGGGTGTTCATCATGACCCTCATCAGCTGTTGTCCTCTCTCGTCGAGACCGACACCCTCCTCCAGGAGCATGAACTTCCAGTCCTCTGGGACCGGAAGGCCCAGAGTCGCGACCTTGTCGAAAGCCAGGTCGATCCGGGCGGCGCACTCCGCGAGGCCTTCTCCTTGACGCCGCCGGAAGGAGAAGAGGCACTCCCTCCCGGCCTCCCTCTTCTCGTCGTCCACCTTCTCGCCGGACAGGAGGTCCAGGCGCTCCACGATCTTGTCGGCCCAGGCGTCGGAGGTGAGCACCTCGCCCGACAGGTCGCCCATTTTCCTCTGGAGGTCGGGAGGAAGCACCTTGAGGATGCGATCTGCATGCTTGTGAGCGGGAATGTCTGTCAGCTGCCGCCAGCGGACGAGCTGGCGCCTCCACAGATTGTACTCGTTCCAAGTGCACCAGGCGCTTGGGACAGCGAAGTCCTTGCCCCGCTCGCCACAGCCGCCCCAATCCTTGCAGCCAGAGCCCTCCTTCAAGCCCGTGTCCCAGCTGTCCTTCCAGCCTGACTTCCACCAGCCGTTCTGGTCGGCATTGTTTTCGACACCGTCTGAGGCGTCTCGCTCTCCGGCACGGCTCTGGCTCCAGGGGTCCTCTTGCTGCCACGGATCGTCATCTCGATTCGGCGCTGTACCACTGGCCCGCCCTTCGCCTGCTCCGTCGGTTCCCCGACCTGCTTGGCTGGATCCTTGGACCTGGTTTCGCACCATCTTGATAACCTGCTCCAGCTGCTGTCGCCAGTCCCGTGGCCTGGCCTGGCCTCGCGGGTGGCGGCGCCTCTGGTGGTGCTGGCCTCGTCGCTGTCACAACTCCATCCAGCAGCGTTCTGAGCTGCCCCTCCGAGAGGCGAAACTGGCCGCCCTCATCTGCCCATTGCTTTGCTGTTCCCAAAGCTGCTACGATAGATCCCTGGCCTGCCGAGGCCGAACTGTTGGGTGAATTTGCACCCTGCTCTTGAAACATCGTCGGGCCCGCAGAACCGAGCCTCCGCAGAGGCTCCGCTACCACTGTCTGCCCACCGACGTCGTCCCCAGATGACAAGGTGTTCCCGTTCTCCGCCAGCTCAGCCACGGTCCCAGTGCGATCTCTGATCGCGCAGTACACGCACTTGCACTCGTGAGAATAGAAAGGAGGGGCATGGGTCTCGGGATGGGATGGATGGTGAGTGGCTGATAATTGACAACAAATGAGTAGATGAGGTATGGCCTTGAGCCAAAATGGTTGCGGAGGGGGCGAGGGCTGCCCCCCTCACCTGACCAATGAGCTAGAGGCGCTCATTCCCACATTTCGTCGTCATCGTCATCGCCATCATCATTACCATCGTTGCTGTCGTCATCATCACCACTACCAGTACCAATACCACCCTCGTCATCATCCCCTCATTTCTCTACACCTCCTCCACCCCGCCCCCCCTCCCGCCTCCTTCTCCTCATCACCATCATCAGATTCCCAGTCTCCCCCTCTTCTTCCTCCTGTTTCCCCCCTGGACGGCGACGGAGAGAAAGGATGCAGAAGGGGTGGAGGGAGAGTAAGACGAGATGGGCCGGAGATGAACAGGATGTGGGAAGGAAGAAACAGGGGGGAAGGGGAAACGCGAAAAAGTTCATCCCGACCTTCACCGCCGTCGCCTGGAAGTCCACCCACCCGTGGATTAACGAAGCGCGCCTGGAGCTGACCAGGAAAAAGGTTGAAGCCTACGGGATCCCGCAGTTCGAACGAAGACGGGATGAGTGCTCTGCTGACCTTCGCCGTCATCACGACTAGTACGTTCAGCGAATTCGGCAACGCATGCTGGACATGCGGCCATCATGCAAGAAATGGTGGGTATTATGTGATTATCTGCTTCTTCGTGCTGGTACGGGGCCTGTTGGCATTCCTCCGCTTCAGTCGCAAGATGGGTCGTGGGCTTTGTCAGCTTGTGCAAAGGCCGACATGCTTGCAGATACCTTCTGTGCGAAATTGTGACTTCCGCCTGAAGATGGCAATGCGTTCTCTTCCGCACGTCTGCCGGGCATGGCCTCGATGACCAACTTTATGCCGATACGGTCCCGGTCGATTTTGCGTATCTTGCGCAGGTTGCGAGAAGCCAGCGGCACTGGCCCCGATGGACTGTCATGTCGGATTATGAAGGCAGGTGCGCCGCAGCTGGCCACGCCTATGGCCATGCTGGCACGCTTGGTTTTGCTTCGTGGCGAGTGGCCTGAATCATGGAACCTTCACTGGCTGTACCCGCTGCTCAAAGAAAAGATTTGTTCGAATCCTTCGAACTATCGCGGAATTCACCTCACATCCCAGCTCAGTAACGTAGTCCAACGTTGTTTTGCCAGCGTGCTGTTCCTTTCTTCGAGTCCAGTGGAGCACATGGAGGCCACCAGGTCACATATCACACGCATCGGGGCTACAGAGATGCACTGGCATTCATGGTATGCTGCTGGATCCGGGCTGTCAGCAGCGGCAGGCCCGTGGGGGTGGACTGTTCGGACGTGGCCGGCGCATTCGACAAGGTCAATTTCGACCGACTCGTGGCCAAATTGCGCACTTCGGGGGTATGCGAGTCTCTTCAGAAGGTTATTCGGTCGTGGCTTTCGGAAAGACAGGCGCATGTCAGTGTGGACGGGGTCCTTTCTCATGCTTTCTTGCTGCGGGACGTGGTCTTCGGCACGGTTCTGGGGCCGCCCCTCTGGAACGCATTCTGTGGTGATTCTGAACCTGCCGTTTCCTCGGTCGACTTTACTGAATGTGTTTTCGCAGACGGCATCAATTGCTGGAAAGAGTTCGACGGTGTGGCCACAAATTCGTCGATCCTCGCTGCGTGCCACGGGTGCCTGACTACGCTTCACATGTGGGGCGCGGCCAAGCAGGTGGCTTTTGAGGCGACGGAAAAGAGCATTCACATTTTAGATAAGTACTGGCACCACGGAGACTATTTGAAGATCCTCAGCGTGCTCTTCGACCCCAAGCTCTCCGTGTACCGCGCCGTCCAAAAATTCACCCGCGAAGCATCTTGGCGGTTCTGGGCACTGCTCCGGTTAGATGCTCTGCAGGGAGAATTTTTGCAATCGGCTGGGGTGTCCGACGACCAGGCTCTTTGTGAGTACCACCTCGCCCCTGTATGTATGAGACGGGATTTGTCTATTCTAGGTTTGTTGCACAAAATCGCTCACGACAGGGCTCCCCCTGCGCTCTGCGACCTTTACCCGCCAATGTCTGGCAACCTCGAGAGTCGGCGGAGGAAGGCGCATTCACAACAAAGCGCTCCGTGATACAGTCGAGCCGGGCATGCATCCCATGATGCATCGATCGATTTTGGGCATGGTGTATTCTTAACCATCTTCCTCAGCATTTCGTCGACAACACTAGACTAGACTTGCCGCCGGCAGCTGGATAACTCACCCCTGCCACTGCCGCGTCACCAGACGTGTCATTTGGGCGGGCGGGGAGTTCCGCCTGAGATTGTCCCACTGTTAAAGACAGTGAACTTGAATTCTACAACGGCTGAACGAAGGAGGAAAAATCGTCTTCAACGTGGGGCTCCCGCCTTGGCGACGCGCACATTCGTCTTGTGAAACTCCAACAGTGACACGGATGGAGGGCGGATGGTTCTCAAAGTCAGGTTCTCGCATTGGCGACGCACACACTCGTCTTCGGTTCGAAAGCAGATAGTGTCCCAAATGGGGCCCTGACCTTAGCGACACGCGCACTTGTCTTCAAAATATCCAGCGGTTACAGAGATGGAGGGCGAATGGTGCTCAAAATGAGGACCTCGCCAGGGCGCCAAACACACTCGGCGCACCTGAATAGAGAGGCCCATAGCTGGAGGGTAGCTCCATTGCAATGTGGAGCTTGCGCCTGCGACTTCGTGAAAACACACGATACATGCTACTAAAACTAAGTAACAGTTACATGGATGGAGGGCGGTTGGTTCTTTTTTGTGAATGAGGCTCCCGCTTGGGACGAGAAACATGCAACGGCTACACGGACGGAGGGAAAATCCTTTCCGAAGCGGGGCTGTGGTTTGGTATGTCTTTGAACTTGACATACAATCCTACCTTATCGCAGTCCGTATGGCTGGAGGGATGGGGGGGGATCCTTTCAAACGGATCTCCCCCTGAACTGCAGGCCCCCAGGGCGCTCGTATTCCGAGGGGGTGCTTGGCGCAACATCGTCGGTACAGATTCGATATGTAGTGGTCTTCCTCCTCCTCCTCCTCCTCCTCCTTCTCCTCCTCCTCCCCATCTTCCTCATCCCTCTGTTCCTGCCAATGCGGCGAATTACACAGGCACTGTGCTGGCGCACTGCAGATCGAGCGGTGAAATCTTCTGTCGGGCCCATCGTGAAGACTGCACAACCGGCTCCTCCTGCGTCCTCTCTCCTTCTCCTCCTCCCTCCTGATGGCCTGATACCTGCGAGTTGGTCAGGTACTCCCCCCATGCTCCTCCTCCTCCCCACACTCTACTAAGCTAGCGTGGTCATGCTCCCTGTTGTCATTCTCCACCCCCCCTCCACTTTTCCTCCTCCACGATACTGATTCCTCCTCATTATCCAGCTTTTCGTCCGCCTCCTCCATCTCACCACCACAGCAAATGTAACAACACATCCACCGTCGTCGACATCGACACATAATCGGCATCATCATCATCATCATCATCATCATCATCATCATCATCATCATCATCATCATCATCATCATCATCATCATCATCATCATCATCATCATCATCATCATCATCATCATCATCATCATCATCATCATCATCATCATCATCATCATCATCATCATCACATCATGCATCATCATCATCATCATCATCATCATCATCATCATCATCATCATCATCATCATCATCATCATCATCATCATCATCATCATCATATATTCATCATCACCATCATCATAATCAGAATCATCATCACCATCATCAGCATAATAAGCATCATCATCAACATCATCAGCAGCAGAATCATCAGCATCAGCATCAGCATCGTCATCGTCATCGTCATCATCATCACCAGCATTAGCATCATGATCATCATCATCATCATCATCATCATCATCATCATCATCATCATCATCATCATCCGTATCATCGTCAGCATCATAATCGTCTGCATCACTATCGTCATCAACATCGTCGACATCATCATCGTCGTCATCAGCATCATCACCATCAACATCACCATCATCATCATCATCATCATCATCATCAGCATCAGCATCGTCATCATCATCATCATCATCATCATCATCTGTCATCATCAACATCATCACCATCATCACCACCACCATCAACGAACCGTCACCATCATCAGCATCATCAACAGCAGCATCCGCGTCAGCAACATGATCAGTACCATCATCATCATCATCATCATCATCATCATCATAATCATCATTAACATCAGCATCATCATCATCATCATCATCATCATCATCGTCATCATCATCAACAGCGTCATCATCATCATCATCATCATCATCATCATCATCACCATCATCATGATCATCATCATCATCATCATCATCATCATCATCATCATGCGCATCAAAATCATCATCGCCACCACCGGCATCATCGTCGTCACCATCGCCATCGTCATCGTCAGTGTCGTCATCATCGTCATCGTATCCATCGTCATCGTCATCTCCACCATCATCACAACCACCACCACCATCACCACCATCACCATCATCATTAACGTAACCACCACAAACGTCATCATCATCATCATCATGATCATCATCATCATCATCATCATTATCATCACCACCACCACGATCATTATCGTCAGCATCATCGTCATCATCACGATCATAATCACCATCGTCATGATCATCATCATCATCATCATCATCATCATCATCATCATCATCATCATCATCATCATCATCATCATCATCCCCATCATCATCACCATCATCATCAACGCCGCAATGGCACGGGACAAGGCAGGGGACGGGAAGAGCAAGAGAGCAGGAGGCGAGGAGGGGAGGAGGAGGAGGAGGAGGAGGAGGACGACGACGACGACAGCTCACGGAGAAAGTGGACGACAAAGAAGAAATGGAGCTGCACCAGCAGCAAAAGAGCAGGAGCAGGGGCAGAGGAGAACGGAAGGGCGAGAACGACGCGGACAGAGCAGGCGGAGAATAGTGGGACGCATGAGACAGAAAAATGATTGAACGCGGACATGGCGAACTGCAACACGATAGTCCCGGAAGTGGAATCGTGCGATCGTCTGCTCGACAACTGGCACTCGGCTCTGTAGCGGCCCCGACGGGGGCACGACAGAAAATGAGCAGTTGTCCCACTCCCCCGCTCCACACCCACAAGTCGTCTCCCTCTCAGCCCCTGGCCCATCGAAGTCCTGCACTGCCAACAGTAGAGCCACGCGGCTGCAACGTTAAAAACGGAGGGTGGGCATTCACGAGGCAAAAATACGTCGATGACGCGTGCAACTGAGGATGGTCAGGATCGAACAACTAAGACTGTCACTCGGCGAGGACACGCAGCCACAAGCGGCCAATACTGACGCACGCGCAATGAACCGTAACGATATATCTATACATACATGCATGCATGCATGCATGCATACATACATACACATACACATACACATATACATACACATACACATACACATACACATACACATACACCTACATATACATATACATATACCTATACGTATACAAATACAAATACATATACATATACATCTACATCTACATATACATATACATATACATATACATGTACATATACATAGACCTATACACATACCTATATATATACATATACCTATACATATACATATACATATACATATAACTATACATATACATATAGATATGCAGATACATGTGCATATACATATTATAGATACACATATACGTATACATATATGTATACATATACATATACATATACATATACGTATATATACACATATACATATACATATACAAAGACGTGTACATGTACATGTACATATACATATACATATACATATACATATACATATACATCTACATCTACATATACATATACATATACATAAACAGATACACATACACATACACATACACATACACATACATATACACATACATAAACATATACATATACATATACATAGACATAAACATATACATATACATATACATATACATATACATATACATATACATATACATATACATATACAGATACATCTACATATACATATACATATACATATACATATACATATACATATACAGATACATATACATATGCATATACATATACATATACACATACATATACATATACGTGTACCTATACATATACACATGCATACATACATACATACATACATACATACATACATACATACATGACATGCCCCAGCCCGTCCCCCTGATTTTCGCGGCTCAGCCAGAGAGCTTTGTTCAGGAGAGAGCGGGGGCCTTAGTGCTAATTGGGGCCCAAGGAGACGCCTGGGAAGGGAGTCCCCGGAGGTCTCAGTATACACACGGCGCCAGCTTCGCCGGCAGGACCGTGCTGTCCCGGACCCGGGGGCCCTCAGGACCAATCTCCCGGCCACCAGGGTGCACACTAGGACCACGCTACACTTCCATGGACCCCATCTCTGTCCTGTAAGTACGTCGCCCCCCACACCGTGGCCTGGATTTAACCCTACCAGCCTACCTGACAAGGGAGGAGGGGAGGGCATTAGAGAGTGTCTATAAGGAAAATTGGGGTAGGTGGGGCATGAGAGTGCTTGTAAGGAAAAGCGGGGTAGGTGGAGCGGGAAATTAGCCTGACGGGAGACCCAACCATATGCAGGTGCGAGTACCGCAATAGTGATTCACTTTTTCGGTGGCGATGAGGCAACGAACCGTGCTAGGGGTGTGCCGACATGAGTGGCGTGGTACACAACGCGAACGAAAACGATTGATCTGAGTACGTAGGGAGACTGAGCGCGGGTGAATCTGCGCGCGTGCGTCTGACTGTGAATGAATCTGCGTGCGAGCGAGTCTACGCGCATGAATGCGAATATGGCAAAGCGTGGTGCAATTGTGTATGAATGTCAATAGTTTGACAACGACTGCCTCTGAGTACTGTTGACGCTGAGCGCGGCCGCCGCAAGGAGCTTCCCCGGGACTCCCCGACGGCATCGCCCGCGCGCCGCGACGCCAATGTCGGCGCGCCCCCCCGCGAGGAACGCGCCCGCTTCCTCCCCTCCCTTTACTCCCACTTTGTCCGCGCACTCAAAGGTCCAAGGCTGCGGGCGCAGCGCAGCGCGGAGCCCCTGCGACGCGCGCAGGTCGCCCCGGAGGGGTCCCAGCGACGCGCGCGGGTCGCCCACTGCGCGGAGCAAAGAGAGCTAGCTGGCTGGCTGATAGCGGGCAAGGCTCTTGCCGCTGGGCAGAGCGACGACGGGCGAGCGAGGCGCCGGGCAGAACGCAGCACGGAGCCCCCGCGACGCGCGCAGGTCGCCCCAGAGGGGTCCCAGCGACGCGCGCGGGTCGCCCGCTGCGCGGAGCAAAGAAAGCTAGCTGGCTGGCTGGGACCTCCGGTGGGGCTCCATATGGGGCCACGTAACGCTGTACTGGGCAAGGGAGACGCATGCGGACTGCGCCACGGGGACCTTCGGTGGAGTTCCCTATGGGGCCACGAAGCGTGTGAGGGTGTGCCGAAATGAATAGCGGGGACGCATGCGGACTGTGCCACTGGGACCTTCGGCGGAGCTCCTATGGGGCCACGAACGTGTGAGGGGCGCGCCGACATGAATGGCGGGGACGCATGCGGACTGCGCCACGGGGACCGTCGGTGGAGTTCCGACGGGGCCACGAAACGCGTGAGGAATGTGCCGAAGAACGCATGCGGACTGTGCCACTGGGACCTTCGGCGGAGCTCCTGTGGGGCCACGAAACGTGCGAGGGGTGCGCCGACATGAATGGCGGGATCGCGTGCGGACTGTGCCACGGGGACCTTCGGCGGAGCTCCTATGGGGCCACGAAAAGTGTGAGGGGTGTGCTGAAATGGACGGCGGGGGCGCATGCGGACTGTGCCACCGGGACCTTCGGCGGAGCTCCTATGGGGCCACGAAACGTGTGAGGGGTGTGCCGAAATGAGCGGCGGGGACGCATGCGGACTGCGTCAATGCGACCTTCGGCGGAACTCCTGTGGGGCCACAAAAACGTGTGAGGGGTGTGCCGACATGAGTGGCAGGGACGCATGCGGACTGTTCCACTGGAACCTTCGGCGGAGCCCCTATGGGGCCACGAAACGTGTGAGGGGTGGGCCGAAATGAATAGCGGGGGCGCATGCGGACTGTGCCACTGGGACCTTCGGCAGAGCTCCTATGGGGCCACGAAACGCGTGAGGGGCGCGCCGAAATTACACACCCACAAGGACCTTCGGCGCAGCTCCCTATGGGGCCACGAAGCGTGTGAGGGGTGGGCCGAAATGGGTGCGCGGGACGCATGCGCACGCACCCACTGAGACCTTCGGTGGAGCTCCCCATGGGGCCACGAAACGTGCGAGGGGTGTGCCGACATGGGTGTGCGGGATGCATGCTGGCACACCCACTGGGACCTTCGGTAGAGCCCCCTATGGGCCACGAAACGTGTGAGGGGTGTGCCAAAATGGGCGTGCGGGACGCATGCGGGCACACCCACTGAGACTTTCGGTGGAGCTCCCTATGGGGCCACGAAACGTGCGAGGGATGTGCCGAAATGGGTGTGCGGGACGCATGCGGGCACACCCACTGGGACCTTCGGTTGGGCTTCCTATGGGGCCGCGGAACGTGCAAGGGATGTGCCGGAATGGGTGTGCGGGACGCACGCGGGCACACCCACTGGGACCTTCGGTGGAGCTCCCTATGGGGCCAGAAACGTGAGGGGTGGGCCGAAATTGGCGCGCGGGACGCATGCGGGCACACCCACTGAGACCTTCGGTGGAGCTCCCTATGGGGCCACGAAACGTGTGAAGGGTGTGCCGAAATGGGTGCGCGGGACGCATGCGGGCACACCCACTGGGACCTCCGGTGGAGCTCCCTATGGGGCCACGGAGCGTGTAAAGAGTGTGCCGAAATTGGTGTGCGGGACACATGCGGGCACACCCACTGGGACCTTCGGTGGAGCTCCCTATGGGGACACGAAACGTGCGATGGGTGGGCCGAAATGCGTGTGCGGGACGCATGCGGGCACACCCACTGGGACCTTCGGTGGAGCTCCCTATGGGGCCACGAAACGTGCGATGGGATATGCCGAAATGGGTGTGCGGGGCGCACGCGGGCACACCCGCCGGGACCTTCGGTGGAGCCCCCTATGGGGCCACGAAACGTGCGAAGGGTGTACCGAAATGGGTGTGCGGGACGCATGCGGGCACACTCACTGGGACCTTCGGTGGAGCTCCCTATGGGCCACGAAACGTGCGAGGGGTGAACCGACATGGGTGTGCGGGACGCATGCGGGCACACCCACTGGGACCTTCGGTGGAGCTCCCTTTGGGACCACGAAACGTGCGAAGGGTGCGCCCAAATGGGTGTGCGGGACGCATGCGGGCACACCCACTGGGACCTTCGGTGGAGCTCCCTATGGGGCCCCGAAGCGTGCGAGGGGTGTGCCGACATGTGTGTGCGGGACGCATGCGGGCACACACCCACTGGGACCTTCGGTGGAGCCCCCTATGGGGCCACGAAACGTGCAAGGGGTGTACCGAAATGGGTGCGCGGGACGCATGCGGGCACACCCACTGGGACCTTCGGTGGAGCTCCCCATAGGGCCACGAAACGAGTGAGGGGCGCGCCGAAATGGGCGATGACGATGATGGTGGGAGGAGGAGGAGGAGGAGGAGGAGGAGGAGGAGGAGAGGAGGAGGAGAGGAGAGGAGGAGGAAAGGAGGAGGAGAGGAGACGCGGGCCACCGTCTCTTCAAAACGAAGACCCAACACCACAGGATGGTTGGGGAAAAAAATGGATCAGGAGCGACGCGAGAGCCCGAGCGTCGGCTTCCTGCACTCGCTGAGCTGGCATCCTGCCAGCGCTGCAAGTGCATCTTGCAAGTATTATACGCGGGCCGACTTGGCGGGGGCCGAGCGCCCCCTGAGGAGCGTTTTCTCTAACGATCCGCGGGCAGAACAATCGGCTGGGGCCGCCCCTCTTCTGAGGGAGTAGAGGGTGACCTTCTTCTTTTCCAGCCCAAGTGCGGCGACAGCCCGCCTGACGAGGCGGCAAAACTCGCCTTGTGTCAGCTCGAGGATCTCATCGCGCGAGATTCGGCCCCTCGCCCTTGGCCTACCCGCGACCAGCCCTGGAGGCATGCGTCGCGACCACCGACGTCAGAGCCGCGGGCAAGGGGTTGCTCACCTACTACCAGCCCAGGACCCAGCCTGCGCAGCCCCTCTGCGCCAAGGGCGCCCCTGAACGGCACGAGGACCCCGAGGCCGCCCCACGGACAGCGGCGGAAACACCACCGCCCACGCCGAGCGACAGCGAGCCGGCCTCGATCCCACCCAGGACGCGCCCCACGGCCACCAAGTCCGCGGTGGCCCCGCCAGCTGCCATCGCAATACCTGGTTCCCGCCTGGAGCGCGCTCATCGCGACCGCGATCGGCGGCAAGGACGAGTCCCGGACACACCCCTCCAGACCCCACCCGCCAGATCATGACTGACAACCCAGACATCGAGAGCGGCGACTAAGTGGCACGTGGTCATCCGGAACGACACCCTCCCCCGAGCCAGGTGGTTGACAGCAACACAGAGCACCGAGCCCCTGTTCTCGCAGCCCCAGGAGGGAGCGGCATTCGGCCCGATCCGCGACATCCAGATCCGCACGGAGGGCGGGCAACTATTCCCGGTCTTCCAAATAGGCAACGATTGGCTTGAAATCTGGGGCGCTGGGGCCAAGACGCCACGCCGCTACGCGCCGACATCCACGAGGCGGCGCGGCGAGCCGCGCGGCCGCCTTCCCGGGGGGGGCCCCCGACAAGGCGCAAGCACCGCAGGCACCAACGGCCCCTGCCAACCCCTGGCTCGGCGCCGACCCCGGAACCGTCGCAGCGGCGTCCGCGGAAGGCGCTCAGCCCAAGTCCAGGCCCCAGTCCCGCGCTCCACGGGCGGTCGCATGGGACCCCGCGCACGAGCCGCCGCCGCGCGACCACACCAAGGAGGAGATCCCCGACTACACCTCCAAAGACCAGGAGGAGGAACAGGCCCAGAGGCTGGCAGAGGCCGCAGGCGTAGTCCACGCGGTCTCACCTCCCCCAGACCCTGGAGCCCATTGGCAGGTCCACATCGGGACGACCCCCCGGGAGGTTCGGCGCAGCAGCCCTGAACGTGGCACCGACACGCAGCACCAGGCCCGCCAGGCCGACGGGTCCACGGGACAGGGCACGCCGGCGGTGGCCGGCGCCGACACCCGCGCCCCGCGCACACCGCTCCGGACTGCGGCCACAGGAGCCGGGCGCACCGCACCCGACCCCCGCCCTCCGCTCGAGCACGGTCGCGCGCGCGGCAGGGGGAGCGAGCCGGGTCTCGGGGACCGATACGAGAGCACGGCTCGTCGCCCGTCCAGAGACACCAGCGACAGGGACCGAGCCAGAGAGCGCGACCGCGACCGCGACCGAGACCGCGATCGCGACAGGAGCGGAGGGCGGGGCCCCTGGCAGCGACGCGACGATCGCCGCAACCATGAACAAAACAAGGATGAGCGCCGCCTCCCCGACCACAACCGCCCCTGGGAAGAGCGCCGCGTCCACCCACCTGAAATGGCTGAAGGCCGACGGAGGCTACTACTTCACCGCAGCCTGGCACTCCTGGCGCAGGCACGCGGGCCAGGAAAAGGGCAAGACCAGGGACCAAGTCTAGTTCGACCCGTCCTGCTGGAAGCCCGACATGATCGACCGCTGCCGCTTCCTGGATGGAATGGCACGCAGCCACTACGACGTGGGCACCTGGTCCCGGAACGCAAGCGTCTACGTCGACTGGGACCGCGAAAACACTGCATCAGGAGTTCCAGCAGAAGCGGGAAGTGGCCAAAGGCGAGGGGCGCGGGGACGGCCCAGCACGCAGCTCCGGGTACACCGACAACTGGACCCGGAAGCACCCGAGGGGCTGACTTGCCCCGAACGCCCCTCCGTCCCTGGCAAGGCCTCTTGGCGCTATTATTCGGATACGACCCGTTCGTCGCCTTCTACAGCGCCTCTCCTCCCCTCCTCCTACACACCTGATAAAGGGACGGTTAGTCCCTCCTGATCCCGCAGCAACTTGCGACATCGACTGGGACTACGAAAACGCCCTGTCAGGAATCCAGCGGAAACAGGCTGCGGCCAAAGACAATGGGCGCGGGGGGCGGCCCGCCACGCAGCTCCGGGCCCACGGACACTGGAACGGAATACAACGCCCAAGCGCTGACGTACCTCAATGCCTCTTACGGTTCTCTCGACCTCGGGCACCACGTCCGAACCGCCACTCCTGTCCCTGGCGACACATCACGGCGCTCTTCTTCGAGTGCGACCTGTTCGGCGCCTTCGGCTACTTGCCCACAACCCCCCTACTTGAAAATGAAATGGCTAGTCCCTCCTGATTCCGCAGGATACACCTGCCTCCGGCAACTGGCGGTGGCGCCCGGCTGCCGACGCGGGGCGGCCCCGGCGCTGGCTGGCCGGCCTGGTCGGCCCTTCCCCCCCCTGCCCGCCCCCGCCCCCCCCCGTTCGCTACCCCCCCCCCCCACACGGCGGCCGCGCCCAGCGCAGCGCGGCTACGGCCAGGTGCCCGTCGCTCGCACGCACCTTGCCGCCTCGGCGGCCCCGCGTTCCTGGCCGCAGCCCGGCCCCGGCCCGGCCCTGGGCACCGCGGACAACGGCAGCGCAGCGTGCGCGGCTTCGGCCCGATCCCACGCACTCGCCACTGCAGGGCAGACCTCCGCCCTGCAGCACACCGGCACCCTGTCTGTCGTTATAGGCGGCATGGTCCTGGCATGTCCTGGCTGCCGCGCCTGCGGCCCCCGTACCCTGGGTCCGCGGCACCTTGGACAACCACGGCCTGGGCTTCGCTCCCGCATCCTGTTCGGTAGCACAACGTTGCACTTCGGCCTTAGCGATGCCCCCTACCTTCCCTGGTCGTCGCCTCTTGGATAAAGGGCGAGTCCTCTCCCGCCGCCACTTGAGGCTGGCGCGCGTGACGCGCCGTTGACGGCACCACCAACCACGGCATTTTGCTTCTTCCGGCACTTCGCCGCCAGGTTCCTGTCCAAGGCGTTCCTGTGCAAGCACATCGTCCTCGGCTTGGCTTGGCTTGGAGTCGACTGAAGCGGGCTCACAGAGCCCAGTCGCAGTGTCCACGCGGCAGCGTCTCTCAGTACAATTCAGCCTACACAATACATCGCGCGAAGCGCCTGGATATATACAAGCACAGGCGTCAACATGAAAAGAGGCGGCAAACACGCGCAAGACGAACTGCGGCTGCTAGCAGCCGTTCCGCGGCACTCAGTTCAGCTTGAGTAACAGCGCATACATCTCTCAAACACCAGGCTTCTCTGTACACCTCCGTCCAAACACAGTCGTTAGCATTTGTCCGAAACCTTATATCAAGCCAGCAGCCGCACCCAACACCTAAGGCCGAGACGCCACCATCCCAGGCACCCCGAATGGCAACGGCATTCATCGTAGTAGTAAATATAGAATCGTAAGATTCTTTGATATAGGTTAGGCCCTGACGGGCCTCATGTGTCAGTCGGTCCGCTCTCTCATTGTTTTCCCGAAAGATATGTTTCACAATGTCCCGCCCCTTCATTGGTGGCCCCCCTCCCTCCTGCACACACATTTGAAACAGCAGATCCTGCAGATTGGCAACTCGTTTGCGATAGTCCACCCGTTCACATGCCCACACACCGTTGATCCACGACACAATCAGCGGGCTATCCCCGCAGATCTCCACAGGCAATCCAGGGGTCGTGTAGTCCCAAACCGTCTCCCGCGCATATGACAGTGCAATCCGTTTGCTGAGTCTCAGCGTCTCCTCCTCCTCCTCCATCCTTCTTCTCTTAGGCCCCGTCTCCTCCTCATGGCCACTCCTAATGCCAAACTCCTCCTCCTTCTCGTAGTTATCGCCACCTCCCCCCTTCTGTTGTGGCTGGAAATACTTGTGGATGTGTTCCGCCGCCGTTACGACCGCCCACGTATGAAAGTCCCCCTGCAGCATGCAATCCCACCAGTCATCGCCGAAAAACTGTTGCAGTGGATACTGCCAAGTACGTTGTGCTGTCACTTCCCTCCCCATCTTTCTCCCCCTCATGTCACCTCCCCCGACGAATACGCGTGGAAGCATGAGCATGACAGAACGCAGCAGCCCGATCACGCATGCCGCCCCACTGCTTGGGAAAGGCCAGCATACCAAATCTCGCATCGCACCAGCAACGATCATGACAAGTACGCAGAGGCACACACTGTACAAAAGTGGACATATCCTTGGCAACATTCCAGCATGCTAACAATAAACGCTGCGGTAGTGGCATGAAACCTGCCTCCTGAAACAGCAATCTACAGATCCTCCTCCATCGTAATCCATAATACTGAATAGATTCCTCTGGGAGCCTCTTAGTGGCCGCAATCTGCAGCAGGCATTGCCCCCCGAAACAGTGGAGGTCCTCGAGACTGCTATCATATAGCGTAAGATTCTCCCCTTTTCGCACAGTATCTGAGCTTGAATCCGTTCTGTGCACCGCTGAAACTTAGCATTGATCGGTACACATCTGGCCCCATAGTAGCTCTTCTGCGAATAGAAAGCTCTCCTTGCAGCATCCAGTCTGAAAGCCAGATCCCCATGAGAATGTGCACGGTATTATGTGGAAATGAAGACTCCCAAAAGCACCGTAGTCGTCACACGAGCAAGTCGAAATGCTGGAAACTCATTGCTAGAAGAGGAGATTTGAATATGATGCAGCTGCGAGACCGCACCGTCGTGCTCTAATCTCAGATCCTGTCCAGATACAAGGTATTCACCCAAAAGCGGCATTGGTGAAGCATCCGTCCGAATTGGCTACCATTCCATGCCGCGTCGCACGAGAGAGTGCGTTAGTTGGGAAAGCATCTCGATAAGTTGCAATTCACCTTTGAGCCAGCACAACCACCTTATCAGCCCATACCCTATGGTTGACCGTATGCTGTACCGTCGTACTCCAATTTTTCCCCTACAATTTCACATGTGTAACCGTACCCCAAGACATCCCAAGTATGAAACGTAGCACCCCACATGTGGGCAGCAATAAGATTGAAATCCAGTGGTCCTGCTGGACCTCCCGTCGTAATATTCACATCCCAAAAGAAGCCCTCAATATGCAAGCCTTGAACCGTGACCTCGCAACTCCCATAGAGCACGGCCTCCAGAAGGGGTATCTGAAAAGGCAGAGGTACCTGACTCCACTGGAGGGCCTCACGGAGCTTCCCCACGGTGGCATTGTCGAAGGCCCTCCGGATGTCACAGATAGCAACGTGCAGTTCTTGATCACGCCATTTGGAGGCGTGGTGGCCCATATTTTTGAGGGCCGCCGTGATGTCGAACGTCTTTCGGTTACGCTGGAATCCGTAGAGACCCAAACGGCGCAGTACACCCGAAGACTCCACAGACTCCTCGATCATACACACCAGCGTTCTGACATACCAACGTGCGATAGCGCTGAGCAAACACAAGAACCTGCAATCCGATATGTTACTAGCGAGGGTCTTCTTCGGCATAACGCAAACAAGTATCTCACGCCAACATTCAGGGTATGGAATCACACCCTTAAAGACCTGGTCAAAAATCGTGTGAATCTTATTCTGAGAGGCCAATGGTAATTTCTTCAATATCTCGCACGGCACACCGTCTCGTCCTGTCGCCCTAAGACGACCGGAGCCGACTCCTAGCACGAAGAACCGTGCTGAAAGGCAAACTCGAGGCAGGTAGCATGTCAGCCTCTCGTCGCAAGTCCGGCAAAAAGCGACTGTTGGCCGAACGAGCCTCTAGAGATGAGAACTGATCCTGGCAAGTACGATGAATAATCCTCTCCCATTGCTGCCTATCCTCCGCCCCTCCCAGATTGTGTAGAGTGTTGCGTACACGTCTGCGCACAGGCGGGACCTGCCATTCTAGACGAGCACGGCGGTACTGTTTCCGCTGGGCGTTGAGCTGTCGCGCAAGCTCGCGCCTCTCTGGACTCTGTCCAGGCGGAAGGGAACGCCGCCGTTCAAGTAACGGCTGGAGGCCTTGCGGTCGCACAGGAGGTTTTTGAACCGCGCCCCTGGTCTGGACAGCAACTCCCTGGGCAAAACTGCTCACGATTCCAAATGCCAAACCACGAAAGCCCCGAGGAGTACCACATCCAGGGCCATCGTCGTCGCAGGTCTTCGTCTCGTAAGAAGTACCGTTGGGGGTTATCTTGAGGCCCCTGTCATCACCGTCATCGTCGCTGTCGAATCCAAAAATCCGCTCCATCATCTCATCACATTGTTTGCGTGCAATGTTCTCGTCATACCACGTACTCGGTGAATAACCTACCAACTGCACCCTCGGTCGATAGCATGCATTCCAAAATCTGTCTGGGCTCCCGTGGCCTCTGGCAGAAAGGGCGAGCATAGCATGGTCAGACAAGCGGCTGGTTGCCAATCTACCCCCTCGGTGAAACTCGTAAGATACCATCATTTCCGCTATTTCCCAGCGGAGTGGCATGCACATATAGTCGAGCACTGCAGACCCGGCTGGAACGCGCCCCCTCGCGCATCCGGTCCATGTCACGGACCTATATTGAAAAGTGCTGGCAGCCTTCAAACCGAACCCCATGAGCAAACCTAGTATCCTCCTCCTCATGCCGTTCTTGATCCTCTCCCTCTCTCTGATCTTGGAACCCTCCTCCGAATACACCATCCTCCCGTCCACACCACCACCTGTGATAGCATATACCCTTGAAATCCCCATCAGCATTCCCAGGGAGCTCCACATTGAAATCCCCAGAGATCACCACACTTTTAGTCCTACATGTTGCACAGCAACCTCTAATGATCCGTGTAAGTTCAGAAACCGTTTCGTCACATATAGTCTCGGCATCTTTGACGCACTCATATTTTGCTCATCGCCCTCGGCTTGGCTTGGCTTGGCTTGGAGTCGACTGAAGCGGGCTCTCAGAGCCCAGTCGCAGTGTCCACGCGGCAGCGTCAGCTGTTACAATTCAGCCTGTACGGTATACAGCGCGAAGCGCATAGATATACACAAGCACAGGCATCAACATGAAAAGAGACGGCAAACACGCGCAAGACGAGCTGCGGCTGCAAGCAGCAGTTCCGCGGCACTCAGTTCAGCGGGAGTAACTGTGCATGCATCGCTCAAACACCAGGCCTCTCTGTACACCTGCGTCCAAACACAGTCGTTAGTATTTGTCCGAAACCCGATATCAAGCCAGCAGCCACACCCAACCCCTAAGGCCGAGACGCCACCATCCCAGGCACCCCGAATGGCAACGACATTCATCGTGTTAGTAAATATAGAATCGTACGACTCTTCGATGTAAGTTACGCCCTCGCGGGCCTCATGTGTCAGTCTGTCAGCTCTCTCATCGTTTTCCCTAAAGGTATGCTTCACAATGTCCCGTCCCTTCATAGGTGGTCCCCCTCCCTCCTGCACACACACGTTGTATAACCGATCCTGCAAGTTGGCAACTCGTTTGCGATAGTCCACCTGTTCACATGCCCACACACCGTTGATCCACGACACAATCAGCAGGCTATCCCCGCAGATCTCCACAGGTAGTCCAGGGGTGGTAAAATCCCAGACCGTCTCGCGCATGTACGACAGTGCAATACGTTTGCTGAGTCTCAGGGTCTCCTCCTCCTCCATCCTTCTCCTCTTGGGTTCCCTTCCCTCCTCCATACCTCTGCGAATACCGAACTCCTCCTCCCTCTCGTAGTTGGCACAACATCCTCTCTTGTGTGATGGCTGGAAGTATTTGTGTATATGCTCGGCCGCCGCAACGATGCAGCATGCAGTCCCACCAGTCATCACCGAAGAACTGTTGTAGTGGGTACTGCCATGTACGCTGAGCCGTCACTTCCCTCCCCATTCTCCTCCTCCTCATGTCCCCTTGCTCCCGACGAATACGCGTGGAAGCATGTGCATGGAAAAATGCAGCAGCCCGATCACGCATGTTATCTCATTGATTTGGGAACGCCAGCATACCGAATCTCGCATCATACCAACAGCGATCGCGACAGTTATGCACAGGCACAGATTGGATAAAATTTGGCAAATCCTTGGCAACATTCCAGCATGCTAACAATAATCGCTGTGGCAGTGGCATGAAACCTGCCTCCTGAAACAATGTTCTGCATCTCCTCCTCCTTCGAAGTTCATAGCCCTAAATGGACTCCCCAGGCAGCCTCCTGGTGGCCACGATCTGCAGCAAGCACTGGCCCTCAAAGCGGTGGATGTCTTCGAGACTGCTGCCATCCAGTGTGGGGTTCCCCCCTCCATACAGTATCTGAGATTGAATCCGTTCCGTATACCTCTGAAACTTAGCATTGGTTGGTACACATCTGGCCCCATAGTAGGCCTTCCGAAAAGCCAGATCCTCATGATAATGCGCACGATAGTCGGTGGCAATGAAAACACCCAACAGCACCGTCACACGAGATAGTCGAAAAGTCTGAAATTCATTGGTAGTCGAGGAGATCTCAATAGTATGTACCTGTGAAAACGCACCGTCCTGTTCCAAACTCACCTCCCGTCCAAATACGAGGTATTCGCCAAGCAGAGGGATGGGAGTGGCATCTGCTTGAATGGGTATCCATTCCATGCCGCGTCGCACAAGAGAGTGTATGAGCTGCGAAAGCATCTCAATAGGTTGTGATTCGCTTTGAGCCAGTACTACCACGTTATCAGCCCAGACCATGTGGTCGACCGTGTGTTGAACCGTCGTACTCCATTGTTGCCCTACAATCTCACATCTGTAACCGTACCCCAAGACATCCCATGCATGAAGCGTCGCACTCCACATGTGGGCAGCAATAAGGTTGAAAGCCAGTGGCCCTTCTGGACCTCCAGTCCTAATATTCACATCCCAAGAGAAGCCCTCAATACTCAGACCCTCACCTGTGACCTCACAACTCCCATAGGGTACAGCCTCCAGAAGGGGTATCTGAAACTGCAGAGGTACCTGACTCCATTGAAGGGCCTCACGGAGTTTCCCCGCGGTGGCATGGTCGAAGGCCCTACGGATATCACAGATAGCAACGTGCAGTTCTTGATCACGCCATTTGGACGCATGTTGGCCCATATTTTTGAGGGCCGCTGTGATTTCGAAGGTCTCGCGGTTACGCTGGAATCCGTAGAGACCCAAACGGCGCAGTACACCCGAAGACTCCACAGACTCCTCGATCATACACACAAGCGTGCTGACATACCAACGTGCGATAGCATTGAGCAAGCACAGGAACCTGCAGTCGGACATGTTACTTGTGAGAGTCTTCTTCGGCATAACACAAACAAGGATCTCACGCCAACTTTCAGGGCATGGGATGACACCCCTAAAGACCTGGTCAAATATCGTGTGCATCTTATTCAGAGAGGCCCATGGCATTTTCTTCAATATCTCGCACGGCACACCGTCCCGCCCTGTCGCCCTGGACGATCGGAGCCGACTCCGAGCACGCAAAAACGTGCTGAAAGGTAAATTCGAGGCCGGCATCATGTTGGCCCCCCGTCGCAGCTCCTGCAACAGGCAACTGTCGGCCGAACGAGCCTCTAGAGATGAGAACTGCTCCTGGCAAGTACGATGAATGATCCGCTCCCATTGTTGTCCATCCTCCGTCCCTCCCAATTTGTGCGGTGTGTTGCGTACACGTCTGCACACGGGCGGGATCTGCCACTCCAGACGAGCACGGCGATATTGTCTCCGCGGGGCGTTGAGCTGACGTGTCAGCTCACGCCTCTCAGGACTCTGTCCAGGCGGAAGTGCACGTCGCCGTTCAAGCAACGGCTGAAGTCCTGACGGTCGCACGGGAGGCTTTCGAGCGGCATCCCTGGTCTGAAAAGCAACTCCCTGGGTACAACTGCTCACGATTCCAGAAGCCAAACCACGAAAGTCCCGAGGAATACCACATCCAGGACCGTCGTCGTCGCAGGTTTTCGTCTCGTGAGGTATACCATTGGGGGTCCCTTGGAGGCCCATGTCATCATCATCACCGTCACCCTGGAAATCCTGAATCCGTTCCATCATCTCATCACATTGTGTACGTGCAATGTTCTCGTCATACCATGTACTCGGTGTATAGCCTACCAACTGCACCCGTGGTCGATAACATGCATTCCAAAATCTGTCTGGACTCCCGTGGTCTCTAGCAGAAAGACCGAGCATAGCATGGTCAGACAAGCGGCTGGTAGCCAGCTTACCCCCTCGGTGAAACTCGTAAGATACCGTCATTTCCGCTATTTCCCAGCGGAGCGGTATGCACATATAGTCGAGCACAGCGGACCTGGCTGGAACGCGCCCCCTCGCGTAGCCTGTCCACGCCACAGACCTATATTGAAATGTGTTGGCAGCCTTCAAACCGAACTCCATGAGCAAACCTAGTATCCTCCTCCCCATGTCGTGTTTGATCCTCTCCCTCTCTCTGATTTGAATACCCTCCTCCGAATACACCATCCCCCCATCCACGCCACCACCCGTGATAGCCTATCTTATACCCTTGAATTCCCCACAAGTGTTCCCAGGGAGCTCCACATTGAACCCCCCAGAGATAACCACGCTTGGAGTCCTATATGTCCCACTGCATCCTCTAATGATCCGTGTAAGTTCAGCAACCGTTTCGTCACATATAATCTCGGCATCTTTGACGCTCTCATCTGGAAGATAAACGCTCGCAAAAATAATCGGATGGTTTTTCTTGCCCAAGACAGCCACGACCAGCCTAGATTGTGTAGTGACAATGTCCCGAATATGTCCCTTCCATTGTCCGTTCATCATAATGGCCGCCTTCCCATCCTTTGATGGGAAAACACTAAACCCCAGGCGTGTGCACTCACTAGATATCAGACGTTGTCCCTCCTGAATCGCCGCAAGGCCAACGTGGGCCAGACAGTCTTACTTCCGCCGCTCTGCATTTGTTTGCACCAGCCCTCTGACAGTTCCAAGTCGCAGCATTCAGTTGAAAGAACTGTCGGGCTCTCTTTCACCGACGGTTGTATTCAGTAAGAGATTGATATTTTGTGATCTGCACACCGTATGTCGTCACAAGATTCCTCCATGCATCGTCCCAGAGCTGCCAACCCGTCCCTTCGCGAAATTCCCCAAGAGCGAAAGGGCGTTGACCATTCACGGTACAATAGATAGCGCTGACAGGAGGGCCGATCTCAGGACGAAGTGACACCGCAGAAATCTGTGCACGCATAACGGCCATGAAACGGCTCGTAGCTTTGACATGTGGTCGCTTCCATGGTGCACAGTCCACCGAGAAGCGTAATGACGTCGGATCTATCTGTTGAGATAGGCCCTGGATGAGATGTTCTGGCGACGGCATCTGGATACCTGGGGGGAGGCGTACGGTTCTGCACAAGTGTCACAACCTGATCAAGGTACTGCTTCCATCTCCAAATAATGTCTGCCTCTACTCCCCCCTTCACCGCCATCTTCATGTTACCAAACATCACCCGGCCTGAGTTGAGTCGTTCCGTCCTGCCTGAGTCGAGTAATGCCCTGTCGTCCTCACTGAGTACGCTGGCAATATTTTGAATAATCTTCATACCATCAACATAGGTAAGCATCTGTTGGTTACGTACAGCAGGGTTCGCCAATCTTTGACCCACCCCTTAACCTCCAGGAAGGTCGGGCGCCACATGTTACGTGCTGCCTGTTGTGCTGTCGCCCCTCCCGCACCTCCGCCCGATCCTGGACCAGACGCGACAGAAGGAGCACCTCCCGCCTGGATAGACGCCACAAGGGACTCAAGTTTAGTCTGACGGTCTCCGAGGTTGTCTATGGCCTTCTGCTGAACATCCATTCTGTCCGTGTGTTGATCGAGGGTATGTCGAATGGCTGTCTGGTTATCTTTGCTGGCAAACCCCATTTCAAGCCATAAACGAATGCTGTCACTTTTCTCATTGGCAATAACATTTTGTCTCCTCACCTCCTCTGCCTGTCGCTCATCCTCTGATACACGTGCACGAACAGAGCGATCATCTGGGAAAGGGACCGTTGCAGATATGTTTTCCTGAGAGGACTTAACTGCACCAACTGGCAGAGCCTGCAACATCTTTCTGTCAGCACTGTACCCACTGAGCCACTGTGTGTCTGTGACCTCCTCAATACCGTACCTATTGAGCCACTGTGTGTCGGTTACCTCTGACTGTCTGGACCGTCGCTTATTGGGCTGTTGAAAGTCGTAGCCCGCCGTTTTCACAAGAAGAAAGAGTGACGAAGTGTCCGTCTGTCCAGAAAACGAGTTGCCCGTTCAACAAGAATGATCGCAGGTACTCAGAACTACTCAATAATGATACGTGGGACCGTCCGTCTGTCGAAAGTCACAGGCACTCAGAACTACACAATAATGATACGCGGGACCGTCTGTCGAAAGTCACAAGAGCTCAGAAATACACAATAATGATACGTTGTCCGTCCGTCCAGCAAATAAGAAGTAAAGAGACAACTGCAGCAACAACAAAGCAAGCGGCCTAGCTGACCTCGAACTTGTGGTAGTCGAAGAACTCGAGAAGGCAGCTATGGCTGCCGCGCTGCCGCCCCGCGGCACCGCTCCCCCTGGACGGTCTGTGGGATCCAGCCGCCTTGAGCCTGATTCTGGGGCCGCGCCTCCTCCTGGCCCTGACGCGAGGCCCCCCATCTGCCCCCCTTCTATGATAATTCAGGCTGCGCGCGGCCCGCTTAGTTTCGACCGGAAGAGGTGCGCTCTCGACCCGCGAATCCACAAACAAAACAACCCCCCCAAAAAAGAAACGAAAACTCTCCCCGTCTGGGCCGAGCGGTCCGACGTCAGCATGCAGCAGGCGACCGGCGGTTGCTGAACGCACGACCGCCAGTTAGTCCGGCCTCCCCGCCGGCCGGTCTTCGCCCCGCGAAGAGCCAGGATGGCGGCGGGGCGCTCGGGGAAAATTCAGACGCCCCGCCGCTGGAGCCCCAGCATCTCGCCTGACCTTAATTATAGCCGGAGGAGTGCAGTATCCTCAAACAAGGTTTTTAGACACACTGCGGTTTCCAAGGTCGATTGCGCGCCCGTCCAGCGCGGACTGGCATGGCATGCTAGAACATGGTTATATGATGTTTGCACGCGAGATGTTCGCACGAAAACTTGTGTGACGCATACCTATCAGGAAGATAACGCTAGAGGGCGTCGCACTCTCTCGCACCTGGTCGACGAGTAAGCTGTCGGGTCGGCACTGCGAGAGGCGGGAGAAGGAATGAGAGAGGTTGTGGTTGGAATCCCTCTGCCACGAAACGCCTCAGGTAGAACGGGCCAGACCATCTCGCGCGCAACATCTTCGAGCCTCGCATTGCGAGGATGGCTCAATCGAAACGGGCCGGACCAACTCGCGAGCGACATCTGGGAGATCAGCATTGGAAGGATGTCTCAAACGAAACGGGCCGGGCAACCTCTCGCACGCGTTCTGACACGTCCGCGTCACACTCGCTTCCCGTTAGGTCCTCTCCTGCAACTCTCTTCCTTATCCTTCCTCCTCCTCCTCCTCCCCCCCCTCCTCCTGCCTGCTCCCTCATCCACGTCATCCGCCTCCTCCTTCTCCCTTCCATCTTATTATCCTTCTCCTCCTCCTCCCCCTCCCCCTCCCCCTCCCCCCCCCCCCATCCACCTCCTCTTTACCCCGAACGGCATCTCGGAGCCTAGAGTTGCGAGGATGTCTCCAGCGCAACGGGCTGGACCACCTCGCACGCGGCATCTCGGACCCCGGAGTTGCGACAGTGTCTCGGGCGAAACGTGCTGCGAGGAAGTCCCAGGCGAAACGGGCCAGACCACCTCGAGCGCGGCGTCCCAGAGCTCCGAGTTGCGGGGGCCTCCTGGTGCCTCCTGGGGCCTCCTGGGGACGTCCCGGGGCTTCCTCACGGGCCTCCTGTGGCCTCCTGAACTCCACCTGGGGCTTCCTGAAGCCTCTTGGGGCCCCCTGGGGGGACATCTAACCTGCGGCCGCTTGGGCCCCTCACAATGGAGAGGGGGGGCACATGAGCGGGAAAAATCTACGAATCGGGACCGGATGTGTATTAACTTGACACGTTCTGATAAGGGACCTCCTGGGGCCTCCTGGGAGCCTCCTGGGAATCTCCTGGGGGCCCTGGGGCCTGTCCTGGGCGTCCTGCGGCCTCCTGGAGCTCTCTGGGGCCTCCTGGGGCTCCCAGGGCCCCAGCGACGATATGTAACATGTGGTCTTCTGGGCCCCCAGGCTGGACCACCTCGTGCGCGGCATCTGGGAACTCAGAGTTGCGAGAATGTCTTGCGCGAAACAAGCCGAGCCACCTTGCGCACGGCATCTCAGAGCTCAGAGTTGCGAGGATGTCTCAGGCGAGACGGGCCGGACCACCTCGCGCAGGGCATCTCAGAGCTCAGAAGTTCGAGGATGCCTCAAGCGAAACGGGCCGGACCACCTCTCGCGCGGCATCTCCGAAGTCAAAGTTTCGAGGATGTCTCAGGCGAAACGGGCCGGACCACCTCGCGCAAGGCATCTCAGAGCTCAGAGTTTCGAGGATGTCTCAGGCGAAACGGGCCGGACCACCTCTCGCACGGCACCTCGGGGCTCAGAGATTCGAAGACGTCTCAAGCGAAACGGCCTGGACCACCTCTCGCGCGGCGTCCCACAGCGCAACTGTTCGAGGATGTCTCAGGCGAAACGGCTTATCCCGGCCAGCTCAGAAACGAGAGTTGTGAGGATGTCTCAAGCGAAACGGCCCGGACTATCAGATTTGTGCGAGGATGTCTCTGCCCCCCTTTCCCTCGCCCGGAGTTAGCTTCTATCACAACAGCACCCCGTTCGGCAAGCTGTTTGGGGAAAGACACGAGCGGCCACTCATGAGGAGCGCAGCCGCGCGCCCGCGGCCCCACCAGTGGAAGGCCCCGGCGATGGCTGCAGGAAACAAGGGCGACAGCGGCAGAGCCTGCACGTTGGGCTCGAGCCGCAGCCACGTCTTCTGCAGCTTCCAGCTCAGCTTGAGCATGCACTGAGACGCGCGCGAGGTAGGCCACGGCTGCCCAAGCGTTGTTCACCTCCAGCAGTGAGCCGCCCTCGCGCCACACATGCTCGATGTAGGCGGCCACGCTCTCATCGACCTCCTGGGCAAATCGGGCCGCCTGCCTGCTGCCGCCCAGAAAGCCAGGAGCCAGCGCTTGGCGAGCACATAGCGCTCGCGTGTGACCGGAGTCACGCGAGCGTCACCGAGGGGCAGCGCCGCCCGCGCGCCTCGGCTGCTCGCCGCACCAGCGCCTCGCGGCCCACGGCACGAGCAGCCCCGCCGGGCTCCTCGAACCAGCGGGACGGAACGTCAGCAGGGTTCTTGTCTGTGTCGATGTACGCGTACATCGGGCACCCGCCAGAGGCTAGGAGGTACGCCGCGTGGCCGCGCATCCAGCCCCAGAGCCGTCGCGCGCTGCACGCCCCCTTCCCCAGGACGCTGGCAGCGACCTGCGAATCCAGGAGGTGGAGGTACCTGGACCGGAACCTCGCAGCGGTCCGCGACCTCCACTTGATGGCGTTGACCGCGGCGTCGACCTCGAGCTCATTGATGTGGGCGTCCTCGCGCCACGGGTAACCGTGTCCAGTCGACCAAGTCCACAAGTTCGTCTGCAACCCTGAGCAGAGCCACGTCTTGAGCCTAAATGGCACCTGCAGACCGAACCTCACGTCCGCCCCATCCCTGCTGGCGATGCGCAGATACTTGAAGACCAGCTGCTGCTCGAGGTCCGTATCCTGCACCCCGGTCGACTTGAAGTCGGGCGCGCGGCCCCAGGCCTCCGGGGCTGCGTTGGTGATCAGGAATGGCAAGATGGGGGGGCACACCCTGCTTGGTCTCTCGAGCCAGGAGCTGCGCGAGGACGTCGAGAAGGAATTGCCGACGAGCGATGACCTGATGATTTCCGTTTCCAGGCTTGGTACAGACTCCTTAACGGCCGCACGTGTATAGCTCTGGTCAACAAACCATCAGAGTCTCACGCTCGTCTGCCGAGGGAATCCGCCACGCAGTACGCGAGGTGTTCCACAGCAGGTTCATCTTCAAAGTTGCACACCTGCGAGACGTACTTGGCATCCGTCCACCTCGCGATGGCGGCCTCGCTCGCGCTCTTGATCCCCACGACCGGCGCCAGCGGCCAAGCCCGCTTGCGCAACTTTGCATAGGTGGAGAGCGCAGGAGACGGATCGAGGAGGCTCCAGCCGTCCTCGGCCCAGGCAAGGAACTCCCCGGCGGCGACATGCAACTCCACCTTGCGGTACCTCGCCTCCTCAGTGACATCGATCACTCCTGTGCGCGGCCGTAGGGTCCATGACAAACAGCACAGCCTTGGTCTCCTAACCAAGCCCACATCCATCGCATCCATCCTGTACGGCTTGACCCCCAGCTGCTGCGAGATGAGGAGGAAGTCCTCCGTGTCCATCCCAGCGGTCTCGACGAGAAAGTGGGTCCGCCTCGCGCCGGAGGCCTACACGACAGCCTTGATGGCGCGCGGCACCTCGAAGAACAAGCTGCTCTTGCTGCCCGCGAGGCCCTGCCCAGTCGCGTCGAGCCCGCTGAGGTCAGAGCATGGCGAGCTGGCAGTCACGATGGCGATGCTGGCGGCCCCGGCGGCCGCGCGCGCGACCTTGGCCAGGTCCTGGGAACTGAGCTTGGCGATGTCCACAAGCTCGATCACGCCCGGCCACCGCTGCCGCACACTCTGCTTGGCTGCCTTGTCGATCTCCGACGACACGTACATCACCACGCGGTACGGGCACCGAGACAGCGCCACCATGGCTGCGCCCACGCCGCCGAACAGGGCGAAGATTGCGACGGTGGGCAGCGGGCAGCCCTCCGTGAGCAGCTCGGGCAGGACCCGGGCAACCATAGCACCCCTTGGGGTGACAGCGAGCCCCTCTTCGCCTACGGGCTTGGGTGCCACCGCCGCCCCGTACTCAGTGGGCCCTGTCGTGTAGCACAGGCCGCCGCCCTCCTCGCTCGCGTCAGTGGCCAGCACAACCGAGTCAAGGGACGCCCGGATATCAGTAAACGCGAGCGGCAGAAGGCTGATGGCGGACAGCAGCTCAGCGCGGGCCCCGCTTGGCAGCTTGCACGGATCGGCCAGCGCCATGCCCCCGCTCTCGGACGCAGCCCTAAGCTCAGGGATGATCCACACTTGCTTCAGCGCGGCGAGCAGCGGCCGCCTGAACTCAAAGGCCCGCGCCAGGCGCCCCAGGAGCACAAGGGACGCCTCGGGGGTCACCCGCTTCGACCCCAGCAACCACATGGCCATGCGCCCGATGTCGATCAGCGCAGCTGGCAGCCCGTACAGGTGGACCGCGCCCGACTGGTCGTCCGACGACCACAAGAGTGCCTGCCCCTCACCCAGGACGATGGCTGTCCAGAAGGAGCTCGGCGTCAGGCTGTCGAGGTCCGTCTCGGCGATCCGCTGGCACACGTTCTGCTGGACCATGTTGATGCTCAGTTGGGTGACCTGGGTGAAGCCGCCCGCCGGGGTGCCCTTCTTGACAACGGCAACCGCCTCTGCAAGCACCGGCTCCCCGTCAACGCTGAAGACGCCCTCCTCCTCGATCGGCTCGAAGATGCCCACGTTGAGGAGGTGCTCGCAAATGGCGTACCACTCCTCGTCGCTCCCCACCTGAACTGAGGTCTCCGGCACCTTCGACTCAGCGACCGGCTTGAGGACAGGCGCCGGGTTCAGGAGCGACTCCTGGACATGAGGGGCGGGCGGCCAGGTCGATCGCCTTCACCGACGCTGCGAGGCCGGCGGCCGGCAACCCGGGCATGAGCTCGCCCAGTACCAGGGGGCATGCTCTCTGCGTCTCTTGCCCGTTGTACGACATGCCCTAGTCCACCACGACCTGGCCCCAGTCGAGCTCCTCCAGTTTGGCGAGCGGCTGCCGGCAGAAGTAGGACGACGCCTCGTTGATCAGCGCGAGTGCGGAGCGCTGCCCCTGGCTCGCGACGCACGGCCACGCCAGGGGCGGGCCGCCCGCTCGGCCCATGGCCTCGATGTTGAGCCCGCTGACGATGGCCCACGCGAGCCCCTCGCAGCATCCTTTCATCATGAGTGCAGGGCCCTGCTCGAGCGCCCTGTCGCTCTTGCACATGTTCTCCACCTGCTGGAAAGACCCCTGCGGCGGCAGGGGAAGCGGGAGGAGGTCTCTGCGACGAGCTGCCCGCGGATCTGGCTGAGCCTCACCAGCTAGGATGTCCCGAACACGCCCGGGTCCTGGCGACAGACGTCAACCAACGCCATCACGTACTCGACCCGAGTCCTGCTGCTGCTGCCTGCGACCGAAGCGCCCTCGCTGCTGGGCGCCCAGCCTGCGGGAGGCTGAGGCGTGGCCGTCCTCGATGTCTCCTGCGGCTGCACCCGTTGAGAATGGGTGGGCGAAGCCGCCACCCTATCTCCACGACTGACTCCCACGTTTTGAACTAGCGTGCCCCCTCGACTCTGGATTTCACCTTCAGGTTGCCGATCCAATTGGCGTATTCCTTGTTGCTCTCGTTCGCCTGTCGAGGGTGCAGGCCTTCAGCTGCTTGAAAGTCGGGCCGCTGGGTGCTGCGGGCCGCTGGGAGCCCGGGCCCGTCGGCGAGTCCAGCGCCAGCATCACTCGGCGCACTGGCCCGGCATCCGCTGCCGGGGCCGAGGGTGCGTCGGCGGGGGGCAGCGGCGACTCGGGCCCCCGCCCGCCTCGGCGAGCACGCCCGCCGCGAGGAGCTGACCTGCCGGCTCCGACTGCCGCCGCTGCCACGTGCAGCGCCTCGCCCGGTGCCCTCGCACCCTGCGGCCTCGCCAGCATCTCGAGGGACGCGGGAGACCTGGCCACAGCGGTGCGGGGCCGGCCCCCGCTCTGGCCCACAGGAGGGCGCGCCCCCTCGGGCGACCTCTCCCGGCCGAGTCCCCAGAAAGAGGCCCTCTTCTGCTGGAGCTTTGACCGCAGCTCCTCGCGCCTCAGCTCGCCATGTGCCACGCGCCTCGCCACCGTCTCTTCCTGCCGCGAGGCCGCGCAGGGCTCCGCGTCGACTGGCACAGGCGCGAGCCACTGCGCCGCGTGCCACCCTCCGTCCTTGATGGCCATGGTCCTTGCCTTGAACTCCTGCATGACCACGTCGAGGGCCTGCACCGTCTGGCCCTAGAGCGCGAGATCCAGCACTCGCGCCAGCGCCCGGGGCCGCCTGGTCTCCGCGGGCCCAACCCCCGCGAGTGCTCCAGGAAGAACACGGCGTCGAGAAACGCCGTGCAGCAGGCGGGCAGGTCCCCCCGTCGGCCCCCGACCACCGAACTGCTTCCGTAGCTGTTCCAGGCCGCTCCGCAGCAGCAGCCCTGGCTTGCACGCCGCCAGCTCGATGAAGTGGTCGTGGCGGTCCTTGGCCTCCCTGCTGTCGATCTCGTTCTCGGAGTCCACGGCGAGGTCGCCGTCTGACTCGGGGCGGGCAGCCCGGCTCCGGCGCCCGAGCAGCTGGTCGCACAGCTGCCGCTCGAACGAGCCGCGGGCGCCGCGGTCGCGAGCAGGCTTGGCCGCCGCAGCGCGATCGGCCGCGCGGGCGGCCAAGAGGGCCTGCGCATCCTGACCCCCCATGGACACGAGAGGCCTCCTGGGCTCGCGGCCTCCGCGGCAGCTTGGCCACCCGGCCCTCGTCTGGAGAGCCGCGCTCGCGACCGCTGAGGCGCGTCGTCCAGCGGGCCCCGCCTGCTGCCGATCACGGCACGCGCGGCGCTCCTCGACCGAGGATGGGGTCGTTGCACAGGGATCGCGCCGCTCGCGCGCCGCTGGGGCCCGGGCGCGACGGGCCCCCGCGGGGCCTCCCAGCGGCAATGGGGCGAGAGCCCCCCGACCCCGCTTCGGCGCCAGGAGGACATCGTCGTCGCCGGATTACTCCTCGCCCTCCTCGCCGTCGTCGGGGAGATCGACAGCCGGCTGAGGGCCCAGGGCCGCCGCCGCCAGCCTCCGGGCTGGCCTGCGGGGGGCGCCCCCGGGCTCGCCAACACCCCCAGCTGGGCCCGCGATGGCGGCGGGCGGGGCTGCCGCCGCCGCGACCGCGGGCATCTCCTCGCAGCCCCAGCGCTCCAGCAGCGCGCGGGCCTCGTCGATCGGCTGGATGAAGTTCACGCGCTCGACCGCCTAGCCATTGGGGCCCTGAGTGCAGCACAAGCGCGCGGGCCTGGCACACACGTGCAGGAGCGCGTGCCCCGCCCACGCGCCGGCTGCGCCACGCGCGCGGGCGTGCCACTCGAAGTACGGGTCCGACGCGACCAGGCTCACGAACTCGAACATGGGCCCACCGTCCTCGAGAGTCGGAACCCCTTCCACGCGGATGACCTCCGAGCCCTGCGAGGCCCAGTCCGCATCGAGGACCCCGACCTGGAGCAGGTCGCCCTGCACCAGCTCCAGCCCTGCCAGCGCGTCCGACGTCAGCTCCGAGTTGAGCCAGAGCCCAGGAGCGCGCGCAGCAGCGGCGGCCCCAGAGCGCCCGCCCACGACGATCACGCGCACCCCGGGGCCCCGGGCCCACGCCCAGCCCGCGTCACCTGCTGGCACCCCAGGCTCCGATGGCGCCGCCAGCAGCCGTGGTCTGGGAGAACAAAGAGGCCCCAGACCCACGGCGCCCCAGTCCCTGGCCAGGGGAGAGGGCGCCTTGACCCAAGACGACTACGGAGTCCAAGGACGACTGAGCCGCTCATACACAGAGGGACTTGGGGCATAATATTCTCGGGGGGGTGCCATATCAATGCAATTGAAATGTCATGACAATGCAAAACAATGTCACGGGAGAACACTGAATGTCTGCAGCCTGCATCGCCATGAATTTCGCTCGCACGCGGTCACATCGCAAAACAAAAAACTGCAGGACTACATGGTTAAACGGGCCACTTCTTCCAAGCCCCGTCTTTCTGTTTCGGGGAAGCGCCTGCCCCGTCACCCACCCCCTCCCCCGAATCAGGACGACCCCCCTGTCAGTGATGTTTTTCTCTCAGAGGATGCGCGGCACCGATGCTGTGTTGGGGCGCCAAGACTGGGGCCAAAATGGCAATAGCGTTGCAAAATGAAGAGGAGGTGATGCGGTGATGCTAGCAAATCGTGCACTGCGAACGAGGCCGCGCTGGGGCCTGAAAACGTCCAAAGCTTAGGAAGAAACGTGGTCTGCACCCCCGGCATTGCCGAGGGGCACCAGACCGGGGCATGCTGAGGGCAGACGGGAGAGGCACCCCGTAAATGCTCACTGGGTGGGAACAGATGCCGACCGTCTGCGAAGTCTCCCCTATGGGAAAAGGTGGCACCCTATGATGAAAAGGATGCCATCCGGGGTCATATGAAATCCGATGAGGAAACCCTACTATAATTCGATGGGATGATAAATTCATAGGGAGGCAAAGAATACATGGAATCCGATGATGGGAAGGATGCCATCTGGGTGCCCCCATCGGATATCCATGAAACTCCCTGCCAGAATCCTGGCTGGCGCGTCCTCAGCACCAGCTCGCAATTGCACTCTGGAGGCGCAGCTCCTGCTAGCTCACCAAAGCAAGGATCGCGCTACAGCCCCGATCGGAGGAGAGATGCAACCAGTATCTTTGTAACGTGTAGTGGTATGCCGCGTCTGCCTGTCACATTCTCAGGTCCGTAGCTGCAATATTACTATCAAAAGACGTAGGGGAACCGACTTCGTACACAACCAACACATACATTCTGCGAGTATTTAAACTGATATTCACGGAAGCATTCTCCTCGTACTCCGACCACAAATTCGCGTGTTAAGAGCTCAACGAGGTCCTGGCGGTAACCTGGTTGACGGTTTATCGCCAGCTCCCAGTATCTAGACGTCTGAGATCGGTCTGCTACCAGAGCCGACTAAACAACTATTTGCGCTTCTTCGTACCTCGTAGAGCTTCTCGGCATCGATGAGCTAGACGAATTCCAGCGCGGGGTGGCCTAGTTGGCCGACCCCAAACTCTCCGATCCGTAGCTGCAGTATTACTATCAAAAGACGTGGAGGAATCGCCTTCGGATCAAAACCGAAAAACATGTATTTTCAAGTTTTCAAGATGATGCTGAAGAAAGTTTTCTCCTTGTGTTCCGAGCAGCGCTACGCGTGCCAAGAGCTCTACAAGGGCCCCGGCGGTAACCTGGTTGCAGTCCACCGCCGGCCCCCAGGTACCTCGTCGAGCTCTTCGGCAACGGTGAGCTAGAGGAGCTCCGGACCGGGGTGGAGCTAGTTGACCGACCCGGCCAGGGCGGACATTGTCGGAACTTTGAATCGGTTGGGCGAATACTGTGATCGATTTGACTGTTCGGGTTAAGAACAAATATTATTCTCACGCGTAGTGTTATGCCGCGTCTGCCTGTCACAGGTCCGTAGCTGCAGTAGTTTTGTTTGTTCGTTTGGACTCGCATTCCCAGCTGAGAGCAGCTGGGCGAGAACAGGTCCCGCAAAAGCACACGGGCAGCGCTGAGCAGCGCTTCGGCTGCCGACAATTCACACTCCGTGACCGTAGCACCGTCCAGGAGCCAACCGGCCTCGGCCGCATCCTTCCTAACGAAGGGAACGGCACTACAAACACCTAACTCATGCCCAGCAGGAAAGGGGCCCACGGTTCTCGCGGAAGCGATACCTATCTCACTGGGATAGGGTTTAGGGTTTAGGGTTTCGGGTTTAGGGTTTAGGGTTTAGGGTTTAGGGTTTAGGGCCTGCATTGGCGCATGCGCGCGCTGGCTGCGATCCCCCCCACATCAAGGTTGTCGGGGGGGATCGCTGCCCAAGCCGCGCGCGCTTTGAACTTGCACTCCCGCCCCAGACCACCCACAGTAAAGCCCTTTAGGGTTTAGGGTTTCTCCCCCCAACCCCCCTATCAAGGGGGGCTTTCGTGTTGTGTGCGAATACGAATATTCCGCGGGGAGCACGACGACGCGGTTTTGGCATTGCGTTCTTGGTACGCGCGCAAAGCGCTTTGCGCAGGCGCAAGAGCCAGCGTCGTCGCATGGCCAACAATCTTTGCCGTGGGTTTAGCTGCATTCGGCTGGCTCCCAGTTGGCGCATGGCTTTGCCGAAGACGGATTCTTCTCCTGCGGGTGTTCATTGCAATCAGAAGGCACAGGAGAGGCCTCAAGGCCAGGCGTCGCCGCATGAGGTTTTGAGTTACGGCGTTGGCCTGTCGCAGACGCAGCACTGCCCCTGGTTCCAGTAGGCCTCCTGCATTGGCTTTTGCCGTTGGCCTGGCTGCCCTTGCAGCCGCCGTCGTAGACGGCTGCCGCTGGCGCAGCACATCCACAGGGGTCCGCATTTGCCTTCGGCGTTGGAAAGCAGCACTGCGAGGGCGCTGGCGCGGCAATCCCATGGGCCCCCGTGGGCCTCGAGCGAGTAGCCGCACCGTCGGGCTGCTCGCTGACGGCGACGCGCACGGCAGTTGCTTTCGCCCGCGGCTTTGGGTTTTGTTTTGAAGTCGCAATCATCGACGCAGACGCTGTCGACGCGAGCTTCGGAAGGCAGGAGGAGGAGCGCGAGGGGGTGGGTCTGGCACCCCCTCGCTACGATGCGCGCGCATGGCTGCGGCAGCACGTCCATGGCAGACCCCTTGGAATGCCTTGGGGGAGCTCTCTGGGAGCGCTGGGGGAGCGCCTCGACCTTTCCCCAGGATGGAAGCACGTGGGAGCGTCTGGGAGCGCGACAGGACACGCAGAGTGCACCGCGAGCGCGAGCCGTGAATTGCCCGTTGGGCTTGACCGTTGGCGTCGCTCCCGCTGAAGCGATTGCATTGTCGACGCAGCCGCCTTCGGCGCGAATTTCGCATGGCTGGAAGGGGGAGCGCGAGGGGGTGGGTCTGGCACCACCTCGCTACGATGCGCGTGCATGGCTGCTGCAGCACCTCCATGGCAGACTTCTTGGAATGCCTTGGGAGAGCTCTCTGGGAGCGTTGAGAGAGCGCCTCGAGGTTTCCCCAGGATGGAAGCACGCGGGAGCGTCTGGGAGCGTGACAGGACACGCAGAGTGCACCGCGAGTGCGGGCCGTGGGTTGTCCATTGGGCAGGACCGTTGGCGTCGCCCCCGCTGAAGCGATTGCATTGTCGACGCAGCCGCCTTCGGCGCGAATGTCGCATGGCTGGAGAGGGAGCGCGAGGGGGTGGGTCTGGCACCCCCTCGCTACGATGCGCGCGCACGGCTGCGGCAGCACCTGCATTGCGGGGGAGCGCCGGGGAGCGCCGCCAGGGAGCGCTGCCGAGTGCTTGCGAATGCATGAAAACACTTGGGAGCGCCATGAGACCGCTTGGACGTCTGAAACGCGCTTGGGAACGCCGGGGAGCGCTTGGGACCACCTGAGGGAGCTTCGGAGCGCTTGGGAGCGCATGGGAACGCCTGGGAGCGCTTGGGAGCGTGCTGGGAGCGTGCCGGGAGCGCCTGGGAGCGCGCCGGAGCGCCTGGGAGTGCTTCGGAGCGCCCCGGAGCGCTCGGAGGCGCCGGGGAGCGCTTGGGAGCGCGCAGGGAGCGCCTGAGCAGGCTGGGAGCGCCTGGGATGCTTGGAAGCGCCAGGGAGCGCCAGGGAGCACCTGGGAGCGTGCCGGGAGCGCCTGAGAGCGCCTGGGAGCGCCATGCGCCTGGGAGCGCTTGGGAGCGCTGGGGAGCGCCTGGGAACGCTTGGGAGCGCCTGGGAGCGCTTCGCTTGGGAGCGCCTGGGAGCGCTTGGGAGCGCCTGGGACGTGCGCCAGCCGAAAGGACGCCGCATGCTGTATTTTCATATGGTTTGCGGCCCCACGGACGGCCGAAAGGGCGCCGCATGCTGTATTTTCATAAGTTTGGAGCCCCAGGGGATGGCGCCGACCGCGGCAAACCCACTGGCTGGGGTGTGAGGTTAAGGGTTCTTTCTATTCTCAGAAGCACACCCACGGGGATGCATACCCGCGGGATGCGAATCCTCCTCAGCGGCTATCGCCGCTTCGTCGGTGCGGCGCGCGCGCATGGGCGGACTCGCTGATCGCTCCGCCAGGCGCCACGGGCTTCTGACGATGCACCGCCCGTGGCTTGCAGTTTAGGGTTTAGGGCCTGCATGGGCGCATGCGCGCGCTGGCTGCGATCCCCCCCACATCAAGGTTGTTGGGGGGGATCGCTGCCCAAGCCGCGCGCGCTATGAACTTGCACTCCCGCCCCAGACCACCCATAGTAAAGCCTTTTAGGGTTTAGGGTTTCTCCCCCAAACCCCCCTATCAAGGGGAGCTTTCGTGTTGGCGCGCGCAGGCGATCGCCGACGCGGCCGTGGCATTGCGCATCCACGTGAGCACGCGCGCAGGGCTGCCCCTGGCGCAGCATGTCCGTGCGTTGCCGCCTTTGCCTTCGGCACTGGGTTGTGACACTGGGGTGCGAATGCTGGGAAGCGCGCGCGCGGTCGCGGCCGTGGCAATGCGCGCCCATGCGGGCACGCGCGCAGGGTGCATGGCGCTGGCGCGTCAGCTCGCCTCGTCGATGAGGCAGCTGTTGCGCCTTCGGCAGGGGGCTTCGCCGTTGGGCTGCCGCTGGCGCAGCAGTTCCACAAGGGGTCCGGCATTTGCCTTCGGCATTGGAAAGCAGCACTGCGAAGGCGCTGGCGCAACAATCCCATGGGTTCCCGCTATCTCCGAGCTATCTTTGAAGGACGCCACAGACGGCGCCTTCGGCTTCGCCCCCGCGCTCGCTGCGGCCGCGGCCCACGCCTGGCCTGGCGCCTGGCGCATTCTGGGCGCTATCTCCGAGTTATCTTTGAAGGACGCCACAGACGGCGCCTTCGGCCTCGCCCCCGCGCCCGCTGCGGCCGCGGCCCACGCCTGGCGTGGCGCCTGGCGCACTCTGGGCACTATCTCCGAGCTATCTTTGAAGGACGCCACAGACGGCGCCTTCGGCCTCGCCCCCGCGCCCGCTGCGGCCGCGGCCCACGCCTGGCGCGGCGCCTGGCGCACTCTGGGCACTATCTCCGAGCTATCTTTGAAGGACGCCACAGTCGGCGCCTTTGCTGTAGCCTTTGCGCCCGCTGTGGCCGCGGCCCACGCCAGGCGCGCCTCGGGCGCTCGTGAGCGCTATCTCCGAGCTATCTTTGAAGGACGCCACAGTCGGCGCCATCGCTGTAGCCTTTGCGGCCGCTGCGGCCGCCGCCCACGCCAGGCGTGCCTCGGGCGCTCGTGAGCGCTATCTCCGAGCTATCTTTGAAGGACGCCACAGTCGGCGCCTTCGCTGTAGCCTTTGCGCCCGCTGCGGCCGCCGCCCACGCCAGGCGTGCCTCGGGCGCTCGTGAGCGCTATCTCCGAGCTATCTTTGAAGGACGCCACAGTCGGCGCCTTTCGCTGTAGCCTTTGCGCCCGCTGCGGCCGCGGCCCACGCCAGGCGTGCCTCGGGCGCTCGTGAGCGCTATCTCCGAGCTATCTTTGAAGGACGCCACAGTCGGCGCCTCGCTGTAGCCTTTGCGCCCGCTGCGGCCGCAACCCACGCCGGGCGTGCCTCGGGCGCTCGTGAGCGCTATCTCCGAGCTATCTTTGAAGGACGCCACCGTCGGCGCCTTCGCTGTAGCCCTTGCGCCCGCTGCGGCCGCCGCCCACGCCAGGCGCGCCTCGGGCGCTCGTGAGCGCTATCTCCGAGCTATCGTTGAAGGACGCCACAGTCGGCGCCTTCGCTGTAGCCTTTGCGGCCGCTGCGGCCGCCGCCCACGCCGGCGTGCCTCGGGCGCTCGTGAGCGCTATCTCCGAGCTATCTTTGAAGGACGCCACAGTCGGCGCCTTCGCTGTAGCCTTTGCGGCCGCTGCGGCCGCCGCCCACGCCAGGCGTGCCTCGGGCGCTCGTGAGCGCTATCTCCGAGCTATCTTTGAAGGACGCCACAGTCGGCGCCTTCGCTGTAGCCTTTGCGCCGCTGCGGCCGCGCCCACGCCAGGCGTGCCTCGGGCGCTCGTGAGCGCTATCTCCGAGCTATCTTTGAAGGACGCCACAGTCGGCGCCTTCGCTGTAGCCTTTGCGCCCGCTGCGGCCGCCGCCCACGCCAGGCGTGCCTCGGGCGCTCGTGAGCGCTATCTCCGAGCTATCTTTGAAGGACGCCACAGTCGGCGCCTTCGCTGTAGCCTTTGCGCCCGCTGCGGCCGCGGCCCACGCCAGGCGTGCCTCGGGCGCTCGTGAGCGCTATCTCCGAGCTATCTTTGAAGGACGCCACAGTCGGCGCCTTCGCTGTAGCCTTTGCGCCCGCTGCGGCCGCCGCCCACGCCAGGCGTGCCTCGGGCGCTCGTGAGCGCTATCTCCGAGCTATCTTTGAAGGACGCCACAGTCGGCGCCTTCGCTGTAGCCTTTGCGCCGCTGCGGCCGCGGCCCACGCCAGGCGTGCCTCGGGCGCTCGTGAGCGCTATCTCCGAGCTATCTTTGAAGGACGCCACAGTCGGCGCCTTCGCTGTAGCCTTTGCGCCCGCTGCGGCCGCCGCCCGCGCCGGGCGTGCCTCGGGCGCTCGCGAGCGCTATCTCCGAGCTATCTTTGAAGGACGCCACAGTCGGCGCTTTCGCCGTAGCCTTTGCGCCCGCTGCGGCCGCGGCCCACGCCAGGCGTGCCGCGGGCGCTCGTGAGCGCTATCTCCGAGCTATCTTTGAAGGACGCCACAGTCGGCGCCTTCGCTGTAGCCTTTGCGCCCGCTGCGGCCGCGGCCCACGCCAGGCGTGCCTCGGGCGCTCGTGAGCGCTATCTCCGAGCTATCTTTGAAGGACGCCACAGTCGGCGCCTTCGCTGTAGCCTTTGCGCCCGCTGCGGCCGCGGCCCACGCCAGGCGTGCCTCGGGCGCTCGTGAGCGCTATCTCCGAGCTATCTTTGAAGGACGCCACAGTCGGCGCCTTCGCTGTAGCCTTTGCGCCCGCTGCGGCCGCCGCCCACGCCAGGCGTGCCTCGGGCGCTCGTGAGCGCTATCTCCGAGCTATCTTTGAAGGACGCCACAGTCGGCGCCTTCGCTGTAGCCTTTGCGCCCGCTGCGGCCGCCGCCCACGCCAGGCGTGCCTCGGGCGCTCGTGAGCGCTATCTCCGAGCTATCTTTGAAGGACGCCACAGTCGGCGCCTTCGCTGTAGCCTTTGCGGCCGCTGCGGCCGCCGCCCACGCCAGGCGCGCCTCGGGCGCTCGTCACGCTATCCCCGAGCTATCTTTGAAGGACGCCACAGTCGGCGCCTTCGCTGTAGCCTTTGCGCCCGCTGCGGCCGCCGCCCAAGCCAGGCGCGCCGCGGGCCGCCGCCCACGCCAGGCGTGCCGCGGGCGCTCGTGAGCGCTATCTCCGAGCTATCTTGAAGGACGCCACAGTCGGCGCCTTCGCTGTAGCCTTTGCGCCCGCTGCGGCCGCCGCCCACGCCAGGCGTGCCTCGGGCGCTCGTGAGCGCTATCTCCGAGCTATCTTTGAAGGACGCCACAGTCGGCGCCTTCGCTGTAGCCTTTGCGCCCGCTGCGGCCGCCGCCCGCGCCGGGCGTGCCTCGGGCGCTCGTGAGCGCTATCTCCGAGCTATCTTTGAAGGACGCCACAGTCGGCGCCTTCGCTGTAGCCTTTGCGCCCGCTGCGGCCGCCGCCCACGCCGGGCGTGCCTCGGGCGCTCGTGAGCGCTATCTCCGAGCTATCTTTGAAGGACGCCACAGTCGGCGCCTTCGCTGTAGCCTTTGCGCCCGCTGCGGCCGCCGCCCACGCCAGGCGTGCCTCGGGCGCTCGTGAGCGCTATCTCCGAGCTATATTTGAAGGACGCCACAGTCGGCGCCTTCGCTGTAGCCTTTGCGCTCGCTGCGGCCGCCGCCCACGCCAGGCGTGCCTCGGGCGCTCGTGAGCGCTATCTCCGAGCTATCTTTGAAGGACGCCACAGTCGGCGCCTTCGCTGTAGCCTTTGCGCCCGCTGCGGCCGCGGCCCACGCCAGGCGTGCCTCGGGCGCTCGTGAGCGCTATCTCCGAGCTATCTTTGAAGGACGCCACAGTCGGCGCCTTCGCTGTAGCCCTTGCGCCGCTGCGGCCGCCGCCCACGCCAGGCGTGCCTCGGGCGCTCGTGAGCGCTATCTCCGAGCTATCTTTGAAGGACGCCACAGTCGGCGCCTTCGCTGTAGCCTTTGCGCCCGCTGCGGCCGCGCCCACGCCAGGCGTGCCTCGGGCGCTCGTGAGCGCTATCTCCGAGCTATCTTTGAAGGACGCCACAGTCGGCGCCTTCGCTGTAGCCTTTGCGCCCGCTGCGGCCGCAACCCACGCCAGGCGTGCCTCGGGCGCTCGTGAGCGCTATCTCCGAGCTATCTTTGAAGGACGCCACAGTCGGCGCCTTCGCTGTAGCCTTTGCGCCCGCTGCGGCCGCCGCCCACGCCAGGCGTGCCTCGGGCGCTCGTGAGCGCTATCTCCGAGCTATCTTTGAAGGACGCCACAGTCGGCGCCTTCGCTGTAGCCTTTGCGCCCGCTGCGGCCGCCGCCCACGCCAGGCGTGCCTCGGGCGCTCGTGAGCGCTATCTCCGAGCTATCTTTGAAGGACGCCACAGTCGGCGCCTTCGCTGTAGCCTTTTGCGCCCGCTGCGGCCGCGCCCACGCCAGGCGTGCCGCGGGCGCTCGTGAGCGCTATCTCCGAGCTATCTTTGAAGGACGCCACAGTCGGCGCCTTCGCTGTAGCCTTTGCGCCCGCTGCGGCCGCCGCCCACGCCAGGCGTGCCTCGGGCGCTCGTGAGCGCTATCTCCGAGCTATCTTTGAAGGACGCCACAGTCGGCGCCTTCGCTGTAGCCTTTGCGCCCGCTGCGGCCGCCGCCCACGCCAGGCGTGCCTCGGGCGCTCGTGAGCGCTATCTCCGAGCTATCTTTGAAGGACGCCACAGTCGGCGCCTTCGCTGTAGCCTTTGCGCCCGCTGCGGCCGCCGCCCACGCCAGGCGTGCCTCGGGCGCTCGTGAGCGCTATCTCCGAGCTATCTTTGAAGGACGCCACAGTCGGCGCCTTCGCTGTAGCCTTTGCGCCCGCTGCGGCCGCCGCCCACGCCAGGCGTGCCTCGGGCGCTCGTGAGCGCTATCTCCGAGCTATCTTTGAAGGACGCCACAGTCGGCGCCTTCGCTGTAGCCTTTGCGCCCGCTGCGGCCGCCGCCCACGCCAGGCGTGCCTCGGGCGCTCGTGAGCGCTATCTCCGAGCTATCTTTGAAGGACGCCACAGTCGGCGCCTTCGCTGTAGCCTTTGCGCCCGCTGCGGCCGCCGCCCACGCCAGGCGTGCCTCGGGCGCTCGTGAGCGCTATCTCCGAGCTATCTTTGAAGGACGCCACAGTCGGCGCCTTCGCTGTAGCCTTTGCGCCCGCTGCGGCCGCCGCCCACGCCAGGCGTGCCTCGGGCGCTCGTGAGCGCTATCTCCGAGCTATCTTTGAAGGACGCCACAGTCGGCGCCTTCGCTGTAGCCTTTGCGCCCGCTGCGGCCGCCGCCCACGCCAGGCGTGCCTCGGGCGCTCGTGAGCGCTATCTCCGAGCTATCTTTGAAGGACGCCACAGTCGGCGCCTTCGCTGTAGCCTTTGCGCCTGCGCTGCGGCCGCGGCCCACGCCAGGAGCCTGCCTGCGGCTGCGTCGAGCGCTATCTCCGAGCTATCGTTGAAGGACGCCACAGTCGAAGAACTGTAGCCTTTGCGCCCGCTGCGGCCGCCGCCCACGCCAGGCGTGCCTCGGCGCGCTCGTGAGCGCTATCTCCGAGCTATCTTTGAAGAACGCCACAGTCGGCGCCTTCGCTGTAGCCTTTGCGCCCGCTGCGGCCGCCGCCCACGCCAGGCGTGCAGCGGGCGCTCGTCAGCGCGTCTTTGAAGGACGCCACAGTCGGCGCCTTCGCTTAGCCTTTGCGCCCGCTGCGGCCGCGGCCCACGCCAGGCGTGCCGCGGGCGCTCGTGAGCGCTATCTCCAAGCTATCTCTGAAGGACGCCACAGTCGGCGCCTTCGCTGTAGCCTTTGCGCCCGCTGCGGCCGCGGCCCACGCCAGGCGTGCCTCGGGCGCTCGTCAGCGCTATCTCCGAGCTATCTTTGAAGGACGCCACCGTCGGCGCCTTCGCTGTAGCCTTTGCGCCCGCTGCGGCCGCGGCCCACGCCAGGCGTGCCTCGGGCGCTCGTGAGCGCTATCTCCGAGCTATCTTTGAAGGACGCCACAGTCGGCGCCTTCGCTGTAGCCTTTGCGCCCGCTGCGGCCGCCGCCCACGCCAGGCGTGCCGCGGGCGCCCGTCAGCGCTATCTCCGAGCTATCTTTGAAGGACGCCACAGTCGGCGCCTTCGCTGTAGCTTTTGCGCCCGCTGCGGCCGCGGCCCACGCCAGGCGCGCCTCGGGCGCTCGTCAGCGCTATCTCCGAGCTATCTTTGGAGGACGCCACCGTCGGCGCCTTCGCTGTTGCCTTTGCGCCCGCCGCGGCCGCGGCCCACGCCAGGCGTTCCGCGGGCGCTCGTGAGCGCTATCTCCGAGCTATCTTTGAAGGACGCCACAGTCGGCGCCTTCGCTGTAGCCTTTGCGGCCGCTGCGGCCGCCGCCCACGCCAGGCGTGCCTCGGGCGCTCGTGAGCGCTATCTCCGAGCTATCTTTGAAGGACGCCACCGTCGGCGCCTTCGCTGTAGCCTTTGCGCCCGCTGCGGAGCGCACTCGGGAGGGGAGAGGCGGCGCGCGGGCAGTGTTGGAGAGTGTGTTTTTATGGCATGACACGCGCACGTGTTCGCAGGTTGGAAGGGGGAGAGCGAGGGGGAGGGTCTGGCTCCCCCTCGCACACTGTTGACATGAACGGCGCGAGCTTCGGACGGCTGAGGGGGGGCGCGAGGGGGTGGGTCTGGCACCCCCTCGCTACGATGCGCGCGCATGGCTGCGGCAGCACCTCCATGACAGAGCCCGTGGACCCCCTCGCTACGATGCGCGCGCATGGCTGCGGCAGCACCTCCATGACAGAGCCCGTGGAATGCCTTGGGGGGGGCATCTGGCAGCGCTGGGAGAGCACCTGGAGCTTCCCCCATGAGCCCTGGGACTGCCTGGAACCGCCTGGGCACGCTTGGGAGCGCGTGGGAGCGCATGGGAGCGCCGCGTGGCGCCTTGGAGCGCTTGTGGGTGCTGAAAAGCGCGTGGGGATGCTTGGGCGCCTGGGAGCACCTGGGAGCGCAGGGGAGCGCTTAGGAGCGCTTCGGAGTTGTGGCAGCGCTGGGAATGCTGGCGAGCGCCTGCGAGCGACTGGGAGCGCGCCAGGAGCGTGCCGGGAGCGCTTGGGAGCGCCTGCGAGCGCCTGGGAGCGCCCGGGGGCGTGCCGGGAGCTCTTGGGAGCGTCCGAGAGCGCAGCCAGCGCGCGCCTGGGAACGCGCCTGGGTGCGTGCCGGGAGCGCCCAGGAACGCTTTGGAGCGCTTGGGAGCGCTCGAATGCGCCTGGGAGCGCTTGGGAGCGCGTCGGAGCGTGCCGAGAGCGCCTGGGAGCGTGCCGGAAGCGCCTGAAGCGCCGTGGAGCGCTTGGGAGCGTGCCGGGAGCGCTTGGCAAAGCGTGGAAGCGCCTGGGAGCGCTTGGGAGCGCTTGGGAGCGCTTGGGAGCGCCTGCGAGCACCTGGGAGCGCCTGGGAGCGTGCCGGAAGCGCTTGGAAAGTCCTTGGGAGCGCCTGGAGCGTTTGGAAGCGCTTGGAGCGCCGCATGCTGTAATTTCATAGGTTTGGAGCACCCAGGGGGCACCGCATGCTGCATTTTCATAGGTTTGGAGCCCCAGGGGATGTAGGAGCGCGCAGGGGACCCGCTTGCTAGGGCTGAGGGTTAGGGGTTCCTTTTCTTAGGAACACCCACGGGGATGCACCGCGCGGCGTGCGAATTCCTCCTCAGCGGCTATCGCCGCTTCGTCGGTGCGGCGCACGCTGTATGGGCAGGCTCGCTGATCGCTCGGCCAGGCGCCACGGGCTTCTGACGATGCACCGCCCGTGGCTTGCAGTTTAGGGTTTAGGGTTTAGGGTTTAGGGCTTCTCTTAGCGCAGCGGCCGACAGTCCAGGCAATGCTGCCCCCCCTTCGGCAAGCTTGATTGGGGGGGCGGTTAGCCGACCCGAGCAAGCTTGGCGAAGGGAGCAGGAGTTGCAACATCTTCCCACCCCCGGCCGCATGGCCGGCGACCTCCCAAACTAAAGCCTTTTAGGGTTTAGGGCCGCTGGCCCCTAAATTCCCAAATGGCTCCAAGCGCTCCCAGGCGCTCCCTGGCGCTCCCAGGCGCTCCCAGGCGCTCCCAGGCGGTCCCCGGCGCTCCCCGGCGCTCCCCGGCGTTCCCAGGCGCTCCCAGGCGCTCCCCGGCGCCCCCCGGCGCTACCCGGCGCTCCCTGGCGCTCCCCGGCGCCCCCATGCGCTCCCAGGCGCTCCCCGGCGCTCCCAGGCGCTCCGCGGCGCTCCCAGGTGCGCCCCGGCGCTCCCAGGCGCTTCCAGGCGCTCCCAAGCGCTTCCCGCTCTGTCCCAGGCGCTCCCAGGCGCTCCCAAGCGCTCCCAGGCGCTCCCAGACGCTCCCAGGCTCTCCCAGGCGCTCACAAGTGCGCCCAGAAGCGCTTAGAGCGCCCCACACGTGTTTTTACGTGTCGGAGAAGTAGGAACCCGACCCGAGGACGAAAGGTCCCCGGGTTTAGGGTGTTGTACTCTTCGAAGATCAAGCATGGTTTATCTTTGCATCGTAGATCCCCAAGCGTGGGGTTAGGTAGCCCTAGGCTACCAGGACGACCCAGTCGGGCAACCAGCTGAAGCATCTCAGAGAAGCCCTGTCTCTCGTAGACGGCGACGGTGATGCGCGGTGGGGTGGGCAGAAGCACAACGAGGTGCTTGGGAATTTAGGGTTTAGGGTTTAGGGCTTCTCTTAGCGCAGCGGCCGACAGTCCAGGCAATGCTGCCCCCCCTTCGGCAAGCTTGATTGGGGGGGCGGTTAGCCGACCCGAGCAAGCTTGGCGAAGGGGGCAGGAGGTGCAACATCTTCCCACCCCCCGCCGCATGGCCGGCAACCCCCCAAACTACAGCCTTTTAGGGTTTAGGGCCGCTGGCCCCTAAATTCCAAAATGGCTCCAAGCGCTCCCAAGCGCTCCCTGGCTCCCCCAGGCGGTCCCAAGCGCTCCCAGGCGCTCCCAAGCGCCCCCCGGCGCTCCCAAGCGCTCCCAGGCGCTCCCAGGCGCTCCCCGGCGCTCCCAGGCGCTCCCCGGCGCTCCCAGGCGCTCCCCGGTGCTCCCATCAGCAACATCAACATCGTCATCAGCATCAGCAGCAGCATCAGCATCAGCATCAGCATCAGCATCATCATCGCCATCATCAGCAGCATCAGCATCATCACCATCACCACCATCAGCATCATCGGCAGCAGCGTTATAATCATCATCAGCAGCAGCATCAACTTCATGAGCAACATCAGCATCATCAGCATCATCATCAACATCATAATCATCATCATCGTCATGTTCATCATCATGTTATTCAGCATCACCATCATTACCATCATCGTCAGCAGCATCATCAGGCCCATCATAAACAGCATCATCAGCAACAGCATCATCGTCATCATCATCATCATCATCAGCAGCAGCATCATAATCAGCAGCATCATCGTCATAATCAGCATCATCGTCATCATCGTCATCATAGTCGTCATCATCATCATATGCATCATCACCATCGTCATCATAATCACCACCAGCATAAGCATCGTCTTCATCAGCATCCTCATGATCATCCGTATCATCATGGTCAGCATCGTCGTCGTTATCGTCATCACCATCGCCATCGCCGTCGCCATCGTCATCATCATCATCAGCAGCATCAGCATCATCATCAGCATCAGCATCATCATCATTATCATCAGCATCATACTCACAAGCATCGCAATCACACCCCCTACATCATTCCTACTCCCACCTGCTCCCTCTTCTTCGTCCCTTCTCCTGGTTCCTCCTCCTCGTCCTTCCTCCTCGCCCCTCCTCCTCCTCAGTAGCCATAATGGCTCAAAATGTTTGATGTCCTGCGGATCCGCACGGATACCGCTAGCCCACCGCAGTTTTCCAAATCTTCGCCTGGTCCGCCCCAGGCTGAACTTGTCGTGGTCCGCCCCACTGCAGGCAGACTTTGTTCCAGTCCACCATGCAGCATGGCGGCCCGAAGCTGAAGTACACAACGTGGTACAAGGTGGACGTGGCACGGCAAGTCCAGTTGCTTCGCCTGTGGCAAGGCGCTCGAGCTCGCCATCGTCTTCTGGGCCCCGCTTCAGCCGCAGGGCGGGGCCTGGAACCTCACAAAGCCAGCAGCACCCGACGGCGACAGATGGCACGAATGGTGCAGCGAGCCCAAGTCGCGCCGCCGCCGCACTGCAATCGGCGCGAGGTGGGGGCGTCCCTGCAATCGCCCGGCAGCCATCGAGCCCCGCGGAGCTCGTCAAGCTGCTCGACGCCGACTTGCCTGCGCACAAAAAATTACCCTGCGACGTACCCAACCCACGTGCATCAAATGGCAAGAGGAGTATGCCAACATTAGCAGGAACAACGACAGTGTAGACGCGGCGATTTGCTGTGCAAGCTACATGGGATGCGCATGCGCTGCACGATTCACAGGACGACGATCGAAAGAACGAGGCTTGAGGCCCCAGGATCGAAGAAGAACGGGCACGGGAACGAGGGGTAGGAGAGGGATGGAATGGAGGGCGGGGGGGGCGAAAGGCCATCGCGGAAGCAGCAGCATGCATGGAGAAGGTGAGGCGGGGAATAGGACGACGATGAAAGTGGCGGGAGGAGACAGAAGACTGCCGCGTTTTTCAAGTGCGAGCTAAACCCGCAGCGCTGCCTGCGCCATGTCGTCGCAGAGTTCCACATGATAAAACTTGTTTAGAGTGCAAGGAACGAGCGAGGCGTAGCTCGCCCGCTAGCTTCTCCGCCTCCTTCCCGCACATTTCAGCGCGGGAGCTGAACGCTCGCAGGCGCGCCGCCAGGTCTGCGGGCGGCCCGCGGGAAAGAAACTCAAGGCCGGGGTCGCGTATCATCAATCGGTTGTCCATCGTCCAAAGTTGCACTGGCGACGTACTGGTTGAACGCGGAGCGAGCAGCATCACGCGCGTGCCTGAACGCCACGCAGGTACAGTGCACGCGCGATTGGGACTTCAGGTCGATCACGCGCGTCTCCACCAGGCTTGGCAACACCACGCGACTGAGGATCTCACTGCGGTCTGCCATGCTGCTGTCCGCGAATGCAATGCGCTGCCTGCAAGTAAGGCGGCGGCGTCCACTTGTCTCAGAAGATGTTCCCGCGGGCCCGAAGGGCGACCGCCAGCTCGAGCCGCGGCGCCGGCAGGCCAGATAAGGATCATGCAACAGCAAAGACGATGACAGAGCAACGAGGTATCGGCGAGTGCATGACCGGCCTCCGTTTCCTGCACTTCTTTCCTGTAGTTCCCCTAGCTCATCGAGCTCAGCAGATGTTTCTGCGGGTCCGAAGGACGACCGCCAGCTCGAGTCGCAGCGCCACGTGGCACGAACCGCAGAGCAAGGGCACGCGAGCATTGCTCGTGGTCAGAATCTGAGTCCCCGTGGTGCCTCACTCCGCTGGCCACCCACCAGCAGCCCTCGAAAGTGGCGACAGTTTCACAGATCGCAGCCGCCCAGGGGTGGCGAGGTCTAATCTGAGTCCCCGTGGTGCCTCACTCCGCTGGACCCACCAGCAGCCTCGAAAGTGGCGACAGTTTCACACAGGGATGGCGAGGTCTAATCTGAGTCCCCGTGGTGCCTCACTCCGCTGGACCCACCAGCAACCCTCGAAAGTGGCGACAGTTTCACAGATCGCAGCCCCCCAGAGATGGCGAGGTCTAATCTGAGTCCCCGTGGTGCCTCACTCCGCTGGACCCACCAGCAGCCCTCGAAAGTGGCGACAGTTTCACAGATCGCAGCCCCCCAGAGATGGCGAGGTCTAATCTGAGTCCCCGTGGTGCCTCACTCCGCTGGACCCACCAGCAGCCCTCGAAAGTGGTGACAGTTTCACAGATCGCAGCCCCCCCCAGAGATGGCGAGGTCTAATCTGAGTCCCCGTGGTGCCTCACTCCGCTGGACCCACCAGCAGCCCTCGAAAGTGGCGACAGTTTCACAGATCGCAGCCCCCCCCCCCAGGGATGGCGAGGTCTAATCTGAGTCCCCGTGGTGCCTCACTCCGCTGGACCCACCAGCAGCCCTCGAAAGTGGTGACAGTTCCGCAAATCGCAGCCCGCCAGGGATGACGTGAAAGGCAAGGGAAGAGAAGAGGAGGAGCGAAGAGAGGAGGAGAAGGCAAGCAAGAGAGGAGAGGAGGAGGGAAGAGAGGGGGGGGGCGGGAGGAGGAGAACGGAGACCGCAGTGCTCTATTCAAAACGAGTACCCAACGCAGGAGGGTTGGGACAAAATACGGCATGGAGTGGAACTGGGAGAAGACCGTGCAGATACAAGTTGGTTGCCAGAGTGCAATTCAACAACCTAGTGGGGATCCTATCAGAAGCGTCAGAGAAGCGATCTACTTGGGAGGGCTTGTGTCCTGCGACGCCGGGCAAACAGCGAACTCTTGAGACGGATCGGCGAGAGCACGAACCTATTCAGACAGCTTCAGAAGTTGTGGGCTCATACATCCATTGGCCGGCGTCGCAAATTACATATCTATTGGAGTTGTGTGATCAGTAAATTGATATATTCTCCGGATTCTTTATGGTTGTTGAAGGCAAAGAGGGATCGGCTAGATGCTTTCCACTGTAAGTGTTTACGCAAGATCCTCGGTATTCCGCATTCATTTGTATCTGGAATCTCTAACGCGACCGTTCTGGAGAAGGCTGAGTCGCTGCCTTTGTCACAGGTTTTACACGAGAAGCAAATTGCACTGTACAGGAATATCGCAGACCAGCCACTTAATTCGTTAATACGACGTCTCGTGTGCAACCCGGATGGCACCCCAAAAGACCGGGCACGCCGCCGCGGCAGAGGGCGCCCGCGACAGCAGTGGGCGAAGTCAGCGTTTGCCCTGGAGCAGGTGAACTTATGACCTCCCCTGTCTTGCTGCCCTCCTCCTCCTCCTCCTCCTCCTCCCTCCTCCTCCTCCTCCTCCTCCTCCTCCTCCTCCTCCTCCGTAGCCATTTTGGCTCAAGCCATTTTGGCAACGCCCCGCTCCTGTGCCTGCACGGGGTACTTGAGGCACTACGTTTTTATCCCTTTCCCCAAGTTCAGGGATTGAACGTCGACCAAAACAGGAGTGTTTGATCATGGCCCGTCTCTGGTCCCGCTGCTCCTGCCAGCGTTGTGAGTACAATGACATTTTGGAAGCACGAGACAGAGTCTGCCTAGGATGTAATCGGAAGGTCAAGCTGCACAAGCCTCGCCCTGGCTCCGCAGCCGCCCTCGCGCAGGAGCCGCCCCCCCCCGCCAGCGCGGGCCAGGGCGCGGCTATCTCGCAGGGCGGCCAAGGCAAAGGGAAGGACATCTCCAAGAACAAGGCTGAGAAGCTGCAGGCCGCCGCGTCGCTCGACGTAGCCGAGTTACTCCGCATGGCAGTGAAGGGCACACAGGACGCTGATCTTCGGCAGGTGCTCGAGGCGCAGGTGAAGCGCCTGGGCGGCACCGCCACCACCGCACCCGCGGGGCCGGCAGAGGCTCTCAAGAAGGCGGTGGGTCTTTTCAAGGATGCCGAGCACAAGCACACGCAGGCAGCCGCGCAGGTGGTGCGCCTCGAGGCCAGCCTGGCCCAGGCGCGGACCCGCGAGCAGGCTGCCGCTTTGACACTAGCGCAGGCCGAGCGGGCCAAGCGCACAGCCGCTGAGGCCATGGCAGTTGCAGAAGGCGTTGTACTTCGGCCTGAAGGAGCCACCCAGCCCAAGTTTGCAGTCAGCTGGGACAAGGAGCTCTTCGACGGCATCGATGATTTAGAGTGCACGGATGGTGAGAGGACCGAGCTCAAGAAGATAAAGCTCGACTTAGAAAAGCTCCAGCACGTCATGGAGGGCAAGGAGGCCGAGGTGTCGGCGATGCTCTCCAAGGCGCAAGAGATGCAGGATCGTTTCCGCAAGAAGAGGAAGACCGAGCCTGACGGGACGCAGCCCTCGGGAGGGTCTCCAAGCAGCGGCCCAGGCGCAGGCAAAGGCGGCTCGCCAAGTCCTGCGCAGGGCGCCCCCCCCCCTGGGGCGGCGGCAGCGGACGCCAGCGGCAGCGCCAGCAGCGACGCCGATGCAGCCAGGCTACCAGCTGGGTGTGATACCGAGGACGATGCGGAGCTCCTCGCAGCCGCAGCACGTCTCTCCTCGGCCAGGCTCGCGGCCCAGGCGCAGGCGCTCAAGGAGCAGTCGGCCAACACCAAGGGCGCGACGGGCAAAGGCAAGGGAGCTCCCGCCCGAGGGGGCAAGGACATCGCGGCAGCAGCGGCTGCCGATGATCCTGATCTGTGACTAGCACCACCCTCGAGTACGACGCCGAGCTCGTCAGTCACTACGGGAGAGACTGCAAGCAGCCAGGCGAACTCGAGGGAGCACCAGGACCAGGATCTGGTACATCTATTCTTCTCCAATGTCACATGTATTGGAGACAAATCGTGGGGTTATCTTGTTGATAACAATTTTGATTTTGCAGCCGCTGTCGAGACACGCGTGTCTAGTGCAGATTTGCCTGGTTGGGACAAGAAGGCGCGTGCCGCTGGATACCGTCTCTTGGGCAATGGGGCTCGCACTCGACAGCGCAGAGTTTCTCGAGCTCAACGTGCCCATGCGAACGAAGGCGGTGAGTGGGTGCTTGCCAAGGGCCATCTTCAGATGCAGACACTGCTGTCAGAGTCTGGAAGTCGCCCACTTCGAGCGCACGGGCATCGGGAGCTGGACGGATTTCAAGCTGTCCTCATCCATCTCAGCGGCTTCACGCTGGTGGTCATCGTGTTCTACGGATTTCCTTCGCTGGGGATCGCGGGCGCGAACCTCGGCAGGTTCCAGCGGCTCGGGGCCCTCCTGAATTCGCTGGCAGTGCCGTGGCTAGTCATCGGCGACTTCAACGTCACGCCAACCACTCTGAGCAAGTCCAGTTTCATGCGGGGCCTGCGCTCGGAGGCCAGTATCATGCACACGAATTTGGAGGCCACCTGCAACGTCGGGAAGCGGGACGCCAGCCATCTGGACTACATGCTTGTGTCAGCCGAGGCGCAGCCCATCATCGCCTCGCTCGAGCCTGTAGTCAGCGTGCCGTGGAAGCCGCACGTGGGCTTGCTGGTGCGAATTCGGCGCTCGGCGAGGGCCCTGCAGGTGCGGTACCTGGACATGCCGCGGCGTCTCCCGCAGGTGACCAGGCCTCGGACCCAGCCGATGCCAGGGTCCAAGTCGGCCCGAGCAAGAGCTGTGAATGAGGAGAAGCGGCAGAGGCGCCAGGAGTTGCGGGAAAAACACTTTCGCAGATTCTTCGCTGATCTCTTCTCATCGGATGAGGCCACAGTCGATCAGGAGCGGGAGTCAGTTGAAGATACTTCCCCTCCTGATGGTGTAGGTTTTGAATTTGAAGAGGATTTTCCCGAGGGTCCCGATTTTCCTTTCTCTGGCGAGTTCTTGGAGGACGGGGACCCTTGGTCCGACGAGGTCGACCCTTGGGCCCACGAGTCCGACTTTAAACCAGCTGTTCCCTGCGGTTTTGTTTCGTCACCGTGCCAGCCTCCTGGTGGTGGGAGCCCTACAAGACAAGCTTCTGTCCCAGGAGAGCCTGGAATTCGCGCCCGAGACCCCCCGCTGAGGACGTGCAGTCAAATTCCTGACTCCGACGGCGGTACCACCCCGACTCCTCCTCCTCGGCCTCTCTCTCCCCATGTTAATGAACAGTCGATGCCTTTAGTAGCTCAGGATGCCCAGGCCTCTGGGGACGCTGATCTGGTGCAGGAATGTCCGTTCTATGTCTCGGAGTTGACCTGGTCTGAGTGCAAATCGGATGTGGGTTTCATTCCCAGCAACGAGTGCCCACCAGCTCCAGGTTTCGAGCAATCCGTAGCTTTTCGGCTCCATGATCCTGGCACCTCTCAGGCTATAGCTTCCTTGTACGCCTCATGGGTACGTTCGGCTGAGATGAGTATCCAACGACATCATTCTCTTCAGGCAACCTCTGGAGTCCTGCGAGGCAGCGGGCCCAGTTTTCGTATAGCCGCCCTCCAACAGCAGGAGCGCACTCGCGTCACGACGTGTGCAGATCTTGTAGCAGGTTGGTGGGGGCGGACTCACACAATTTATGCAGGGCTCGCTCGGCACTACGCTCGAGACAATGGACATCAGCAACGGACTCGTCTGATTGCAGCGCTGGCTCTGCAGATGGACTCACGCCCCGACTCAGCTCATGCCCTTCTCAACGGCCGTGATCCCACCTGGGACGACTGGGTTGAGATGGCGGCCGCCTTGCAGAACGGGGCTGTTACAGTGGATACCATACGTCTTCAGAGTTTCGCAGCAGCTTCTGAGAAGATCGCAGACCGCGGTCAACAGCGCTCAGTCTATGCATCCATGCAGAAGTTTGGCAAGTGGATGACCGAGCAGTCGTCGCTCGGCCCGCTCCATCGCAGTCTACGTCAAGAGGCAATGATCAAGCATGAGATCGAAGTCGGAGACGACATTTTGTTCCAGCCGCTTGATCTTGTCGATCACAAGGCTCTGAAGTGGCGGCAGAAGTGGGCACCGTCTTTGTCCACGGAGGCTGCCATTCATGAGGCGTTTCGGCAAGGGCGCGAACGCGCAGAACTCGAGCCCCTACCTCCCATCACAGGAGCTGATGTCAGGGAGGCAGCCAGGCGCATGCCTGCGCGAGCGGGACAAGGATGCGATCGCATGTCACCCATTGACTTCGAACGCTTGCCTCTGACGGCGCTGGACGAGCTGGCAGATCTGCACATGATGATCGAAGCTGAGCTTGTCTGGCCACGCCAGATCATGATTACCCTCGGTCGCCTTCTGCCGAAGAAGACAGAAGGCGACCGAATCATAGGTCTTCTTTCTATGTTCAGCAGATTGTGGTCGCTCATCAGAGAACCAGTAGTTCGACAGTGGTCGGACTCCTCGGCCCCCTACTGGGACGCTGCAGCGAAGGGCAACGCGGCTCTCCGCGAAGCTTTCGTTCGCACCCTGGAGGAGGAGGTCGGGCATCAACTCGGTGTGGTTTCTGGAGCTGGATTTTTAGATATCGACGGATTGTATGACAATATTGTGTGGGAGCTGCTTATACCCAAGGGCTTGCAACTAGGATTTCCAGCAGCCATCTTGTGCCTGGAGGTGCTGCAATGTATGGCGCCTCGAGCCCTGGGGCAGTGCAGCTCGTGGGCCCTCCCCATCGTACCCACGAGGTCGGTGGTCCAGGGCCTCCGGTCAGGCACACGGTTTGGAAGGATCATGGTGTATTTCGTGCTCGACAGGATCTGCTCAGCTCACCCTCGGATGGGTCACCGCATATGGGTGGATGACCTGGCTCAACGTGCAGTTGGCTCTCGCGACAGCGCACGGCAACAACTTGTCGCCAGCCTCCGCGACACGTGCAAGGGCCTTCGAGAGATGAAGCTTCAGGTGGCATCCAAGTCAGTCGTGGTGTGCGCTCACCATTCAGATGCTCTTCAGGCGTGCCGCACTCTTCGAGTTGCGGGCTTCCAAGTGCGAGCACAACGTACCGCAGGCTTCCTTGGCACTGACCTAGGAGGGGGCGGTCGTCACGCTCGGGCTACGAGACGCAGAAGAGCGGACAAGCATCGACTGATGAACACCAAGGTACGCAAATTCGCTCGTGCAGGACGACGATATGCCATCACATCGAAGCTGGAGCGTCTCGGAGCTCAGGCGGCTGGGCTATACGGACACCAGGTTCACGGCACGCACGGTGTTTACCTACGCCAGGCTCGACAGCGGCTAGGCGCTGTGGTGGCGGCCCCGTCCAAGGGTCGCTGTCTCACCACGGTCCTGGCACTACGAGCTCCGCATGACCCAGCACTCAAACTCCCAGAAGAGATGTTACGACAATGGTTTCGAGTTTGGCAGGAGGAGCCAGGTCTTAGACGTGGAGTTTGCCGCGCGTGGAACCCCCTGGCGGAGAAGCTTCGTGCCATCCCATCAGGTCAGCGCACGCGGCACATACGTGGACCTCTTTCTGCTGTCATCACCCTGCTGTTGAATAACGGATGGGATCCAAGGTCAGCTATCGAATGGTTCAAGCCTGCTGCCGACCCACAGGACGAGTCCATCGAATGGCATTTCCCCGACTCAGCGTGGACAGGATGGCCTGACGTCGATGACCCTGGCCACCTCATCCGCGACGTGCAGAACTCTATCCGTTCGTCTCTGCGGGAGCAGGCATCTCGACACTTTTGTGGCGGTGGCATGGAAGGCGGCATCGACTTCACATCCTTACGACAGCTGTACTCACAACTGCAGTCGGTCGACCGTGGAGCTCGGCTTGCAGAACTACTGGTCACTATCGCAGCTGGAGGGTACTGGACTCGCTCTCGCCGCGGGGAGTTCCTTGCGACCAAGGGCAGGCCCTTCGACACGAAGTGCCCACGGTGCGGCGAGGCTCCAGAGACCCCATTCCATCGCATGTGGAGCTGCAGTCACAATGTTGAAGCTGCAGCATACAAGTGTTCAGAATGTTTGGTGGGGGAGGCCTATTCCAGCTGGGAGTCCATGGAATGTTTCTGGCTCCGCGGGCTTCTCCCATCCCATCTTGTTCAGGTTTCGCCTCCGTCGCAGGAGGAGCACTGGCAGGCATCAGGAGAGATTATTATGACAGGGACGTTCGGACACGGCTCGCGGGGCGCCCCGATCTTTCTGTTCGGAGATGCCAGCGGCGGTGTTTTATCGGGGCACACAAGGTATCGCCGCGTAGGCGTTTCAGTTGCCTGTATCAGTTCTTTCGAACCCCTCGAGATCGACAGCTCGATGTCTGGAGGGCTGGCAGGAGAACGGCAGTCAGTGTCTCGTGGAGAACTTCGGGCCCTTCTCTTGGTTGCTGAACATTCGTCGGGCAGAGTGGTGTACACGACGGACAATGAATATGTAGCTGAAGGATGGGCCTCAAAATTGTATCGAGAGCCCTCGGGACCAGATGCCGATCTTTGGCATCGTATCGGCGATGTTTTCGATTCCTCCAGGGACCCTGCTTTGTTTGTGGTGTTGTTCGTCAACTCACATTTGGAGGCCCGTGAAGCTGTATCTGGGAAATTTCCTATGTGGATGACCTTGGGTAATGCGGTGGCTGATATATTGGCAGGGTCCGCCGCCAGTCGTGTGCAGGTTAGCGCAGAGGAGAGAGTGCGTGCTGAGCAGTGGGAGCAGAGGGTTCTACTCGTACGGCTTCGCCTACTCCGCGCCACGCTCGACACCGTCGTCGCAGAGAAACGTCAGGAGCCTCTCGGGAAGAAACAACGTGAGCCACCTCCTCCCCCTCCTCCTGCCCTTTCTGCGATTCAGACTTTCACTACCTCCCATCAGTTTGATGAGACTGGTCGTAAGTGTAGTAGGTGCTGCAGCTCCGCTGCCATAGCTAGGCTTCCTGTTTGGAGGAGTACCCCGTGTTTTCATCCTGTCCACGTGCACGATGATTTTTTCAGGGCCCCGTCTGGAGTCAGGTTGCACCTAGCGGGGGGGTGGGCTGATCCCTCGCACCAACTCACCCTGCATGGCACTCTGAAGCTCTGGTTCTGTAGTCGGCGCGGGTGCTTTGCCAGTCAGATGTTGAAGGGTCTGGGACAACCGTGTCTCAAGACCACGAATTCCGCCAGGTCCGAGTATTTGTCTCGTATCGCCGCTGGTCAGTGGCCCAAGGTCCAGAGCAAGGCCAAGCAGGCGGGGCGGGTTTCGTAAGTCATCGGATGTCGCTTCGCGATTGGGGTCACTCACTCACTCACTCCTCCTCCTCCTCCTCCTCCTCCTCCTCCTCCTCCTCCTCCTCCTCCTCCTCCTCCTCCTCCTCTCCTCCTCCTCCTCATTGCTGGCGTGCTAATTGTGTTGTCTGTAACCGGTGCCTCGCAGTCGGGCGCTGTATATTGTGCGTCACAATCGTGATGCGCTTTGTGCTTCTGCTTCGCGGTCGTGTCGCACTCCGTTTTCCGCCGCGCGCTATCGCAACCCGGAGGTGATTTCTTACACCTACAGGCAGGCGCACCGCCAAGCATCGGCCCAATAGCGGTCCGGATGTTTTTGCCAACGCGTCTTACAGATGCACGGCTTCTGACCTGACATGAAAGAGACCTCCGACAAGCTCAAGGACGCCTTACTCCAGCCGCCGCCGGCGACGCCCCAGGACCCCAACCTGGTCTACCAGCGCGCGACCGCGGCGGAGCGAAAGGCCAAGAAGGCCTTGGAGGCGGCAGTGGAATCCGAGCGCACTGCCATTGTCTGGTACGAGGAGCGCCAGAGCGTCCCCTTCCAGGCCGCCGCGGCGCAGTTCAAACCCTCCGGGGCAGCGGCAGCCGCACCTCTGTGCTCTCCAAGGAAAAAGAGGCCGCCCCTGCCGCCGAGAGACCTGCGACGACGTCGCCGCCTTCGACCGCACCAAGCTGCTCGAGGCCGACGGCGGGGTCGAGTTCGTGGCGGGCTCGGCCATCGACACCACGGAGCTGGACGCCAAGCAAGCAGGCCGACCGGGACAAGCTGCAGGTCCCCCAGAGGCAGTTCGCGGACGAGCTGCGCGCTGAGGTCCAGGAGATCTTCGGCGAGTCGGCGGGCAACCTCTCTTCCCTGCGCAAGGAGCACCAGCAGCTCGTCACTCGCTTGCAATCCAGACGGCGCCGCATGGAGGAGGCCGACCCCGAGCGCCGGAAGCACCTCGAACGCCGCCGCGCCGGTCGCCGCCGCCGCCGCCGACGCCGCAGGCGGGGCGCCGCTGCCCGCAAGCCCGACTCTGCGACGCCAATGGCGCCGCGCGCCCCGGCGGCAGCAGCGCTCGGGCCGCCCGCCGCACCCCGCGGGGGCTGGGATTGGGTCGGGGGCCCGGCCGCGCGGGTCGCCCTCGAATCCGCGGGCGGCGGGCGGCGCCCGCGGAAGTGACACTTCTGCGACGATTGCCTCAGCGACGCGCGGGGCCAGCGCATCAAGTCATTGCGGAAGAGCGCCCGCCCGCGCACAGAGTCGGGCCAGCCCCTGAGAACCACTTCGACCTCCTCCGCCTGGCGCGCCCCCAAGCGCGAGAATTCCTTGAAAGCCGCCTTGAGCACCGCCACCACGTCGGACTTCGATGGGCGAACCCGCGTCTTCCTCTCAGCACTGGCAACTTCTTCCAACGTGGAGATGGCGTAGGTCCACGCAGGCGTTCACGCGGATGCTGCTCCTGCCCGTCAGGAGCACGCGACGGATGAGCCCCTTGTCTTGAATTCGGGCCTCGCGAAGAAGGTGCCTGTGACGGTCTGGCTCAGGGTTTAGGGTTTAGGGTTTAGGGTTTAGGCTTGATTGATTAAGATTAACGATTGCTGGCGTGCGGTGGCGAGCGGGCGGGCGCCGCGGCGGGCGCCGCGGCGGCGCCCGCCCGCCCGCCTTTTTTAATACAACTCCTTTGGGTTGTGTCTAGTAGCGGAGGCCATCTACAGCTGAAGCGATCACGCATCAGTGAAGTTCAGCAACGGGCCGCCTGACTGGACAGGGCCGACCCCTCGGCGCTTCGCTGTAACACTAAAGAGGGGTCGGCCCAGGGTTTAGGGTTTAGGGTTTAGGGTTTAGGGTTTAGACTTGATTGATTAAGATTAACGATTGCTGGCGCGCGGCGGCTGTGGGGGGCTGGGGGCTAAGGATCTTGATTGATTAATATTAACGATTGCTGCGCGCGGGCTGTGGGGGCTGGGGGCTAAGGATCTTGATTGATTAAGATTAACGATTGCTGGCGCGCGGTGGCGAGCGGGCGGGCGCCGCGGCGGCGCCCGCCCGCCCGCCTTTTTTAATACAACTCCTTTGGGTTGTGTCTAGTAGCGGAGGCCATCTACAGCTGAAGCGATCACGCATCAGTGAAGTTCAGCAACGGGCCGCCTGACTGGACAGGGCCGACCCCTCGGCGCTTCGCTGTAACACTAAAGAGGGGTCGGCCCAGGGTTTAGGGTTTAGGGTTTAGGGTTTAGGGTTTAGGGTTTAGGGTTTAGGGTTCCATGTGTGGTGGCAAGGGTCAGAGACCCTCGGGCCCCTTGCCCTAGGGCCGTAGGCCCTAGGGCTAAGGATCTTGATTGATTAAGATTAACGATTGCTGGCGCGCGGCGGCTGTGGGGGGCTGGGGGCTAAGGATCTTGATTGATTAAGATTAACGATTGCTGGCGTGCGGTGGCGAGCGGGCGGGCGCCGCGGCGGGCGCCGCGGCGGGCGCCGCGGCGGCGCCGCGGCGGCGCCCGCCCGCCCGCCTTTCTTTAATACAACTCCTTTGGGTTGTGTCTAGTAGCGGAGGCCATCTACAGCTGAAGCGATCACGCATCAGTGAAGTTCAGCAACGGGCCGCCTGACTGGACAGGGCCGACCCCTCGGCGCTTCGCTGTAACACTAAAGAGGGGTCGGCCCAGGGTTTAGGGTTTAGGGTTTAGGGTTTAGGGTTTAGGCTTGATTGATTAAGATTAACGATTGCTGGCGCGCGGCGGCTGTGGGGGGCTGGGGGCTAAGGATCTTGATTGATTAATATTAACGATTGCTGGCGCGCGGTGGCTGTGGGGGGCTGGGGGCTAAGGATCTTGATTGATTAAGATTAACGATTGCTGGCGTGCGGTGGCGAGCGGGCGGGCGCCGCGGCGGGCGCCGCGGCGGGCGCCGCGGCGGCGCCCGCCCGCCCGCCCTTTTTAATACAACTCCTTTGGGTTGTGTCTAGTAGCGGAGGCCATCTACAGCTGAAGCGATCACGCATCAGTGAAGTTCAGCAACGGGCCGCCTGACTGGACAGGGCCGACCCCTCAAGGCGATCTGCTGCAGAAGGCGCATTGTCTCGTCGTTGCCGTCGTCCGAGCTGACTGAGGGCTCCATCGCCGCTCTCTTGGCTGGTGACGGCGCTGCCCGTCGGCGACGCTGAGCCCTCTGCTCCTTGGCCTGCCCCTCCACGCCGTGCATAATCACGTCTGGTTGCTCCGATTCGACCTGCTGCTAGGGCGCCCCAGCCGCTCGAGCGCCGGCAAACGCTGGCCACGGCGGCGCTGCCCCCGCCGACGCCCTCGCCGCCCGCACTCCTGGCGGAGGAGCTGGGGCCGCCACCAAGGCCTGCCACTCTGGATCGGCCCCGCCCAGCTGGGCGAAGCCCTTCCCGCGCAGCGAGCAGGCGGCGGTCTGGCGCTCGCACGCGCATGTCGTCTCCTTCTCGGGCGTGGACTTGTCCGGCTTGGCGTCCTGGAGGCGACCCGCATGGCGCATAGCCCACGCACCCACCAGCGCCCATGCCCATTGCTGCCAAACCCTACATGGATGGGCATGTGGCGGCACGTGTAGAACTGCCGCGGGATCACCCGCATGCGTTTGACGAGGTTCGTCGGCCAGAAACGGCGATTGATCATCATCCGGCCAAACTCGTCGGCTAGCTTGGAGAGCCAGAAGACCACGGCGCCCACCAGGGCCGCCCACGACCACTGGCCGCGGGTCATGGACTGCGGCGCTGGCGCTCCGGTGGCCCAGCTGCTCGCCCATCGTCGCGGGGCGGTTGGCCCGGCGCTGCGCCTCGGTCTGCCCCCCCCCCTTGCCCTTGGAGACGGCGGAGCCGCCTGGGCCAATGACCGAGTTCACACCTGGCGGCGGCATGGCTCGGTCTCACAGTCACGCTGCAGAACCCGACGTAGCGATGGAGTCGCTGGGAGAGATCCCCATCGGGTTCGCCAGGCTGGCTGACGGCTCGAATGCTCAAGCCCAGCCGCTGCGCAATGACGAGCGCGATGACCCAGGTGAACGCCTGCTTGGCTCTGGCTGCCCCTCGTCTCTGAACCGACCGAAGTTCACGAGCCTCTCGCCTTCCGGGCCGCCCCCACCGTCGAACCCGTTCTTCTTCTTCGGTTTTCCGAAGCACAGCCCTGCTCTCCGTAGCTCGATCCGGGAGGACGCTAGGCCGCGCGAGCTCCGATCCGCGCCCCCGGGGGTTCTTGCCCTTGCCGCCTGGGGCCCTTGAGCCCCCGAACCGCCCCGGGCCCCGGAATCGGTCAGCTGTCCAGGACGCGATGCCCCCCGGGGTTCTCGAGGAGGAGGGGGAGAATAGGACCCAGCCCTAGGGGGCGAGGACGGGGAGACGATGGCGCAGCTCGACATCGCCTCGCTCCTGAAATCTTGCTCTTCGACCTCCGGATGCTGGCTCAGCGCCGAGCGGGGGGCGCTTGAGAACTGCTCCCGGAGTGGGCGCTCCAAAATCGCCCAAGCGCATCGTGCGATGTCCGGTGGGAAGCCGACGCATATCAGCCTTCACCCCCAGACGCTCGAGTTCAATCTAATTCGTGCCTAGATCGATTCTCGCTCATAGCATATCCTGAAATCCTACTGAGAGGCGGGGCGGCACGTCCTCTTTGAAGACGTCCAACTCGATGAACCCCATCTTCCCTTGAATGCCCGTGGGGATCAGGGCCGCGCTCAAAACTGCGGCGCCCCCTCCGACTCCGCGGGCCGAGCGATTTCGGGGGGGCACCTGGGGCACTCGCAAACCACTCCTGCTCAAAAGCTCGCAGTGACGTTTCAAAGCTGGCATGCCAATCAGTCCTTGACCCGCTGCGGCGTCGACGACCATCGCGCCGGGCTCGACGCTCACGAGGGCGACGGTGGCGCTGTCGAGGTCCTGGTCGCGGCTCTGGATCGGGTCGGAGATGTTCGCATAGACGTAGGCGTTGACATTCGCGGCGGCACCTGCGGTTGCACTCTGGCCATTCCGCGCCGGACATTCACGAGACCGGCATCTCGTCCTCTTGATCAGCTCTGACAGGGGACGACGTGACTTTCTCGGCCGAACCTGCCCATTGGCGGCGCGATGGCCGCGCTGCTGCCTGTGGGCCGGCTCTGGCTTGTCTTTGCTGCGGTCGAAGGACTCGAGATCGACCTTCATCTTGCGCTTAAGGTCCCGGTTCTGCTTCCACGTCTTGCGTCTCTCCTCTTGCATCGTCGCGAACGCCTGGGAAAGCTCGTCGTCGTGCAAACCTGGGCCCTCCAGCGTCGCGTAGACCTTCTGCTCTCCGTCGGGAAGAGACGTCGTCGTCCTCCAGGGTTGAGTCGAGATCGAGATCGCCCGCATGCACGGAGCACGTGGGCTCATCCTCAGGGAAACTGCTTTCTGCCAAGAACGATCTCTTTTGAAACGACAAATGCACCAGACGAGCGACGTCCATCTCTCTGATCGCGGCGAGAGCCTCCGAGTACGAGTCACGGGTGTTCATCATGACCCTCATCAGCTGTTGTCCTCTCTCGTCGAGACCGACACCCTCCTCCAGGAGCATGAACTTCCAGTCCTCTGGGACCGGAAGGCCCAGAGTCGCGACCTTGTCGAAAGCCAGGTCGATCCGGGCGGCGCACTCCGCGAGGCCTTCTCCTTGACGCCGCCGGAAGGAGAAGAGGCACTCCCTCCCGGCCTCCCTCTTCTCGTCGTCCACCTTCTCGCCGGACAGGAGGTCCAGGCGCTCCACGATCTTGTCGGCCCAGGCGTCGGAGGTGAGCACCTCGCCCGACAGGTCGCCCATTTTCCTCTGGAGGTCGGGAGGAAGCACCTTGAGGATGCGATCTGCATGCTTGTGAGCGGGAATGTCTGTCAGCTGCCGCCAGCGGACGAGCTGGCGCCTCCACAGATTGTACTCGTTCCAAGTGCACCAGGCGCTTGGGACAGCGAAGTCCTTGCCCCGCTCGCCACAGCCGCCCCAATCCTTGCAGCCAGAGCCCTCCTTCAAGCCCGTGCCCCAGCTGTCCTTCCAGCCTGACTTCCACCAGCCGTTCTGGTCGGCATTGTTTTCGACACCGTCTGAGGCGTCTCGCTCTCCGGCACGGTTCTGGCTCCAGGGGTCCTCTTGCTGCCACGGATCGTCATCTCGATTCGGCGCTGTACCACTGGCCCGCCCTTCGCCTGCTCCGTCGGTTCCCCGACCTGCTTGGCTGGATCCTTGGACCTGGTTTCGCACCATCTTGATAACCTGCTCCAGCTGCTGTCGCCAGTCCCGTGGCCTGGCCTGGCCTCGCGGGTGGCGGCGCCTCTGGTGGTGCTGGCCTCGTCGCTGTCACAACTCCATCCAGCAGCGTTCTGAGCTGCCCCTCCGAGAGGCGAAACTGGCCGCCCTCATCTGCCCATTGCTTTGCTGTTCCCAAAGTTGCTACGATAGATCCCTGGCCTGCCGAGGCCGAACTGTTGGGTGAATTTGCACCCTGCTCTTGAAACATCGTCGGGCCCGCAGAACCGAGCCTCCGCAGAGGCTCCGCTACCACTGTCTGCCCACCGACGTCGTCCCCAGATGACAAGGTGTTCCCGTTCTCCGCCAGCTCAGCCACGGTCCCAGTGCGATCTCTGATCGCGCAGTACACGCACTTGCACTCGTGAGAATAGAAAGGAGGGGCATGGGTCTCGGGATGGGATGAATGGTGAGTGGCTGATAATTGACAACAAATGAGTAGATGAGGTATGGCCTTGAGCCAAAATGGTTGCGGAGGGGGCGAGGGCTGCCCCCCTCACCTGACCAATGAGCTAGAGGCGCTCATTCCCACATTTCGTCGTCATCGTCATCGCCATCATCATTACCATCGTTGCTGTCGTCATCATCACCACTACCAGTACCAATACCACCCTCGTCATCATCCCCTCATTTCTCTACACCTCCTCCACCCCGCCCCCCCTCCCGCCTCCTTCTCCTCATCACCATCATCAGATTCCCAGTCTCCCCCTCTTCTTCCTCCTGTTTCCCCCCTGGACGGCGACGGAGAGAAAGGATGCAGAAGGGGTGGAGGGAGAGTAAGACGAGATGGGCCGGAGATGAACAGGATGTGGGAAGGAAGAAACAGGGGGGAAGGGGAAACGCGAAAAAGTTCATCCCGACCTTCACCGCCGTCGCCTGGAAGTCCACCCACCCGTGGATTAACGAAGCGCGCCTGGAGCTGACCAGGAAAAAGGTTGAAGCCTACGGGATCCCGCAGTTCGAACGAAGACGGGATGAGTGCTCTGCTGACCTTCGCCGTCATCACGACTAGTACGTTCAGCGAATTCGGCAACGCATGCTGGACATGCGGCCATCATGCAAGAAATGGTGGGTATTATGTGATTATCTGCTTCTTCGTGCTGGTACGGGGCCTGTTGGCATTCCTCCGCTTCAGTCGCAAGATGGGTCGTGGGCTTTGTCAGCTTGTGCAAAGGCCGACATGCTTGCAGATACCTTCTGTGCGAAATTGTGACTTCCGCCTGAAGATGGCAATGCGTTCTCTTCCGCACGTCTGCCGGGCATGGCCTCGATGACCAACTTTATGCCGATACGGTCCCGGTCGATTTTGCGTATCTTGCGCAGGTTGCGAGAAGCCAGCGGCACTGGCCCCGATGGACTGTCATGTCGGATTATGAAGGCAGGTGCGCCGCAGCTGGCCACGCCTATGGCCATGCTGGCACGCTTGGTTTTGCTTCGTGGCGAGTGGCCTGAATCATGGAACCTTCACTGGCTGTACCCGCTGCTCAAAGAAAAGATTTGTTCGAATCCTTCGAACTATCGCGGAATTCACCTCACATCCCAGCTCAGTAACGTAGTCCAACGTTGTTTTGCCAGCGTGCTGTTCCTTTCTTCGAGTCCAGTGGAGCACATGGAGGCCACCAGGTCACATATCACACGCATCGGGGCTACAGAGATGCACTGGCATTCATGGTATGCTGCTGGATCCGGGCTGTCAGCAGCGGCAGGCCCGTGGGGGTGGACTGTTCGGACGTGGCCGGCGCATTCGACAAGGTCAATTTCGACCGACTCGTGGCCAAATTGCGCACTTCGGGGGTATGCGAGTCTCTTCAGAAGGTTATTCGGTCGTGGCTTTCGGAAAGACAGGCGCATGTCAGTGTGGACGGGGTCCTTTCTCATGCTTTCTTGCTGCGGGACGTGGTCTTCGGCACGGTTCTGGGGCCGCCCCTCTGGAACGCATTCTGTGGTGATTCTGAACCTGCCGTTTCCTCGGTCGACTTTACTGAATGTGTTTTCGCAGACGGCATCAATTGCTGGAAAGAGTTCGACGGTGTGGCCACAAATTCGTCGATCCTCGCTGCGTGCCACGGGTGCCTGACTACGCTTCACATGTGGGGCGCGGCCAAGCAGGTGGCTTTTGAGGCGACGGAAAAGAGCATTCACATTTTAGATAAGTACTGGCACCACGGAGACTATTTGAAGATCCTCAGCGTGCTCTTCGACCCCAAGCTCTCCGTGTACCGCGCCGTCCAAAAATTCACCCGCGAAGCATCTTGGCGGTTCTGGGCACTGCTCCGGTTAGATGCTCTGCAGGGAGAATTTTTGCAATCGGCTGGGGTGTCCGACGACCAGGCTCTTTGTGAGTACCACCTCGCCCCTGTATGTATGAGACGGGATTTGTCTATTCTAGGTTTGTTGCACAAAATCGCTCACGACAGGGCTCCCCCTGCGCTCTGCGACCTTTACCCGCCAATGTCTGGCAACCTCGAGAGTCGGCGGAGGAAGGCGCATTCACAACAAAGCGCTCCGTGATACAGTCGAGCCGGGCATGCATCCCATGATGCATCGATCGATTTTGGGCATGGTGTATTCTTAACCATCTTCCTCAGCATTTCGTCGACAACACTAGACTAGACTTGCCGCCGGCAGCTGGATAACTCACCCCTGCCACTGCCGCGTCACCAGACGTGTCATTTGGGCGGGCGGGGAGTTCCGCCTGAGATTGTCCCACTGTTAAAGACAGTGAACTTGAATTCTACAACGGCTGAACGAAGGAGGAAAAATCGTCTTCAACGTGGGGCTCCCGCCTTGGCGACGCGCACATTCGTCTTGTGAAACTCCAACAGTGACACGGATGGAGGGCGGATGGTTCTCAAAGTCAGGTTCTCGCATTGGCGACGCACACACTCGTCTTCGGTTCGAAAGCAGATAGTGTCCCAAATGGGGCCCTGACCTTGGCGACACGCGCACTTGTCTTCAAAATATCCAGCGGTTACAGAGATGGAGGGCGAATGGTGCTCAAAATGAGGACCTCGCCAGGGCGCCAAACACACTCGGCGCACCTGAATAGAGAGGCCCATAGCTGGGGGGTAGCTCCATTGCAATGTGGAGCTTGCGCCTGCGACTTCGTGAAAACACACGATACATGCTACTAAAACTAAGTAACAGTTACATGGATGGAGGGCGGTTGGTTCTTTTTTGTGAATGAGGCTCCCGCTTGGGACGAGAAACATGCAACGGCTACACGGACGGAGGGAAAATCCTTTCCGAAGCGGGGCTGTGGTTTGGTATGTCTTTGAACTTGACATACAATCCTACCTTATCGCAGTCCGTATGGCTGGAGGGATGGGGGGGGATCCTTTCAAACGGATCTCCCCCTGAACTGCAGGCCCCCAGGGCGCTCGTATTCCGAGGGGGTGCTTGGCGCAACATCGTCGGTACAGATTCGATATGTAGTGGTCTTCCTCCTCCTCCTCCTCCTCCTCCTTCTCCTCCTCCTCCCCATCTTCCTCATCCCTCTGTTCCTGCCAATGCGGCGAATTACACAGGCACTGTGCTGGCGCACTGCAGATCGAGCGGTGAAATCTTCTGTCGGGCCCATCGTGAAGACTGCACAACCGGCTCCTCCTGCGTCCTCTCTCCTTCTCCTCCTCCCTCCTGATGGCCTGATACCTGCGAGTTGGTCAGGTACTCCCCCCATGCTCCTCCTCCTCCCCACACTCTACTAAGCTAGCGTGGTCATGCTCCCTGTTATCATTCTCCACCCCCCCTCCACTTTTCCTCCTCCACGATACTGATTCCTCCTCATTATCCAGCTTTTCGTCCGCCTCCTCCATCTCACCACCACAGCAAATGTAACAACACATCCACCGTCGTCGACATCGACACATAATCGGCATCATCATCATCATCATCATCATCATCATCATCATCATCATCATCATCATCATCATCATCATCATCATCATCATCATCATCATCATCATCGGCATCATCATCATCATCATCATCATCATCATCATCATCATCATCATCATCACCACAATCACCATCATCATCAGCAGCAGCATCAGCATCATCATCAGCATCATCATCACCATCACCATCACCATCATAATCATCATCAGCATCATCATCATATCATCATCATCATCATCATCATCATCATCATCATCATCATCATCATCATCATCATCATCATCATCATCATCATCATCATCATCATCATCATCATCATCATCATCATTATATTCATCATCACCATCATCATAATCAGAATCATCATCACCATCATCAGCATAATAAGCATCATCATCAACATCATCAGCAGCAGAATCATCAGCATCAGCATCAGCATCGTCATCGTCATCGTCATCATCATCACCAGCATTAGCATCATGATCATCATCATCATCATCATCATCATCATCATCATCATCATCATCATCATCCGTATCATCGTCAGCATCATAATCGTCTGCATCACTATCGTCATCAACATCGTCGACATCATCATCGTCGTCATCAGCATCATCACCATCAACATCACCATCATCATCATCATCATCATCATCAGCATCAGCATCGTCATCATCATCATCATCATCTGTCATCATCAACATCATCACCATCATCACCACCACCATCAACGAACCGTCACCATCATCAGCATCATCAAAAGCAGCATCCGCGTCAGCAACATGATCAGTACCATCATCATCATCATCATCATCATCATCATAATCATCATTAACATCAGCATCATCATCATCATCATCATCATCATCATCGTCATCATCATCAACAGCGTCATCATCATCATCATCATCATCATCATCACCATCATCATGATCATCATCATCATCATCATCATCATCATCATCATCATCATCATGCGCATCAAAATCATCATCGCCACCACCGGCATCATCGTCGTCACCATCGCCATCGTCATCGTCAGTGTCGTCATCATCGTCATCGTATCCATCGTCATCGTCATCTCCACCATCATCACAACCACCACCACCATCACCACCATCACCATCATCATTAACGTAACCACCACAAACGTCATCATCATCATCATCATGATCATCATCATCATCATCATCATTATCATCACCACCACCACGATCATTATCGTCAGCATCATCGTCATCATCACGATCATAATCACCATCGTCATGATCATCATCATCATCATCATCATCATCATCATCATCATCATCATCATCATCATCATCATCATCATCATCCCCATCATCATCACCATCATCATCAACGCCGCAATGGCACGGGACAAGGCAGGGGACGGGAAGAGCAAGAGAGCAGGAGGCGAGGAGGGGAGGAGGAGGAGGAGGAGGAGGAGGACGACGACGACGACAGCTCACGGAGAAAGTGGACGACAAAGAAGAAATGGAGCTGCAGCAGCAGCAAAAGAGCAGGAGCAGGGGCAGAGGAGAACGGAAGGGCGAGAACGACGCGGACAGAGCAGGCGGAGAATAGTGGGACGCATGAGACAGAAAAATGATTGAACGCGGACATGGCGAACTGCAACACGATAGTCCCGGAAGTGGAATCGTGCGATCGTCTGCTCGACAACTGGCACTCGGCTCTGTAGCGGCCCCGACGGGGGCACGACAGAAAATGAGCAGTTGTCCCACTCCCCCGCTCCACACCCACAAGTCGTCTCCCTCTCAGCCCCTGGCCCATCGAAGTCCTGCACTGCCAGCAGTAGAGCCACGCGGCTGCAACGTTAAAAACGGAGGGTGGGCATTCACGAGGCAAAAATACGTCGATGACGCGTGCAACTGAGGATGGTCAGGATCGAACAACTAAGACTGTCACTCGGCGAGGACACGCAGCCACAAGCGGCCAATACTGACGCACGCGCAATGAACCGTAACGATATATCTATACATACATGCATGCATGCATGCATGCATACATACATACACATACACATACACATACACATACACATACACATATACATACACATACACATACACATACACATACACCTACATATACATATACATATACCTATACGTATACAAATACAAATACATATACATATACATATACATCTACATCTACATATACATATACATATACATGTACATATACATAGACCTATACACATACCTATATATATATATATATATATATATATACCTATACATATACATATACATATACATATAACTATACATATACATATAGATATGCAGATACATGTGCATATACATATTATAGATACACATATACGTATACATATATGTATACATATACATATACATATACATATACGTATATATACACATATACATATACATATACAAAGACATGTACATGTACATGTACATGTACATATACATATACATATACATATACATATACATCTACATATACATATACATATACATAAACAGATACACATACACATACACATACACATACACATACATATACACATACATAAACATATACATATACATAGACATAAACATATACATATACATATACATATACATATACATATACATATACATATACATATGCATATACATATACATATACATATACATATACATATACATCTACATATACATATACATATACATATACATATACATATACATATACATATACATATACAGATACATATACATATGCATATACATATACATAAACACATACATATACATAGACGTGTACCTATACATATACACATGCATACATACATACATACATACATACATACATACATACATACATACATGACATGACATGCCCCAGCCCGTCCCCCTGATTTTCGCGGCTCAGCCAGAGAGCTTTGTTCAGGAGAGAGCGGGGGCCTTAGTGCTAATTGGGGCCCAAGGAGACGCCTGGGAAGGGAGTCCCCGGAGGTCTCAGTATACACACGGCGCCAGCTTCGCCGGCAGGACCGTGTTGTCCCGGACCCGGGGGCCCTCAGGACCAATCTCCCGGCCACCAGGGTGCACACTAGGACCACGCTACACTTCCATGGACCCCATCTCTGTCCTGTAAGTACGTCGCCCCCCACACCGTGGCCTGGATTTAACCCTACCAGCCTACCTGACAAGGGAGGAGGGGAGGGCATTAGAGAGTGTCTATAAGGAAAATTGGGGTAGGTGGGGCATGAGAGTGCTTGTAAGGAAAAGCGGGGTAGGTGGAGCGGGAAATTAGCCTGACGGGAGACCCAACCATATGCAGGTGCGAGTACCGCAATAGTGATTCATTTTTTCGGTGGCGATGAGGCAACGAACCGTGCTAGGGGTGTGCCGACATGAGTGGCGTGGTACACAACGCGAACGAAAACGATTGATCTGAGTACGTAGGGAGACTGAGCGCGGGTGAATCTGCGCGCGTGCGTCTGACCGTGAATGAATCTGCGTGCGAGCGAGTCTACGCGCATGAATGCGAATATGGCAAAGCGTGGTGCAATTGTGTATGAATGTCAATAGTTTGACAACGACTGCCTCTGAGTACTGTTGACGCTGAGCGCGGCCGCCGCAAGGAGCTTCCCCGGGACTCCCCGACGGCATCGCCCGCGCGCCGCGACGCCAATGTCGGCGCGCCCCCCCGCGAGGAACGCGCCCGCTTCCTCCCCTCCCTTTACTCCCACTTTGTCCGCGCACTCAAAGGTCCAAGGCTGCGGGCGCAGCGCAGCGCGGAGCCCCTGCGACGCGCGCAGGTCGCCCCGGAGGGGTCCCAGCGACGCGCGCGGGTCGCCCACTGCGCGGAGCAAAGAGAGCTAGCTGGCTGGCTGATAGCGGGCAAGGCTCTTGCCGCTGGGCAGAGCGACGACGGGCGAGCGAGGCGCCGGGCAGAACGCAGCACGGAGCCCCCGCGACGCGCGCAGGTCGCCCCAGAGGGGTCCCAGCGACGCGCGCGGGTCGCCCGCTGCGCGGAGCAAAGAAAGCTAGCTGGCTGGCTGGGACCTCCGGTGGGGCTCCATATGGGGCCACGTAACGCTGTACTGGGCAAGGGAGACGCATGCGGACTGCGCCACGGGGACCTTCGGTGGAGTTCCCTATGGGGCCACGAAGCGTGTGAGGGTGTGCCGAAATGAATAGCGGGGACGCATGCGGACTGTGCCACTGGGACCTTCGGCGGAGCTCCTATGGGGCCACGAACGTGTGAGGGGCGCGCCGACATGAATGGCGGGGACGCATGCGGACTGCGCCACGGGGACCGTCGGTGGAGTTCCGACGGGGCCACGAAACGCGTGAGGAATGTGCCGAAGAACGCATGCGGACTGTGCCACTGGGACCTTCGGCGGAGCTCCTGTGGGGCCACGAAACGTGCGAGGGGTGCGCCGACATGAATGGCGGGATCGCGTGCGGACTGTGCCACGGGGACCTTCGGCGGAGCTCCTATGGGGCCACGAAAAGTGTGAGGGGTGTGCTGAAATGGACGGCGGGGGCGCATGCGGACTGTGCCACCGGGACCTTCGGCGGAGCTCCTATGGGGCCACGAAACGTGTGAGGGGTGTGCCGAAATGAGCGGCGGGGACGCATGCGGACTGCGTCAATGTGACCTTCGGCGGAACTCCTGTGGGGCCACAAAAACGTGTGAGGGGTGTGCCGACATGAGTGGCAGGGACGCATGCGGACTGTTCCACTGGAACCTTCGGCGGAGCCCCTATGGGGCCACGAAACGTGTGAGGGGTGGGCCGAAATGAATAGCGGGGGCGCATGCGGACTGCGCCACTGGGACCTTCGGCAGAGCTCCTATGGGGCCACGAAACGTGTGAGGGGCGTGCCGAAATTACACACCCACAAGGACCTTCGGCGCAGCTCCCTATGGGGCCACGAAGCGTGTGAGGGGTGGGCCGAAATGGGTGTGCGGGACGCATGCGCACGCACCCACTGAGACCTTCGGTGGAGCTCCCTATGGGGCCACGAAACGTGCGAGGGGTGTGCCGACATGGGTGTGCGGGATGCATGCTGGCACACCCACTGGGACCTTCGGTAGAGCCCCCTATGGGCCACGAAACGTGTGAGGGGTGTGCCAAAATGGGCGTGCGGGACGCATGCGGGCACACCCACTGAGACCTTCGGTGGAGCTCCCTATGGGGCCACGAAACGTGCGAGGGATGTGCCGAAATGGGTGTGCGGGACGCATGCGGGCACACCCACTGGGACCTTCGGTTGGGCTTCCTATGGGGCCGCGGAACGTGCAAGGGATGTGCCGGAATGGGTGTGCGGGACGCACGCGGGCACACCCACTGGGACCTTCGGTGGAGCCCCCTATGGGGCCAGAAACGTGCGAGGGGTGGGCCGAAATTGGCGCGCGGGACGCATGCGGGCACACCCACTGAGACCTTCGGTGGAGCTCCCTATGGGGCCACGAAACGTGTGAAGGGTGTGCCGAAATGGGTGCGCGGGACGCATGCGGGCACACCCACTGGGACCTCCGGTGGAGCTCCCTATGGGGCCACGAAGCGTGTAAAGAGTGTGCCGAAATTGGTGTGCGGGACGCATGCGGGCACACCCACTGGGACCTTCGGTGGAGCTCCCTATGGGGACACGAAACGTGCGATGGGTGGGCCGAAATGCGTGTGCGGGACGCATGCGGGCACACCCACTGGGACCTTCGGTGGAGCTCCCTATGGGGCCACGAAACGTGCGATGGGATATGCCGAAATGGGTGTGCGGGGCGCACGCGGGCACACCCGCCGGGACCTTCGGTGGAGCCCCCTATGGGGCCACGAAACGTGCGAAGGGTGTACCGAAATGGGTGTGCGGGACGCATGCGGGCACACTCACTGGGACCTTCGGTGGAGCTCCCTATGGGCCACGAAACGTGCGAGGGGTGAACCGACATGGGTGTGCGGGACGCATGCGGGCACACCCACTGGGACCTTCGGTGGAGCTCCCTTTGGGACCACGAAACGTGCGAAGGGTGCGCCCAAATGGGTGTGCGGGACGCATGCGGGCACACCCACTGGGACCTTCGGTGGAGCTCCCTATGGGGCCCCGAAGCGTGCGAGGGGTGTGCCGACATGTGTGTGCGGGACGCATGCGGGCACACACCCACTGGGACCTTCGGTGGAGCCCCCTATGGGGCCACGAAACGTGTAAGGGGTGTACCGAAATGGGTGCGCGGGACGCATGCGGGCACACCCACTGGGACCTTCGGTGGAGCTCCCCATAGGGCCACGAAACGAGTGAGGGGCGCGCCGAAATGGGCGATGACGATGATGGTGGGAGGAGGAGGAGGAGGAGGAGGAGGAGGAGGAGGAGAGGAGGAGGAGAGGAGAGGAGGAGGAAAGGAGGAGGAGAGGAGACGCGGGCCACCGTCTCTTCAAAACGAAGACCCAACACCACAGGATGGTTGGGAAAAAAAATGGATCAGGAGCGACGCGAGAGCCCGAGCGTCGGCTTCCTGCACCCGCTGAGCTGGCATCCTGCCAGCGCTGCAAGTGCATCTTGCAAGTATTATACGCGGGCCGACTTGGCGGGGGCCGAGCGCCCCCTGAGGAGCGTTTTCTCTAACGATCCGCGGGCAGAACAATCGGCTGGGGCCACCCCTCTTCTGAGGGAGTAGAGGGTGACCTTCTTCTTTTCCAGCCCAAGTGCGGCGACAGCCCGCCTGACGAGGCGGCAAAACTCGCCTTGTGTCAGCTCGAGGATCTCATCGCGCGAGCTTCGGCCCCTCGCCCTTGGCCTACCCGCGACCAGCCCTGGAGGCATGCGTCGCGACCACCGACGTCAGAGCCGCGGGCAAGGGGTTGCTCACCTACTACCAGCCCTGGACCCAGCCTGCGCAGCCCCTCTGCGCCAAGGGCGCCCCTGAACGGCACGAGGACCCCGAGGCCGCCCCACGGACAGCGGCGGAAACACCACCGCCCACGCCGAGCGACAGCGAGCCGGCCTCGATCCCACCCAGGACGCGCCCCACGGCCACCAAGTCCGCGGTGGCCCCGCCAGCTGCCATCGCAATACCTGGTTCCCGCCTGGAGCGCGCTCATCGCGACCGCGATCGGCGGCAAGGACGAGTCCCGGACACACCCCTCCAGACCCCACCCGCCAGATCATGACTGACAACCCAGACATCGAGAGCGGCGACTAAGTGGCACGTGGTCATCCGGAACGACACCCTCCCCCGAGCCAGGTGGTTGACAGCAACACAGAGCACCGAGCCCCTGTTCTCGCAGCCCCAGGAGGGAGCGGCATTCGGCCCGATCCGCGACATCCAGATCCGCACGGAGGGCGGGCAACTATTCCTGGTCTTCCAAATAGGCAACGATTGGCTTGAAATCTGGGGCGCTGGGGCCAAGACGCCACGCCGCTACGCGCCGACATCCACGAGGCGGCGCGGCGAGCCGCGCGGCCGCCTTCCCGGGGGGGGCCCCCGACAAGGCGCAAGCACCGCAGGCACCAACGGCCCCTGCCAACCCCTGGCTCGGCGCCGACCCCGGAACCGTCGCAGCGGCGTCCGCGGAAGGCGCTCAGCCCAAGTCCAGGCCCCAGTCCCGCGCTCCACGGGCGGTCGCATGGGACCCCGCGCACGAGCCGCCGCCGCGCGACCACACCAAGGAGGAGATCCCCGACTACACCTCCAAAGACCAGGAGGAGGAACAGGCCCAGAGGCTGGCAGAGGCCGCAGGCGTAGTCCACGCGGTCTCACCTCCCCCAGACCCTGGAGCCCATTGGCAGGTCCACATCGGGACGACCCCCCGGGAGGTTCGGCGCAGCAGCCCTGAACGTGGCACCGACACGCAGCACCAGGCCCGCCAGGCCGACGGGTCCACGGGACAGGGCACGCCGGCGGTGGCCGGCGCCGACACCCGCGCCCCGCGCACACCGCTCCGGACTGCGGCCACAGGAGCCGGGCGCACCGCACCCGACCCCCGCCCTCCGCTCGAGCACGGTCGCGCGCGCGGCAGGGGGAGCGAGCCGGGTCTCGGGGACCGATACGAGAGCACGGCTCGTCGCCCGTCCAGAGACACCAGCGACAGGGACCGAGCCAGAGAGCGCGACCGCGACCGCGACCGAGACCGCGATCGCGACAGGAGCGGAGGGCGGGGCCCCTGGCAGCGACGCGACGATCGCCGCAACCATGAACAAAACAAGGATGAGCGCCGCCTCCCCGACCACAACCGCCCCTGGGAAGAGCGCCGCGTCCACCCACCTGAAATGGCTGAAGGCCGACGGAGGCTACTACTTCACCGCAGCCTGGCACTCCTGGCGCAGGCACGCGGGCCAGGAAAAGGGCAAGACCAGGGACCAAGTCTAGTTCGACCCGTCCTGCTGGAAGCCCGACATGATCGACCGCTGCCGCTTCCTGGATGGAATGGCACGCAGCCACTACGACGTGGGCACCTGGTCCCGGAACGCAAGCGTCTACGTCGACTGGGACCGCGAAAACACTGCATCAGGAGTTCCAGCAGAAGCGGGAAGTGGCCAAAGGCGAGGGGCGCGGGGACGGCCCAGCACGCAGCTCCGGGTACACCGACAACTGGACCCGGAAGCACCCGAGGGGCTGACTTGCCCCGAACGCCCCTCCGTCCCTGGCAAGGCCTCTTGGCGCTATTATTCGGATACGACCCGTTCGTCGCCTTCTACAGCGCCTCTCCTCCCCTCCTCCTACACACCTGATAAAGGGACGGTTAGTCCCTCCTGATCCCGCAGCAACTTGCGACATCGACTGGGACTACGAAAACGCCCTGTCAGGAATCCAGCGGAAACAGGCTGCGGCCAAAGACAATGGGCGCGGGGGGCGGCCCGCCACGCAGCTCCGGGCCCACGGACACTGGAACGGAATACAACGCCCAAGCGCTGACGTACCTCAATGCCTCTTACGGTTCTCTCGACCTCGGGCACCACGTCCGAACCGCCACTCCTGTCCCTGGCGACACATCACGGCGCTCTTCTTCGAGTGCGACCTGTTCGGCGCCTTCGGCTACTTGCCCACAACCCCCCTACTTGAAAATGAAATGGCTAGTCCCTCCTGATTCCGCAGGATACACCTGCCTCCGGCAACTGGCGGTGGCGCCCGGCTGCCGACGCGGGGCGGCCCCGGCGCTGGCTGGCCGGCCTGGTCGGCCCTTCCCCCCCCTGCCCGCCCCCGCCCCCCCCCGTTCGCTACCCCCCCCCCCCACACGGCGGCCGCGCCCAGCACAGCGCGGCTACGGCCAGGTGCCCGTCGCTCGCACGCACCTTGCCGCCTCGGCGGCCCCGCGTTCCTGGCCGCAGCCCGGCCCCGGCCCGGCCCTGGGCACCGCGGACAACGGCAGCGCAGCGTGCGCGGCTTCGGCCCGATCCCACGCACTCGCCACTGCAGGGCAGACCTCCGCCCTGCAGCACACCGGCACCCTGTCTGTCGTTATAGGCGGCATGGTCCTGGCATGTCCTGGCTGCCGCGCCTGCGGCCCCCGTACCCTGGGTCCGCGGCACCTTGGACAACCACGGCCTGGGCTTCGCTCCCGCATCCTGTTCGGTAGCACAACGTTGCACTTCGGCCTTAGCGATGCCCCCTACCTTCCCTGGTCGTCGCCTCTTGGATAAAGGGCGAGTCCTCTCCCGCCGCCACTTGAGGCTGGCGCGCGTGACGCGCCGTTGACGGCACCACCAACCACGGCATTTTGCTTCTTCCGGCACTTCGCCGCCAGGTTCCTGTCCAAGGCGTTCCTGTGCAAGCACATCGTCCTCGGCTTGGCTTGGCTTGGAGTCGACTGAAGCGGGCTCACAGAGCCCAGTCGCAGTGTCCACGCGGCAGCGTCTCTCAGTACAATTCAGCCTACACAATACATCGCGCGAAGCGCCTGGATATATACAAGCACAGGCGTCAACATGAAAAGAGGCGGCAAACACGCGCAAGACGAACTGCGGCTGCTAGCAGCCGTTCCGCGGCACTCAGTTCAGCTTGAGTAACAGCGCATACATCTCTCAAACACCAGGCTTCTCTGTACACCTCCGTCCAAACACAGTCGTTAGCATTTGTCCGAAACCTTATATCAAGCCAGCAGCCGCACCCAACACCTAAGGCCGAGACGCCACCATCCCAGGCACCCCGAATGGCAACGGCATTCATCGTAGTAGTAAATATAGAATCGTAAGATTCTTTGATATAGGTTAGGCCCTGACGGGCCTCATGTGTCAGTCGGTCCGCTCTCTCATTGTTTTCCCGAAAGATATGTTTCACAATGTCCCGCCCCTTCATTGGTGGCCCCCCTCCCTCCTGCACACACATTTGAAACAGCAGATCCTGCAGATTGGCAACTCGTTTGCGATAGTCCACCCGTTCACATGCCCACACACCGTTGATCCACGACACAATCAGCGGGCTATCCCCGCAGATCTCCACAGGCAATCCAGGGGTCGTGTAGTCCCAAACCGTCTCCCGCGCATATGACAATGCAATCCGTTTGCTGAGTCTCAGCGTCTCCTCCTCCTCCTCCATCCTTCTTCTCTTAGGCCCCGTCTCCTCCTCATGGCCACTCCTAATGCCAAACTCCTCCTCCTTCTCGTAGTTATCGCCACCTCCTCCCTTCTGTTGTGGCTGGAAATACTTGTGGATGTGTTCCGCCGCCGTTACGACCGCCCACGTATGAAAGTCCCCCTGCAGCATGCAATCCCACCAGTCATCGCCGAAAAACTGTTGCAGTGGATACTGCCAAGTACGTTGTGCTGTCACTTCCCTCCCCATCTTTCTCCTCCTCATGTCACCTCCCCCGACGAATACGCGTGGAAGCATGAGCATGGAAGAACGCAGCAGCCCGATCACGCATGTCGCCCCACTGCTTGGGAAAGGCCAGCATACCAAATCTCGCATCGCACCAGCAACGATCATGACAAGTACGCAAAGGCACACACTGTACAAAAGTGGACATATCCTTGGCAACATTCCAGCATGCTAACAATAAACGCTGCGGTAGGGGCATGAAACCTGCCTCCTGAAACAGCAATCTACAGATCCTCCTCCATCGTAATCCATAATATTGAATAGATTCCTCTGGGAGCCTCTTAGTGGCCGCAATCTGCAGCAGGCATTGCCCCCCGAAACAGTGGAGGTCCTCGAGACTGCTATCATATAGCGTAAGATTCTCCCCTTTTCGCACAGTATCTGAGCTTGAATCCGTTCTGTGCACCGCTGAAACTTAGCATTGATCGGTACACATCTGGCCCCATAGTAGCTCTTCTGCGAATAGAAAGCTCTCCTTGCAGCATCCAGTCTGAAAGCCAGATCCCCATGAGAATGTGCACGGTATTATGTGGAAATGAAGACTCCCAAAAGCACCGTAGTCGTCACACGAGCAAGTCGAAATGCTGGAAACTCATTGCTAGAAGAGGAGATTTGAATATGATGCAGCTGCGAGACCGCACCGTCGTGTTCCAATCTCAGATCCTGTCCAGATACAAGGTATTCACCCAAAAGCGGCATTGGTGAAGCACCCGTCCGAATTGGCTACCATTCCATGCCGCGTCGCACGAGAGAGTGCGTTAGTTGGGAAAGCATCTCGATAAGTTGCAATTCACCTTTGAGCCAGCACAACCACCTTATCAGCCCATACCCTATGGTTGACCGTATGCTGCACCGTCGTACTCCAATTTTTCCCCTACAATTTCACATGTGTAACCGTACCCCAAGACATCCCAAGTATGAAACGTAGCACCCCACATGTGGGCAGCAATAAGATTGAAATCCAGTGGTCCTGCTGGACCTCCCGTCGTAATATTCACATCCCAAAAGAAGCCCTCAATATGCAAGCCTTGAACCGTGACCTCGCAACTCCCATAGAGCACGGCCTCCAGAAGGGGTATCTGAAAAGGCAGAGGTACCTGACTCCACTGGAGGGCCTCACGGAGCTTCCCCACGGTGGCATTGTCGAAGGCCCTCCGGATGTCACAGATAGCAACGTGCAGTTCTTGATCACGCCATTTGGAGGCGTGGTGGCCCATATTTTTGAGGGCCGCCGTGATGTCGAACGTCTTTCGGTTACGCTGGAATCCGTAGAGACCCAAACGGCGCAGTACACCCGAAGACTCCACAGACTCCTCGATCATACACACCAGCGTTCTGACATACCAACGTGCGATAGCGCTGAGCAAACACAAGAACCTGCAATCCGATATGTTACTAGCGAGGGTCTTCTTCGGCATAACGCAAACAAGTATCTCACGCCAACATTCAGGGTATGGAATCACACCCTTAAAGACCTGGTCAAAAATCGTGTGAATCTTATTCTGAGAGGCCAATGGTAATTTCTTCAATATCTCGCACGGCACACCGTCTCGTCCTGTCGCCCTAAGACGACCGGAGCCGACTCCTAGCACGAAGAACCGTGCTGAAAGGCAAACTCGAGGCAGGTAGCATGTCAGCCTCTCGTCGCAAGTCCGGCAAAAAGCGACTGTTGGCCGAACGAGCCTCTAGAGATGAGAACTGATCCTGGCAAGTACGATGAATAATCCTCTCCCATTGCTGCCTATCCTCCGCCCCTCCCAGATTGTGTAGAGTGTTGCGTACACGTCTGCGCACAGGCGGGACCTGCCATTCTAGACGAGCACGGCGGTACTGTTTCCGCTGGGCGTTGAGCTGTCGCGCAAGCTCGCGCCTCTCTGGACTCTGTCCAGGCGGAAGGGAACGCCGCCGTTCAAGTAACGGCTGGAGGCCTTGCGGTCGCACAGGAGGTTTTTGAACCGCGCCCCTGGTCTGGACAGCAACTCCCTGGGCAAAACTGCTCACGATTCCAAATGCCAAACCACGAAAGCCCCGAGGAGTACCACATCCAGGGCCATCGTCGTCGCAGGTCTTCGTCTCGTAAGAAGTACCGTTGGGGGTTATCTTGAGGCCCCTGTCATCACCGTCATCGTCGCTGTCGAATCCAAAAATCCGCTCCATCATCTCATCACATTGTTTGCGTGCAATGTTCTCGTCATACCACGTACTCGGTGAATAACCTACCAACTGCACCCTCGGTCGATAGCATGCATTCCAAAATCTGTCTGGGCTCCCGTGGCCTCTGGCAGAAAGGGCGAGCATAGCATGGTCAGACAAGCGGCTGGTTGCCAATCTACCCCCTCGGTGAAACTCGTAAGATACCATCATTTCCGCTATTTCCCAGCGGAGTGGCATGCACATATAGTCGAGCACTGCAGACCCGGCTGGAACGCGCCCCCTCGCGCATCCGGTCCATGTCACGGACCTATATTGAAAAGTGCTGGCAGCCTTCAAACCGAACCCCATGAGCAAACCTAGTATCCTCCTCCTCATGCCGTTCTTGATCCTCTCCCTCTCTCTGATCTTGGAACCCTCCTCCGAATACACCATCCTCCCGTCCACACCACCACCTGTGATAGCATATACCCTTGAAATCCCCATCAGCATTCCCAGGGAGCTCCACATTGAAATCCCCAGAGATCACCACACTTTTAGTCCTACATGTTGCACAGCAACCTCTAATGATCCGTGTATGTTCAGAAACCGTTTCGTCACATATAGTCTCGGCATCTTTGACGCACTCATATTTTGCTCATCGCCCTCGGCTTGGCTTGGCTTGGCTTGGAGTCGACTGAAGCGGGCTCTCAGAGCCCAGTCGCAGTGTCCACACGGCAGCGTCAGCTGTTACAATTCAGCCTGTACGGTATACAGCGCGAAGCGCATAGATATACACAAGCACAGGCATCAACATGAAAAGAGACGGCAAACACGCGCAAGACGAGCTGCGGCTGCAAGCAGCAGTTCCGCGGCACTCAGTTCAGCGGGAGTAACTGTGCATGCATCGCTCAAACACCAGGCCTCTCTGTACACCTGCGTCCAAACACAGTCGTTAGTATTTGTCCGAAACCCGATATCAAGCCAGCAGCCACACCCAACCCCTAAGGCCGAGACGCCACCATCCCAGGCACCCCGAATGGCAACGACATTCATCGTGTTAGTAAATATAGAATCGTACGACTCTTCGATGTAAGTTACGCCCTCGCGGGCCTCATGTGTCAGTCTGTCAGCTCTCTCATCGTTTTCCCTAAAGGTATGCTTCACAATGTCCCGTCCCTTCATAGGTGGTCCCCCTCCCTCCTGCACACACACGTTGTATAACCGATCCTGCAAGTTGGCAACTCGTTTGCGATAGTCCACCTGTTCACATGCCCACACACCGTTGATCCACGACACAATCAGCAGGCTATCCCCGCAGATCTCCACAGGTAGTCCAGGGGTGGTAAAATCCCAGACCGTCTCGCGCATGTACGACAGTGCAATACGTTTGCTGAGTCTCAGGGTCTCCTCCTCCTCCATCCTTCTCCTCTTGGGTTCCCTTCCCTCCTCCATACCTCTGCGAATACCGAACTCCTCCTCCCTCTCGTAGTTGGCACAACATCCTCTCTTGTGTGATGGCTGGAAGTATTTGTGTATATGCTCGGCCGCCGCAACGATGCAGCATGCAGTCCCACCAGTCATCACCGAAGAACTGTTGTAGTGGGTACTGCCATGTACGCTGAGCCGTCACTTCCCTCCCCATTCTCCTCCTCCTCATGTCCCCTTGCTCCCGACGAATACGCGTGGAAGCATGTGCATGGAAAAATGCAGCAGCCCGATCACGCATGTTATCTCATTGATTTGGGAACGCCAGCATACCGAATCTCGCATCATACCAACAGCGATCGCGACAGTTATGCACAGGCACAGATTGGATAAAATTTGGCAAATCCTTGGCAACATTCCAGCATGCTAACAATAATCGCTGTGGCAGTGGCATGAAACCTGCCTCCTGACACAATGTTCTGCATCTCCTCCTCCTTCGAAGTTCATAGCCCTAAATGGACTCCCCAGGCAGCCTCCTGGTGGCCACGATCTGCAGCAAGCACTGGCCCTCAAAGCGGTGGATGTCTTCGAGACTGCTGCCATCCAGTGCGGGGTTCCCCCCTCCATACAGTATCTGAGATTGAATCCGTTCCGTATACCTCTGAAACTTAGCATTGGTTGGTACACATCTGGCCCCATAGTAGGCCTTCCGAAAAGCCAGATCCTCATGATAATGCGCACGATAGTCGGTGGCAATGAAAACACCCAACAGCACCGTCACACGAGATAGTCGAAAAGTCTGAAATTCATTGGTAGTCGAGGAGATCTCAATAGTATGTACCTGTGAAAACGCACCGTCCTGTTCCAAACTCACCTCCCGTCCAAATACGAGGTATTCGCCAAGCAGAGGGATGGGAGTGGCATCTGCTTGAATGGGTATCCATTCCATGCCGTGTCGCACAAGAGAGTGTATGAGCTGCGAAAGCATCTCAATAGGTTGTGATTCGCTTTGAGCCAGTACTACCACGTTATCAGCCCAGACCATGTGGTCGACCGTGTGTTGAACCGTCGTACTCCATTGTTGCCCTACAATCTCACATCTGTAACCGTACCCCAAGACATCCCATGCATGAAGCGTCGCACTCCACATGTGGGCAGCAATAAGGTTGAAAGCCAGTGGCCCTTCTGGACCTCCAGTCCTAATATTCACATCCCAAGAGAAGCCCTCAATACTCAGACCCTCACCTGTGACCTCACAACTCCCATAGAGTACAGCCTCCAGAAGGGGTATCTGAAACTGCAGAGGTACCTGACTCCATTGAAGGGCCCCCGCGGTGGCATGGTCGAAGGCCCTACGGATATCACAGATAGCAACGTGCAGTTCTTGATCACGCCATTTGGACGCATGTTGGCCCATATTTTTGAGGGCCGCTGTGATTTCGAAGGTCTCGCGGTTACGCTGGAATCCGTAGAGACCCAAACGGCGCAGTACACCCGAAGACTCCACAGACTCCTCGATCATACACACAAGCGTGCTGACATACCAACGTGCGATAGCATTGAGCAAGCACAGGAACCTGCAGTCGGACATGTTACTTGTGAGAGTCTTCTTCGGCATAACACAAACAAGGATCTCACGCCAACTTTCAGGGCATGGGATGACACCCCTAAAGACCTGGTCAAATATCGTGTGCATCTTATTCAGAGAGGCCCATGGCATTTTCTTCAATATCTCGCACGGCACACCGTCCCGCCCTGTCGCCCTGGACGATCGGAGCCGACTCCGAGCACGCAAAAACGTGCTGAAAGGTAAATTCGAGGCCGGCATCATGTTGGCCCCCCGTCGCAGCTCCTGCAACAGGCAACTGTCGGCCGAACGAGCCTCTAGAGATGAGAACTGCTCCTGGCAAGTACGATGAATGATCCGCTCCCATTGTTGTCCATCCTCCGTCCCTCCCAATTTGTGCGGTGTGTTGCGTACACGTCTGCACACGGGCGGGATCTGCCACTCCAGACGAGCACGGCGATATTGTCTCCGCGGGGCGTTGAGCTGACGTGTCAGCTCACGCCTCTCAGGACTCTGTCCAGGCGGAAGTGCACGTCGCCGTTCAAGCAACGGCTGAAGTCCTGACGGTCGCACGGGAGGCTTTCGAGCGGCATCCCTGGTCTGAAAAGCAACTCCCTGGGTACAACTGCTCACGATTCCAGAAGCCAAACCACGAAAGTCCCGAGGAATACCACATCCAGGACCGTCGTCGTCGCAGGTTTTCGTCTCGTGAGGTATACCATTGGGGGTCCCTTGGAGGCCCATGTCATCATCATCACCGTCACCCTGGAAATCCTGAATCCGTTCCATCATCTCATCACATTGTGTACGTGCAATGTTCTCGTCATACCATGTACTCGGTGTATAGCCTACCAACTGCACCCGTGGTCGATAACATGCATTCCAAAATCTGTCTGGACTCCCGTGGTCTCTAGCAGAAAGACCGAGCATAGCATGGTCAGACAAGCGGCTGGTAGCCAGCTTACCCCCTCGGTGAAACTCGTAAGATACCGTCATTTCCGCTATTTCCCAGCGGAGCGGTATGCACATATAGTCGAGCACAGCGGACCTGGCTGGAACGCGCCCCCTCGCGTAGCCTGTCCACGCCACAGACCTATATTGAAATGTGTTGGCAGCCTTCAAACCGAACTCCATGAGCAAACCTAGTATCCTCCTCCCCATGTCGTGTTTGATCCTCTCCCTCTCTCTGATTTGAATACCCTCCTCCGAATACACCATCCCCCCATCCACGCCACCACCCGTGATAGCCTATCTTATACCCTTGAATTCCCCACAAGTGTTCCCAGGGAGCTCCACATTGAACCCCCCAGAGATAACCACGCTTGGAGTCCTATATGTCCCACTGCATCCTCTAATGATCCGTGTAAGTTCAGCAACCGTTTCGTCACATATAATCTCGGCATCTTTGACGCTCTCATCTGGAAGATAAACGCTCGCAAAAATAATCGGATGGTTTTTCTTGCCCAAGACAGCCACGACCAGCCTAGATTGTGTAGTGACAATGTCCCGAATATGTCCCTTCCATTGTCCGTTCATCATAATGGCCGCCTTCCCATCCTTTGATGGGAAAACACTAAACCCCAGGCGTGTGCACTCACTAGATATCAGACGTTGTCCCTCCTGAATCGCCGCAAGGCCAACGTGGGCCAGACAGTCTTACTTCCGCCGCTCTGCATTTGTTTGCACCAGCCCTCTGACAGTTCCAAGTCGCAGCATTCAGTTGAAAGAACTGTCGGGCTCTCTTTCACCGACGGTTGTATTCAGTAAGAGATTGATATTTTGTGATCTGCACACCGTATGTCGTCACAAGATTCCTCCATGCATCGTCCCAGAGCTGCCAACCCGTCCCTTCGCGAAATTCCCCAAGAGCGAAAGGGCGTTGACCATTCACGGTACAATAGATAGCGCTGACAGGAGGGCCGATCTCAGGACGAAGTGACACCGCAGAAATCTGTGCACGCATAACGGCCATGAAACGGCTCGTAGCTTTGACATGTGGTCGCTTCCATGGTGCACAGTCCACCGAGAAGCGTAATGACGTCGGATCTATCTGTTGAGATAGGCCCTGGATGAGATGTTCTGGCGACGGCATCTGGATACCTGGGGGGAGGCGTACGGTTCTGCACAAGTGTCACAACCTGATCAAGGTACTGCTTCCATCTCCAAATAATGTCTGCCTCTACTCCCCCCTTCACCGCCATCTTCATGTTACCAAACATCACCCGGCCTGAGTTGAGTCGTTCCGTCCTGCCTGAGTCGAGTAATGCCCTGTCGTCCTCACTGAGTACGCTGGCAATATTTTGAATAATCTTCATACCATCAACATAGGTAAGCATCTGTTGGTTACGTACAGCAGGGTTCGCCAATCTTTGACCCACCCCTTAACCTCCAGGAAGGTCGGGCGCCACATGTTACGTGCTGCCTGTTGTGCTGTCGCCCCTCCCGCACCTCCGCCCGATCCTGGACCAGACGCGACAGAAGGAGCACCTCCCGCCTGGATAGACGCCACAAGGGACTCAAGTTTAGTCTGACGGTCTCCGAGGTTGTCTATGGCCTTCTGCTGAACATCCATTCTGTCCGTGTGTTGATCGAGGGTATGTCGAATGGCTGTCTGGTTATCTTTGCTGGCAAACCCCATTTCAAGCCATAAACGAATGCTGTCACTTTTCTCATTGGCAATAACATTTTGTCTCCTCACCTCCTCTGCCTGTCGCTCATCCTCTGATACACGTGCACGAACAGAGCGATCATCTGGGAAAGGGACCGTTGCAGATATGTTTTCCTGAGAGGACTTAACTGCACCAACTGGCAGAGCCTGCAACATCTTTCTGTCAGCACTGTACCCACTGAGCCACTGTGTGTCTGTGACCTCCTCAATACCGTACCTATTGAGCCACTGTGTGTCGGTTACCTCTGACTGTCTGGACCGTCGCTTATTGGGCTGTTGAAAGTCGTAGCCCGCCGTTTTCACAAGAAGAAAGAGTGACGAAGTGTCCGTCTGTCCAGAAAACGAGTTGCCCGTTCAACAAGAATGATCGCAGGTACTCAGAACTACTCAATAATGATACGTGGGACCGTCCGTCTGTCGAAAGTCACAGGCACTCAGAACTACACAATAATGATACGCGGGACCGTCTGTCGAAAGTCACAAGAGCTCAGAAATACACAATAATGATACGTTGTCCGTCCGTCCAGCAAATAAGAAGTAAAGAGACAACTGCAGCAACAACAAAGCAAGCGGCCTAGCTGACCTCGAACTTGTGGTAGTCGAAGAACTCGAGAAGGCAGCTATGGCTGCCGCGCTGCCGCCCCGCGGCACCGCTCCCCCTGGACGGTCTGTGGGATCCAGCCGCCTTGAGCCTGATTCTGGGGCCGCGCCTCCTCCTGGCCCTGACGCGAGGCCCCCCATCTGCCCCCCTTCTATGATAATTCAGGCTGCGCGCGGCCCGCTTAGTTTCGACCGGAAGAGGTGCGCTCTCGACCCGCGAATCCACAAACAAAACAACCCCCCCAAAAAAGAAACGAAAACTCTCCCCGTCTGGGCCGAGCGGTCCGACGTCAGCATGCAGCAGGCGACCGGCGGTTGCTGAACGCACGACCGCCAGTTAGTCCGGCCTCCCCGCCGGCCGGTCTTCGCCCCGCGAAGAGCCAGGATGGCGGCGGGGCGCTCGGGGAAAATTCAGACGCCCCGCCGCTGGAGCCCCAGCATCTCGCCTGACCTTAATTATAGCCGGAGGAGTGCAGTATCCTCAAACAAGGTTTTTAGACACACTGCGGTTTCCAAGGTCGATTGCGCGCCCGTCCAGCGCGGACTGGCATGGCATGCTAGAACATGGTTATATGATGTTTGCACGCGAGATGTTCGCACGAAAACTTGTGTGACGCATACCTATCAGGAAGATAACGCTAGAGGGCGTCGCACTCTCTCGCACCTGGTCGACGAGTAAGCTGTCGGGTCGGCACTGCGAGAGGCGGGAGAAGGAATGAGAGAGGTTGCGGTTGGAATCCCTCTGCCACGAAACGCCTCAGGTAGAACGGGCCAGACCATCTCGCGCGCAACATCTTCGAGCCTCGCATTGCGAGGATGGCTCAATCGAAACGGGCCGGACCAACTCGCGAGCGACATCTGGGAGATCAGCATTGGAAGGATGTCTCAAACGAAACGGGCCGGGCAACCTCTCGCACGCGTTCTGACACGTCCGCGTCACACTCGCTTCCCGTTAGGTCCTCTCCTGCAACTCTCTTCCTTATCCTTCCTCCTCCTCCTCCTCCCCCCCCTCCTCCTGCCTGCTCCCTCATCCACGTCATCCGCCTCCTCCTTCTCCCTTCCATCTTATTATCCTTCTCCTCCTCCTCCCCCTCCCCCTCCCCCTCCCCCCCCCCCCATCCACCTCCTCTTTACCCCGAACGGCATCTCGGAGCCTAGAGTTGCGAGGATGTCTCCAGCGCAACGGGCTGGACCACCTCGCACGCGGCATCTCGGACCCCGGAGTTGCGACAGTGTCTCGGGCGAAACGTGCTGCGAGGAAGTCCCAGGCGAAACGGGCCAGACCACCTCGAGCGCGGCGTCCCAGAGCTCCGAGTTGCGGGGGCCTCCTGGTGCCTCCTGGGGCCTCCTGGGGACGTCCCGGGGCTTCCTCACGGGCCTCCTGTGGCCTCCTGAACTCCACCTGGGGCTTCCTGAAGCCTCTTGGGGCCCCCTGGGGGGACATCTAACCTGCGGCCGCTTGGGCCCCTCACAATGGAGAGGGGGGGCACATGAGCGGGAAAAATCTACGAATCGGGACCGGATGTGTATTAACTTGACACGTTCTGATAAGGGACCTCCTGGGGCCTCCTGGGAGCCTCCTGGGAATCTCCTGGGGGCCCTGGGGCCTGTCCTGGGCGTCCTGCGGCCTCCTGGAGCTCTCTGGGGCCTCCTGGGGCTCCCAGGGCCCCAGCGACGATATGTAACATGTGGTCTTCTGGGCCCCCAGGCTGGACCACCTCGTGCGCGGCATCTGGGAACTCAGAGTTGCGAGAATGTCTTGCGCGAAACAAGCCGAGCCACCTTGCGCACGGCATCTCAGAGCTCAGAGTTGCGAGGATGTCTCAGGCGAGACGGGCCGGACCACCTCGCGCAGGGCATCTCAGAGCTCAGAAGCTCGAGGATGCCTCAAGCGAAACGGGCCGGACCACCTCTCGCGCGGCATCTCCGAAGTCAAAGTTTCGAGGATGTCTCAGGCGAAACGGGCCGGACCACCTCGCGCAAGGCATCTCAGAGCTCAGAGTTTCGAGGATGTCTCAGGCGAAACGGGCCGGACCACCTCTCGCACGGCACCTCGGGGCTCAGAGATTCGAAGACGTCTCAAGCGAAACGGCCTGGACCACCTCTCGCGCGGCGTCCCACAGCGCAACTGTTCGAGGATGTCTCAGGCGAAACGGCTTATCCCGGCCAGCTCAGAAACGAGAGTTGTGAGGATGTCTCAAGCGAAACGGCCCGGACTATCAGATTTGTGCGAGGATGTCTCTGCCCCCCTTTCCCTCGCCCGGAGTTAGCTTCTATCACAACAGCACCCCGTTCGGCAAGCTGTTTGGGGAAAGACACGAGCGGCCACTCATGAGGAGCGCAGCCGCGCGCCCGCGGCCCCACCAGTGGAAGGCCCCGGCGATGGCTGCAGGAAACAAGGGCGACAGCGGCAGAGCCTGCACGTTGGGCTCGAGCCGCAGCCACGTCTTCTGCAGCTTCCAGCTCAGCTTGAGCATGCACTGAGACGCGCGCGAGGTAGGCCACGGCTGCCCAAGCGTTGTTCACCTCCAGCAGTGAGCCGCCCTCGCGCCACACATGCTCGATGTAGGCGGCCACGCTCTCATCGACCTCCTGGGCAAATCGGGCCGCCTGCCTGCTGCCGCCCAGAAAGCCAGGAGCCAGCGCTTGGCGAGCACATAGCGCTCGCGTGTGACCGGAGTCACGCGAGCGTCACCGAGGGGCAGCGCCGCCCGCGCGCCTCGGCTGCTCGCCGCACCAGCGCCTCGCGGCCCACGGCACGAGCAGCCCCGCCGGGCTCCTCGAACCAGCGGGACGGAACGTCAGCAGGGTTCTTGTCTGTGTCGATGTACGCGTACATCGGGCACCCGCCAGAGGCTAGGAGGTACGCCGCGTGGCCGCGCATCCAGCCCCAGAGCCGTCGCGCGCTGCACGCCCCCTTCCCCAGGACGCTGGCAGCGACCTGCGAATCCAGGAGGTGGAGGTACCTGGACCGGAACCTCGCAGCGGTCCGCGACCTCCACTTGATGGCGTTGACCGCGGCGTCGACCTCGAGCTCATTGATGTGGGCGTCCTCGCGCCACGGGTAACCGTGTCCAGTCGACCAAGTCCACAAGTTCGTCTGCAACCCTGAGCAGAGCCACGTCTTGAGCCTAAATGGCACCTGCAGACCGAACCTCACGTCCGCCCCATCCCTGCTGGCGATGCGCAGATACTTGAAGACCAGCTGCTGCTCGAGGTCCGTATCCTGCACCCCGGTCGACTTGAAGTCGGGCGCGCGGCCCCAGGCCTCCGGGGCTGCGTTGGTGATCAGGAATGGCAAGATGGGGGGGCACACCCTGCTTGGTCTCTCGAGCCAGGAGCTGCGCGAGGACGTCGAGAAGGAATTGCCGACGAGCGATGACCTGATGATTTCCGTTTCCAGGCTTGGTACAGACTCCTTAACGGCCGCACGTGTATAGCTCTGGTCAACAAACCATCAGAGTCTCACGCTCGTCTGCCGAGGGAATCCGCCACGCAGTACGCGAGGTGTTCCACAGCAGGTTCATCTTCAAAGTTGCACACCTGCGAGACGTACTTGGCATCCGTCCACCTCGCGATGGCGGCCTCGCTCGCGCTCTTGATCCCCACGACCGGCGCCAGCGGCCAAGCCCGCTTGCGCAACTTTGCATAGGTGGAGAGCGCAGGAGACGGATCGAGGAGGCTCCAGCCGTCCTCGGCCCAGGCAAGGAACTCCCCGGCGGCGACATGCAACTCCACCTTGCGGTACCTCGCCTCCTCAGTGACATCGATCACTCCTGTGCGCGGCCGTAGGGTCCATGACAAACAGCACAGCCTTGGTCTCCTAACCAAGCCCACATCCATCGCATCCATCCTGTACGGCTTGACCCCCAGCTGCTGCGAGATGAGGAGGAAGTCCTCCGTGTCCATCCCAGCGGTCTCGACGAGAAAGTGGGTCCGCCTCGCGCCGGAGGCCTACACGACAGCCTTGATGGCGCGCGGCACCTCGAAGAACAAGCTGCTCTTGCTGCCCGCGAGGCCCTGCCCAGTCGCGTCGAGCCCGCTGAGGTCAGAGCATGGCGAGCTGGCAGTCACGATGGCGATGCTGGCGGTCCCGGCGGCCGCGCGCGCGACCTTGGCCAGGTCCTGGGAACTGAGCTTGGCGATGTCCACAAGCTCGATCACGCCCGGCCACCGCTGCCGCACACTCTGCTTGGCTGCCTTGTCGATCTCCGACGACACGTACATCACCACGCGGTACGGGCACCGAGACAGCGCCACCATGGCTGCGCCCACGCCGCCGAACAGGGCGAAGATTGCGACGGTGGGCAGCGGGCAGCCCTCCGTGAGCAGCTCGGGCAGGACCCGGGCAACCATAGCACCCCTTGGGGTGACAGCGAGCCCCTCTTCGCCTACGGGCTTGGGTGCCACCGCCGCCCCGTACTCAGTGGGCCCTGTCGTGTAGCACAGGCCGCCGCCCTCCTCGCTCGCGTCAGTGGCCAGCACAACCGAGTCAAGGGACGCCCGGATATCAGTAAACGCGAGCGGCAGAAGGCTGATGGCGGACAGCAGCTCAGCGCGGGCCCCGCTTGGCAGCTTGCACGGATCGGCCAGCGCCATGCCCCCGCTCTCGGACGCAGCCCTAAGCTCAGGGATGATCCACACTTGCTTCAGCGCGGCGAGCAGCGGCCGCCTGAACTCAAAGGCCCGCGCCAGGCGCCCCAGGAGCACAAGGGACGCCTCGGGGGTCACCCGCTTCGACCCCAGCAACCACATGGCCATGCGCCCGATGTCGATCAGCGCAGCTGGCAGCCCGTACAGGTGGACCGCGCCCGACTGGTCGTCCGACGACCACAAGAGTGCCTGCCCCTCACCCAGGACGATGGCTGTCCAGAAGGAGCTCGGCGTCAGGCTGTCGAGGTCCGTCTCGGCGATCCGCTGGCACACGTTCTGCTGGACCATGTTGATGCTCAGTTGGGTGACCTGGGTGAAGCCGCCCGCCGGGGTGCCCTTCTTGACAACGGCAACCGCCTCTGCAAGCACCGGCTCCCCGTCAACGCTGAAGACGCCCTCCTCCTCGATCGGCTCGAAGATGCCCACGTTGAGGAGGTGCTCGCAAATGGCGTACCACTCCTCGTCGCTCCCCACCTGAACTGAGGTC
>CAUYUJ010021886.1:112500-131826 GCA_963575745.1 Prorocentrum cordatum | reverse complement strand
CCCCAGATGGTCGCTACGCTGATCGATACGGGGCCCCTTCCGAGTCTGGCCACGCATTTCGTGTGGACCCAGCTGGGGTGCGAAAGTCAGGTGTTGGGCATGTGGTCTGCGCCGTCGTGCAAAATCCGCTTTGCTGCGCGTGCGCACGTGAATGTACGTGTGCGTGTGCGTGTGTGCGTATGTGCGCGCGCGCGTGTGCGCGTGTGTGTGTGTGTGTCTGTGTGTGTGTGCGCGAGTCTGCGCGTGTGTGAGAGAGCGTGTGCGTGTGTGTGTGTGTGTGTGTGCGTGTGTGTGTGTGTGCGTGTGTGTGTATATGTGCGCGCGCGTGCCAAGATCCGCGCGTGGACCCGCGCGGCTGCGACCAAAAAGGTGCGCGTGCGCGTGCGTTTGCGCGCGGATGTTGGCGCGCTTGTGCGCGCGTTTGCACGTTGTTGTTGAGCACGCCGCAGTTTCGACGAGAACGGCCGACGTCCTCCTCAGACTGCGATCCACTGACTCCGTCGGTCGACGCTATCGCTGACTTGCCGCGGGGCAAGGCATCTTCACCCCGATGGGTCTCGCGCGCGCTGGTCATCATCTGCCCTTGAACAGCTCACCTCTTTTGGCAACTACTCGCCACCGCCAGCTCTCTGGGGTGGGCGTGGTGCCCCGTGCCTGACAGGCGGGCGCCCGCTGGCTCGGCCGCGCCATTTTTCCCTCCGCCCTCTCCCCCCCGGCCCTGCTGGTTCCCCGCGCTGCGCCGCTCGCGCGAGCAGGCGTCGGCCGCCCCGTCGCGCGGCGCGCGTTGATTGCGCCGCGGCTGCCACCGTTGCGTCAGCTGGCTTGGGCGCCCCGAATGGGCGCGTGAAAACTTTGCCAATGCCAAGCGCCAGATGTCGCCCCAAACCAACTGCGGGCGCTGGTGGGCAGGCTGCCTTCTGTCACAAATGGGCACAGGCCGCAGCGACGCCGACAGAGCGCCGCGTTCAAAATGATAAAGGATTGCCGTCGGTCTGCGTGACCAACCACCCCAGGTTGCAATGCCCGGGGAATGGTCAATTCCGAGGCCTAGAGGGATAACAGAACAAAATCTTGCGACGACGACGACGACGACGACGACGACGACGACGACGACGACGACGACGATGCGCTCCTCGAAGGGCAATCGCATGGCGCGCGCCCGGGTGACCGCGAGAGCCCCCTCGTAGGTCTCGGGCTCGGGCTCGGGCGCAGTCGGGCCCTTCGGCCGCTGGGCATTGCCCTTGCTCTTGGCATCGGCCAGGGCAGAGTGGTTGCTGTTCGCGCCCCGAAGCTTCTGGGCCCACTCGTTGCCTCGAGCGCGCGCCGCGCTGATGCTGATGGGAGGTTCGCAGCCCTCGCCTCGGATGTCCCGCCGGGCGCGTTCGATCCGCTCCGTCGCCCGGCGTCCGCAGGACCAGCGCCCCATTGCTGCTCGGAGGGAATTCGTCGCCAGGGCCGGCGGCGCCGAGCTTTCGAAGGATCCTCGCGGCGGCCTGCTTGGCGTTCTCGGGCGGCTTGTTGAGGGCGTCGCGGCAGTTGCTCGACGGGCGCGCGCGCCCCCTGCTCGGGCACCTCGGGGTCGGCGCGCTGCGCGAAGGCCTCGGGCTGCACCGTGATCAGCAAGTGCTCGGTCTACTCGAAACTCTCGGCCCAGTGCTTCTGAGGCTGCTGCCGCTGGGCCGCGGGCGCCCTCGCCCCCGCCCTCTCGAGCCCGGGCGACGGCCGCCGCGGGCTCGACCGCAACCGCGCCTGGAGGGCGCCCGCGCGCTCGCGGGCCGCGCAGAGCAGCCAGCGCGCCGCGCCCTGCTGGAAGGCGTCGCCCTTCATGATATGCTCGCGATTCGCGATCGCGTGCGCCCCAGCGAGCTCGGCGCGCCGGGCCCCTCGCGCGCTCGCCAGCCCACCTTCGAGGGATTGGGGAACTTCCAATCCTGTTCGACAGCGACCTTCTGACGTCCGGGCGCTCACAGGCACCAGGTAGCTTCCATCTGCTTCCGCCCGCTGGCCCGAAGCATCCGCCAGCTCCCGCCTTCGTTTCCGCCATCGTTTCTGCGTTCGCTTCCGCCAGCCCCGCCTGCGTCCGCCAATTTCTGCGCCCCCCCCTGCCCCTCCCCCTCCTCCTCGACCTGGTTCCGCCGGCGTGCGCCTCTCTGCCCCCGCCCCTGCTTCAGCCTCCACCCCCCCCCCCCCCCCCCCTCCCCCCGCCCCACCACCCCCCCCCACCCGCCCCCTCCCCTCCTCCTGCACCTCCTCCTTCCTCCTCTCCCCCCCAACCCCCCCCTCATCCACCTTCTCCTCATCCTCCTCCGCCAGACCCCCCCTCGGCGACGAGGGCCGCCTCGCCGTGCTTTGGGGGGCCCCCGCGCGCCCTGAAGCCCGCTATCGCCCTGGCCGTGGCCGCCCTCTTCACGCTGCACTTCGCGCGCGCCCTGGCCTCGGGTCGGGCGCCTCGGAGAAGCTCGCCCTTGCCTTCGGGGCCCTGCGCGGGGGCTTCGCCGCGGCCGCGCCCTGGCCCAGGTGCCCAGGCGCGGCCTTGCCGTCGGACTCAGGCGCCCTGCGACTTGCGCCGCGGTTTGCCCGGGACTTGGCCCGAGAACTGGGGCGCCCACCTGCTCTCGCGCATTGTCGCGCAAGACACATTGACTCGGTTCTCGAGTCGCGCGAGGATCGGGGGGGGGGGGGGTTCTGCGCTATAACCTATTTTAGTAACTAGGGCAACATGGGTCATGACAGCCACGCCTCGGGTTATAGACGACTGCGCCTAAACCGCCAACGCGCAGCATAACGTATTAATTCGCATGCACGAACACATACTAACGCTAATCAGCGTCAGCGCGACGTTAGGTTCTCGCTCCTGACAATTACGAAGAGTTGCAACCAGTTCGCTCGATGCGGTAATTATGGCGGCGATGATGATGGCGATGGCGACGCAAACGAAGATAATGAACATGACAATGACAAACGATGCATATGCCGATGACGGACATGCCGATGCCACTAGCTGGTGATGGTGATATTGACGATCATGACGGCCCTCAACACCGTATTCATCACTATCCCTCTTCCTTCCCCGCCCCCCCCCCCCTCGCCCTCCTCGCCCGCGTCTCCCTCGTCGGCCTGATGAGCAGGGCGAAGCCTCTGCAGTGATGGCCGTGATGGGAATGAGCGCAATCATGATGATAGGTGCAGGGCGAAACCTGCGCATCTGCACGTTTTACGCATTGGCGCGCCCCGTGGGCAATGCCTCATCCCCGCGCCTGGCAATGCGCAGCGTTCCCCGATGTTATATTGACCACGGCGCGTGGCCCACGCGCTGGCGAGCGCATCCCAAGCGCGCAAAACGCACCGAACCAACCACCTAGCGTCGAACAGCGACCGCGCCCAAACGAAAACTTCTTGGCGCTGACATGCTTCGCGCGCCTCCTCCAGGAGCTTTCGGGTTCGCTTTTTCCAAAAGAACTGCGCGTCAATTTTGCCCCCCTGTTTGAGGGCCCCGCAATTGGCCGCTTTGCGGGCGGCGTAGATCTCGCGCCCGTCGTGGAAGAGGGGTTGCGCGGGCCCGTTGGCCGCGCCGGGGCGCGCCATTGAGGTCGGCGCGGCCTTGGTGGCGAGACCCTTCTGGGAAGTCGAGGCGGCCCTGGAGCTGCCGCCCTGGTTGGGCCTCGCCGCCTTCTCGGGCCTCGCCGTCGTCTTCTTGAGCCCCGCCACCGCTGCCTGAAGGGGGAAGGGGGAGGCGGGCGGCGGGGCGGGGCGGGGGCGGGGGCGCCTGCGCGGGGGAAGGGGGGGGGGCGAGGAAAGGGGGGGGGGGGATGGAGGAAAACGAAGAGGACGAGGAAGGGGAAGAGGAGAGGCGGAGGAAGGGGAGGGAGGGGAAGAGGGGGGATGAGGGCAAGGGAGGGGGGGGGGGGGGCCGGGGGGGGGGGGGGGGCCTTGCGGGGGGCCGCCGCCGAAGGGCGCTTCCGGGCTGGAGGCTCCGAGTCGGCGTCCTCATCGCCCTCCTCGTCGCCCTCCTCCTCGTCGCCCTTGTGGGCGCCGCGCCTGACGCGGCCCTCCTCCAGCGTCTGCCGCGTGCTGGCCGCCGCGCAGGGAACGCTTAGCAAGGCGACCCTTGCGAGTCAAGCGCCGCCCCCGCGTTGACCCTGACATGCAGTGTCGAAGCGGGGGCGATGCTGGGCCGCCGAGGATGCGCTCGCTCAGCCCTTCCCGATGTCGTCGACGCCCCGCGGGCGAACCGCGTCCGCCGATGGCGGCGCCGATGCCGCGCTTGGCAATCCTCGGGGATGGGCCAGCCAGGGGAAGGGGATGGGCCGACGAAGGCGACGACGGCGTCGACGGGGGTCGGGGGAGGGTCGCGACGTCGACGACGTCGTCGACGACGGCGGCGTCGACGACGGCAAATTCGACGCCGTCGTCGACGTCGACGTCGACGTCGTAAATCGCCGACGTCGTCGTCGTCGAAATGTCGCTGGCGCCGACGACGTCGACAACGACGTCGTCGACGTTGTCGTCGTCGACGTCGTCGCCGCCTTCCTCGCCCTCATCTTCTGGACCCTCCGACATTTGGTGCGTCTCCCATCCTCCCCTCCCCCTGCTCCTCCTCGACCTGCCCCTCCTCCTCGTTCCTCCCCCTCCTCCTCGATGTCACGCGGCCCGAGCACGCCGCCCCCGTTGCGGCTGCAGGTGCAGCTAGCGCAAGCTGCCCAGGCAGCAGGGCGAGCCCCTGCTGCGACTGTGGCTGCGGCTGGCGCAGACCAAGCTGCTGCTGCCGCGGCTGGCGCCGGCCCCGGAAGTAGCGCCGCAGAGGCTGGCCCTGGCGCGGCGCGCCGTAGAGCGCGCGCTGAGTTTCTGCGCACCTCGGGCGATCGAAGATTTGGATTGTCGGCGTCGTCGGGCCCTTGTCGGCACGGCCGCCGAACATCGCGCCAGCGATCGCCCCGGCAACTCATCTCGCAAACGACCCGCGGCCCACGGCGGACACGGGGTCGCCCCTGCAGGCCCCGCGGCTGCCCCTGCACGGTAGCTTCGCACTCACCCCAGCTATCATGAGCTCGCTGATGGGGCAAATTCATGACTGGGTACCGCCCTTGTAAGCCTCGGCCCAGATGGCAGGGCAAAGGAGACGGGGCTCCTCTTGGCTGCTGGGGTAGGTTTTGGCAGCCCCCCAATGGGGCAGATGGAACTGCTTGTTGCGCTTCTTCGGCGCCGTTACCTCGTCGGTCAGATCATGTCTCTTGCGCGGCGCGTCGGAGGCGTCTACCGCCGACCTCGCACCAAGCCAAAATGCGAACCACTTGAATATACACCACAAGTGCCGCGTTGGTGGCTCGTCCGGGCTAACGGGCCCCAACTCGCCCATGTGCTGCGCGAGCTCGCGAAGCGCCTCTGGCCACCCCATGTCGGGGTTGCGGGATGCCCCCCACACTTGAGCCTTCATGGATCGATAGAAACACAGGCGCGACTATTTATTGTGCGCTGAAGGTCTTGCGGCTGACGGGGGCCTGCGGGCAGCGGCAGCCGACTGGAGCCACTGGATGGAGGCGAATCGGCTGGGGCCACGGCCACGGCTGCAGCGCATTGGCTGGGCGAGTCGGCTGCTGCCCCGCTCGCGGTCACGGCTGCTGCGGCTTGGCTGGATGGGCGCGCGGGCGTTGCGTTGGTTGGCTGCCTCTGCGCGTCCAATGGCGCTGGGGGTGGCCCAACTGGGCGCGGGCGGCAGTAGGGGCCGATGTTCGCTGCCTTCGCCCTGGCGGCCATCAGAATCTCGCGCTGCTCCGCCGCGCCGCCTAAAGGGCTCGAGGACGCCATCTTGAGAGGCACCCTGCCCTCAGCCATTGGGGCGGGCGCAACAGCGCTCAAGATCTGTTTGACATCGCGCGCCGCAGACTCCAAATCGGGCGCGCCCGCGGAGCCACGCGCGCGCAAGGAATCGAGCATCTCCTCCGCCGCAGGAACGACTTCGGCCACGGCAGCTGATCGATGGTCTGGCGCCCGGCGCCAAAAGCAAAAGCGGCGGCGAACCGCGGGCGCGGGCGGGGGAAGACATATCGATTGGGACCCTTCCGACTGGAACGGAACCCGTTGCCAAATCCGCCTCACTCGCGTCGGCGTCGGGCGAGGGAGAGGGCTGTAGCGCAGGGGCGAAGCCTCCGGACGCTGCGACGAGGATGCCAAGGATAAGGGGGGGGGGGGGGGGTATGGGAGGATCGGGGGGAGGGGGGGGGGGGGCGGGGGGGGGGCGTGCGTGCGTGCGCGTGTGGGTGGTGGTGGTGGTGGTGGTGGTGTGGTGGTGGTGGTGGGGGGGTGGTGGTGGGTGGTGGTGGTAGTGGTGGTGGTGGTGGTGGTGGGTGTGTGCGTGTGTGGTGTGTTTGTGTGTGTGTGCGTGTGCGTGTGTGTGTGTGCGTGGTGTGTGCGTCTGTGTGTGAGTGTGTGTGTGTGTCTGTGTGTGCGTGTCCGTGTGTGTGTGTGTGTGTGTTTATTGTGTTGTTGTTGGTGGGTGGGTGTGGGTGGGTGGGTGAGTGGCCGGGTGGGGGGTGGGTGGGGTGGGCGGTGTGTGTGGTGCGTGCGTGCGGTGTGCGTGTGCGTGTGTGTGCGTGTGCGTGTGCGCGTGCGTCGTGCGTGTGCGGTGCGTGTGCGTGTGTGCGTGTGCGTGTGTGCGTGCGTGCGCGTTGTGTGCGTGTGCGTGCGTGTCTGTGCGTGTGTGTGTGTGCGTGTGCTGTGTGCGTGTGCGCGTGCGCGTGCGCGTGCGCGTGCGCGTGCGCGTGCGCGTGCGCGTGCGCGTGTGTGTGGTGTGTGCGTGTGTGTGCGTGTCCGTGTGTGCGTGTGTGCGTGCGTGCGCGCGTGCGTGTGCGTGCGTGCGCGTGGTGTGCGTGTGCGTGTGCGTTGCGTGTTGTGCGTGTGCGTGCGCGTGCGCTCGTGCGCGCGCGTGCGTGCGTGCGTGCGTGTGTGCGTGTGCGTGCGTGTGCGCGCGCGTGTGCGTGCGCGCGCGCGTGCGTGCGCGTGCGCGCGCGCGCGTGTGCGAACTCGCATGTGAGCAGAAATCCGCATGATTTGGTATGTGTATCTGTTCAGTGACTGAACCCGGCTTGATGTTCGGTTGACGCGAGACGCCGCGTTAACAGGAAATGTGCGTTGTCCTATGGTTTTATGACTCTAGCGAGTTCGCACAGGGGAACGCATGTGTTTCTGCGATTTCATCACGTCGCCGCGCCTCTTCCCCTGGGGTCCTGAAGAGAGCTCGCGTTGCTGTGGAATTGCAGCTGCCTCCTTTGGGCAGTAGATGAAACTGCCCCTTTTGGGACTAGTTGCAGCTGATGACACCTGGCTTCCCGGAGGGGCGCATGGGATATCTTGGGGTCCGTTCGCGGCCCTCTTGGCGGCCCTCTTGGAGCCCCGGGCAAGCCCCGAGGAAAGGGCTCCAAGGGGGTTCGAACTGCAGGTGTCGGGCCAGGGCGGGGGGGGGGGGGGCTCTTGGGCCCCCCCCGCGGCCCTCTTGCCCCCCCCCAGCGCCCCCTCCGCGCGCGCCGCTCGGAAGCGTCGCACCGCGCGCTTTTTGCGCAGCGAAACGAGCGGCAGCAGGTCGGATGCGCACCGTGGGAAAGGGGGCGGGGGGGGGGGGGGCGCGGGGGGGCAGGGGGGGGGAAGAGTAAGAACGCCAGTAAGAGTCGCAGGACGGCGCCCAGCGACGACGAGGCAGGAGGGGGAGGGGAGGGGGATGGGGGGGGGGGAACGCGCGCCCTACGACGACGTCGGGGCCGCGTCGTCCTCCCACCGCCCGTCGGTCCGTCTATCTCTGCCCATCCGCGGACTCTGGCCCCCCCCGCGGGAGGAGGGGGGGGGGGGGGCAGGAGGGAAGGGGCGGGGCGGAGGGCCGAGGACCAAGGCACCACGCCCCACGCCGCGTCGCCCTCCTGCGCGGGGGGGGGGGGGGCGCGCCGAGAGGCGGCGGGCGTCGTGTTCTCCTCCCCTCGTCGTCGTCGTCATCGCCGTCCTCCTCGTCGCCCTCGTCGTCGTCGTCGTCCTCGTCGTCGGCTTCGTCGTCGTCCTCGTCGTCGTCGGCGTCGTCGCCGGTGTCGTCGTCGTCGTCGCCCCGCCCCTCATCGCGGTCGTCGCCGTCGCGGTCGCGGCCCATCGTCTCGGCGCCGCGACAAAAACCTCGAAGCCTGAGGGGCGGCCCGTGCCGCCACCCCTAAAATGGTTGAAACGGGGCGCGCGGGAGAGACGGGGGGCACGGGGCGCGCAAAAGAGACGGAAGGGGCGAGACGCGCGGGAGAGACGGAAGTGCACAGGGCAAACTGGCGAGACGGGAGACGCGGAAGACACAGAAGAGACGGAAGACACGGGACGCACTGGAAAGGGAGAGGACAAATAACACGCAGGAGAGATGAAAGACACGAAACACACATGGGAGACGGGGGGCACGAGACGGGCGCTGGCCTATTCCGCCCCCCTGCTGGGCTCGATGGTTGCTTTTATCCAACTAAACTGACGACGTACCACGCGACCCATGAGCGACCACGACGTCGCGCGCGGGCCCCCGAGCAAACCTTCGATGACAACCTGCAAAAACAACAGAGGCAGTGTACACTGCGAGCAGCAGATGGAACTGAGCAGACATGAAAAAATACCGCGCGACCCATGAGCGACCGCGATGTCGCGAGCCCCTAAGCCAGGGCCCCGCGCAGGAGCCAGCCTGAGCAATGCGCCCTCACTCCCTCGCCTAGACCTGAGCCTAAGCCTAAGCCTAAGCCCAAGCCTAAGCCTAAGCCCAAGACGAAGCATGAGCCTGAGCCTAAGCTCAATCCTAAGCCTAACGAGGCATAAGCCTAAGCCTAAGCTCAAGCCCAAAGCTAAGCCCAAGCCCAAGCCTAAGCCTAAGCCTAAGACTCAGCCTAAGTTGAAGCCTAAGCCCAAGCCTCAGCCTAAGCCCAAGCCGAAGCCTAAGTCCAAGCCTAAGCCTAAGAATAATCCCAAGCCTAAGCCTAAGCCGAAGCATTAGCCTAAGCCTAAGCCTAAGCTTAATCTAAGCCTAAGCCTAAGCCTGAGCTAAGCCTAAGCCAAGCCTAAGCTGTGCCTAAGCTAAGCCCAAGCCTGAGCCTAAGCTAAGCCTGTGATAAGCTTATGCTAAGCTTATGATAAGCTTAATGTAAGCCTAAGCCTACGCCTAAGCCTAACCCCCCAGCCCAAGCCTAAGCCTAAGCCTAAGCCTAAGCCTACGCATAAGCCTAAGCCTAAGCCCAAGCCCGAGCCCAAGCCTAAGCTTAAGCCTGGGCGTCAGCCCAAGCCTCAGCCTAAGCCTAAGCCTAAGCTCAAGCCTAAAGCCTAAGCCTACGCCCAAAGCCAAAGCCTAAGCCCAACCCTAAGCCCAAGCCTAAGCCTAAGCTCAAGCCTAAGATCAAGCCTAAACCTAAGCCTGAGCCTAAGCATCAGCCTAAGCCTAAGCCGAAGCATAAGCCTAAGCCTAAGCCTTCGCCTAAGTCTAAGCCTAAACCTAAGCTGTGCCTAAGATAACCCTAAGCGAAGCTTAAGTTGAGCCTAAGCGAGCCTAAGCGAAGCCTAATCATAAGCCTAAGCATAAGCCTAAGCATAAGCCTAAGCATAAGCCTAAGCATAAGCTTATGCTAAGCCTACGATAAGCCGATGACAAGCCTAAGCTAAGTCTAAGCTAAGCCTAAGCCTGATCATAAGCCTAGACATAAGCCTAAGCCTAAGCCTAAGCCCCCAGCCCAAGCTTAAGCCTACGCCAAATCCTAAGCCCAAGCCTAAGCCCAAGCCTAAGCCTAACCCTAGGCCTAAGCCCAAACCCAAGCCTAAGCCCAAGCCTAAGATAAGCCTGAACCCAAGCCTAAGCCCAAGCCTGAGCCTAAGCCGAAGCCTAAGCTCAAGCCTAAGCTTACGCCTAAGCCTAAGCCTAAGCATAAGCACGATCATAAGCCTAGTCCCACGCCTAAGCCCAAGCCTGAGCCTAAGCCGAAGCCTAAGCCTACACCCAAGCCTGCTCCTAAGCTTAAGCCTAAGCCTAAGCCCAAGCCTACGCCTAAGCCTGCGCCCAAGCTTCAGCCCAAGCCGAAGCCTCAGCCTAAGCTCAAGCCTAAGCCTAAGCCTACGCCTAGGCTTAAAGCCTAAGCCTAAGCCCAAGACTAAGCCCAAGCCTCAGCTAAGCCTAAGCCTAAGCATAAGCGAATTCTCAAGCCTAGGCCTAAGCCTACGCCTAGGCTTAAAGTCTAAGCCTAAGCCCAAGGCTAAGCCTAAGCCTAAGCATAAGCCCAATCTCAACCCCAAGCCTAAGCCTTAGCCTAAGCCTTAGCATAATGCCTAAGCCCAAGCCGAAGCCTAAAGCTTAAGCCTAAGCTTGGGCACCAGCCTAAGCCTGAGCCCAAGCCCAAGCTTAAGCCTAAGCCTACGCCTACGCCCGAGCTCAAGCCTAAGCCTAAGCCTAAGCCTAAGCCTCAGCTCAAGCCCAAGCCTAAGCCTAAGCTTAAGCCTGAGCCTAAGCCCAAGCCCAAGCCTAAGCCTAAGCCCAAGCCTAAGCTCAAGCCTAAACCTAAGTCTAAGCCCAAGCCTAAGCCTAAGCCAAATCATAAGCCTAAGCATGAACCTAAGCCCACAACTCAGCCTAAGCCTGAGCCTAAGCCCAAGCCTCAGCCTAACTAGGCCTAAGCCCAATCCTAAGCCTAAGCCCAAACCTAAGCCCACGCCTAAGCCTAAGCCCAAGCCTAAGCCTCAGCCTAAGCGTAAGCTAGGCTTAAGCCCAATCCCACGCCTAAGCCTAAGCCGAAGCCTAAGTTCAAGCCTAAGCCTAATCTTAATCTAAAGCCTAAGCATAAGCCGAAGCCTAATCTTTCGCCCAAGCCCAAGCCTAAGCATAAGCCTAAGCTAAGCCTAAACAAAGCCTAAGCTAAGCCTGAGCTGAGCCTAAGCTGAGCCCAAGCTAAGCCTAAGCTGAGCCTAAGCTAAGCCCAAACCTAAGCCTAAGCTAAGCCTATGAAAAGCTTATGACAAACCGAATCTAAGCCTAATGCTAAGCCTGAGCCTAAGCATAAGCCGAAGCCTAAGCCCAAGCCTAAGCCTAATCCTAAGCCCAAGCATAAGCCTAAGCCCGAGCCTGAGCCCAAGCCCAAGCCTAAGCTTAAGCCTAAGCCTAAGCCCAAGTCGAAGTTCAATCATAAGCCTAAGCCTTAGCCTACGCCTAAGCCTAAGCTAAGCCTAAGCTAAGCCTAAGCCTAAGCAAAGCCCACGCTAAGACTAAGGCAAGCCTATGCTAAGCCTATGATAAACCGATGATAAGCCTATGCTAAGCCTAAGCTAAGCCTAAAGCCTAAGCCTAAGCATAAGCCTAGGCATAAGCCTACGCCTAAGCCCCCAGCCCAAGCTTAAGCCTAGTCCACATTACAAGATTAAGCCCAAGCCTGAGCTTAAGCCTAAGCCTAAGTTTAAGCCTAAGCTCAAGCCCAAGCCTAAGCCTGAGCCTAAGCTAAGCCTAAGCATAAGCCGAAGCCCAATCCTAAGCCCAAGCCTGAGCCTAAGCCTAAGCCTAAGCTCAAGCCCAAGCCTAAGCCCAAGCTAAGCCTAAGCCTAAGCCCAAGCCCAAGCCTGGGCCTGAGCCTACGCCTAAGCCTAAGCTCAAGCCTAAGCATAAGCCCAATCATAAGCCTAATCCCACGCCTAAGCCCAAGCCTAAGCCGAAGCCGAAGCCTACGCCCGCGCGCTCCCCCTGGAATGCTCGGGGGCACTCCACTGCGGCCTGGAACCGTGGAGGCCTGCTGCTGCCCCCTTGCGGCCAGCGCCGCTTGCGACGGCCGACTCGCGGCGGGGGGGGGGGGGGGGGGCAAAAACAAAATCGTCTTGAACTTCCAACTTTTTTCATGTTTTTGCCCCCCCCCCCCTCCCCCCCCCCCCTCCCCCACCCACCACCCGCCACCGCGCGAACCCCCACCATCATCACTGCCCTGGCGGAGCGGGCGCCCACGGGACGGCTGAGAGAGCGAGGCGAGGGAACGCGTGGAGGGGAATGGAGAGCACGAGTATGCATGCATATACATATATGGGCCCTGGCCAAGCAGATGAGCGTCCAAGGACCTCCGAACAAACGAAACGACCCCCCCCCAATTCGCGCGTGAAGCGTTTGCGGCGGACCGAAATCCCTCCAAAACGAAATATCGATTCCAGCAGGGGGGGGGAATAAGCCAGGACCCCACGAGACACGCAGGAGAGACGGAAGACACGGGAGACACAAGAAAGAAAGGAGACGCGAGACAAACAGGAGGGGCGGAAGACACGCAATACACTAGAGATACGGGAGGCACGAGGCGCACAGGAGAGACCCCCCTGGCGTCGGGGCCTGCGCCTCAGCCGCGACCGCGACTTCGTCGACCCGCGCGCAGGCAGGGGGGGGGGGCGGAGGGGGGGGCAGAGGGGACTGGGCGCTCGATTCGAGCGGGAATCCCAGGCGCAACTGGGTGCTCGATTCGAGCGGGAATCCCCGGCGCAACTGGGGGGAGGGGAACCAACGGCGGCAGAGGGCGGGAAGAGTGCGACAGGGGCAGGGCACGTAAGCGATGGGAGGTAGGGCGAGGAGAAGGATGACGACTGGGAAAAGGGCAGGAAGGAGAATGGTGCATGCGCCCCTCCCCCCTCGCTCTGCCCCCCCCCCCGCCCCCGCCCCCGCTCACCCAGGCCCCATCGATGTCCCCCCCAATTAGTCCCTCTCCGCGCTGTTGCTGGTCGCCTCCCCGAACGCGCGGTATCGCCAGGGCGAGACCTCCCAGCGAGACGCGCGCTTGAGACCAACGGCTCATCCCAGATAGCCTCAGATAGCCTCCAGAAATCACCCAGATAGCCCCCGTCAGCCAGCCCCGCAGATAGCCTCGGATAGCCCCCAGATGGCCCCCCCAGATACCCCCCCCAGACAACCCCCAGATAGCCCAGATTAGCCCCTGGCGCTCGATGCACCCCCATCGCCTGATGCCCCCAAATGGCTTCAGATTGCCCCCCAGGCGACACCGCCAGATAGCCTCCATATAGCCTTCAGATAGCCTTCAGATAGCCCCCAGATGCCCCCCTGACGACGCTGCCAGCTAGCCCCGGATAAGCCCAAATAACCTCCAGATACCCCCCCCCCGCGCTTGTCGTAGTCGTTGTCTCTCGCGGGCTGTGGCCGCGCAGGGCCAGGGTCAAAACTGCGCGCGAACGCGGGCGCGAGCGCTCGCAAAACTGCGTGCGAACGCGGGCGCGAGCACCCTTGGCGTGGCACCGAAAAAGCACCCACTCGGGCGGTGCATGAGCCACTAAGCCACGCGTGACTACATTCACTGAGCGCTCTCCGCATTTTGAACTACACCCGGGCCCCTAGCCTCGCGCCTACTCTCAGGCGGCGCGGGCTGCTCTCAGTCCAGGCCTGCGGCCGCCGCGGCCGCGGGCCTTTTACCAGCGGCCCTGCGCGCGCGAGTGCCCTCGCCCTGGCACTTCTTCTTCTTCTTCGGCGCAGCGGCCGCGCGGGCGACGTCGCCATCGGCCTTCTCCGCCACGCCGCCGCCACTGCCCGCGCATCAGACAAAGGGAGGAGAGGAGGATGAAGGGGGAAGAGAGGGCCCGAAGGCTGATCAAGGGGGGGGGGGGGGGGCAGGGGGGGGGGCAGCAAGGGGGAGAGGGGGCAGAGAAGAAGTAGAAGAAGGAAGAATAGTTGGAGGAATAATACGAGGATGAGGCCCCGATCGGGGCCAACCGAAGGGAATGGTGATAATGCCGCTGCGGGAAGCTGCGACCCAGGAAAATATCGTCTTCGTTGAAACCGCATATGCGGTTTTCAGGGCGCCTGTCTCCGGCACCGTCTCTGCGCCCGACGCCGCGGGCTTCGGCGCGTGGCCCGCGCAGCCTCGGAGGAGGGGGGGGGGGGAAGAGCATCGGGAAGGATGATGAGTAGGAGGAGGAGGAGGAAAGCTGACCTTCGATCCTCGTCTTGGTGCCCACCATCTTCTCGCCAGGTCGTTGAGCTCAACGCGCTGCGCGTCGACGTCGTCGCAGGCGCCGTTCCCAGACTTCAAGATCGCAGGCGCGGCGTAGTCAGCAGCCTCTGCGGCCTGCGCGGTGGCCAACAAGTTCTGCGTCTCAAAGATCGCCTCCTCAGCCCATCCCATTGTGGCGGCTGCTTTTTTGGCCAGAGCTTGCGCGAAAGGCCTGGCCTCCGGCGCCGGCGCGGTCTTCTCCTCCCTCTTGACGCCCGTGCCGCCGCCCTTTGGTTTCTTGGCGACCTTGGTGTGGGATTCGGCCTGGATGTCCCGCTTTTTCGCCCGCTGCTCTGCGTCCTTCATGGCAGTGCTCATATCGTAGTTCGGCGCGTAGATGTGCTCCATCTTGGCGAGGCGGCACTTCATTTTATCTGAGTTGGCCAACGTGCTCTGCCAAGCCTCTGGGTTGCCCCTGACGCGCGGCAGCGCCGCCGCCTCGCTGACGGGCATAGTGCTGCCCGCTTCCTTGAACTCGCACTTGAGCTCTTGCTCCTTGACCGCAGTAGGGGTCTGGGCCACCACCTTCATCAAGTCCTCTCCGTAGAGCCGTTTAGCTTCGAGCATGAAGCGCGGCCGATTCTCGACGCTGACGTCGCTCCATCCGTCGAAAGTACCTGGCTAAACCCTGTTCAGCTTTGCAAGTCGCGTCTTCAACGAGTTGCACCACTTACATCCGAATCGCTTCTCGGTGCCGGCCGAGTCCTCCTGCGAGCAAGTGGCGTCGCCCCTGCCCTCGAACTGCCGATTGCAGCAATCGCAAAGATACTTGAGGCTGACGGGCTCTGCCACGGCGGCGGCCACCTCCGCGGCGGCGTCGATGCTGGTGGGCTCTGCCGCGGCGCTGCCTTGGCCTATCTGACTAGACGCGCGCGAACGAAAACAGCATCCGAGGCGAAGCCTCCGACTACGCGACAAACCAATGGAAGCCAAAATGGCAATTGCATGTTCGGATGGAGGAGGGGGTCGAGGGCGCGGGCGGGGGGGGGGGGGGCAGGGGGGCGTTGGCAGGCTGGCGGGGCGACGGGGCCCCCGATGCGTCAGCCGCGCCCTCGACAGGTTCGAACTCGAGCCCGCCGTCGCACACGCGAGCGAAACCCACCGCGGCGTCGCTTCCGCGAACGCGCGCGGGCAGTGCTGAGAGCGCGGAAATTTGGCGAGTTAGAAATGCAGCGCAGGGTGGAGAAGGAGGGAAATGGGGCGACGGGGGGCGGGGCGGGGGAGAACGAAAACATTGGGGCGGGGGCAGTGAGCGGACAACGGATGGAGGTGAAAGGGGCGAAGTGAGGGAGGGGAGAGGACGAAGAGGGGGGCGGCGGACGAAAAGGGATGGGGAGGGGGGGGGGGGGGGGGCGGATGCGGGGGAAGAGGAGGACGAGGCGGAGGATTCCCATTACTGCAACAACTTGCGCCCACCACTTCCGCCCCAGTGCGCCCAAACGGCGCAGTCATTCTCCTCCCTCGCTCAACTCCCCCCAGGCTTGAGCGAAACTGAAAAGTAGCGTCCTCCACCAGGTTCGCACAGGAAGTTCGGCACGAAGGCGCTCGGCCATATCACGCCTGCAACATCGTCATGCCAGAAGCCGCATTCATGCAAACGCGAGCCGCGCATCGGGAAGTTCGAGTTGTCGGCGCGACGATCCCCAGATCTCCTCATAGCGGCAGCCATTGCCTGCTGCTGACGCCGATGCAACCCTTGGCTTTCAGTGCTGCGCCGGCCGCCCTCCCCGCCGTTAGCGGCGATGAAGTCTTCGACAGCGCGGAGGGCCTCGGTTGCCTGCGAGGCCCAACCAACAATGGATATCTGGCGCCCGCCCCCCCCGCTGCCCATCCCACGCAGCAATTCTGCGGCGCCTTTGCGTCGACGCGAGCTGCCGTTGAGAGCTGGTGGCGGCCCAATGGGCGGCACTTCTCGACGGGGCGACAGGTCCGAGGCCCTCCGGGCCAAAGCCCCATTCGCCTGAAGCTCTCTGGGCCATTGCACGGGCGGCGGCTGAGGCGCTGCAGCCACTGGAGCGCCCGAGCAACAACGAGGAGGGGGAGCAACGGCGGCGAGAGAGGGGGCGGGAATGAGGAGGACAAGGGAGGACGGAATGACGGGGGGGAACACAGGCGAGGGGGGGGGGAAAGGAGGGGATGGAACGGGAGAGCGCACCCCCATCGCGCACGGCTGCGCGGACGAAACGCCCCTCCCCTCTCGATTGCTCGCTCGACCTGGTAGCGTTTCCTCCGGCGCACTTGTCTAGCAAAGCAGCCGCGGTGAAACTGAACTGGAAACGTCGCCACCATTACCCAGTATACCAGTACGTTCAGATATGTTGGTACATATTTTATGTATATGAGTATATGTGCGGGCAGGCCTTTGCGCACTTGCGCGGCAGTGGTCTACCTGGTCACAACTCGGCCATGCTCCCCTGCGCGGGTAGCTTTGAACACAAGCTTAAATGCATCACCAACTCTGATGATGGCGCGCGTATCAAGTACATAACCTACCTTGCAGAACGCATGCTTATTGACTCTGCTCCACAACGTCGGGCCGCTTGCGCAGTTAGCGCAATCCTGCACCAGTGCGTGGCACGCCTGTGACTGAGGGTGGGCCGCATAGATTGCACCGACGAAAGCAACGACTCGCACAATTGAAGCGCATTCAGTACTACTGACGGACAAACAATCATGTTCAAACAAATGGCCGTTGTGCCAATGCGTTGACCTAGACGGAAAGATTTTGCTGGGCAGATCGCCTTGTGGCAAAAAATGCATATGCGCTTGCGTGTCCTTGACTGGCCCCAACAAAAAGCATGGCTCCAAGGGTGCCTTCGTAATGCGAGCCTCCAGATCTAACAACACGCGCGTGAGGACGCACTCCTACGGGTCAGGGAGGTGAGACGCGTGGACATAAATTGCCTTCATAATTTGTTCCGCCGCTCAGACGAGAAGCAGTTCAGGTTGCATTTGCAGGTGGTGAAATACTCGGGCGCCTGGCGCTGCAAGTGCGATTTTATCTTTGAGCACTCCAGTGGGTGCAATTCAATCATCTTTTGCATTGCTCTGGCCAATGTGAGCGCGAACTGCACGGCAACGCCCCCCGGCGTAACGATATCGACGATCAGCCCAAGCACGTGCACGCAGCGGCTGCGTTGGGGGAGCTTGCCCACTGGGCCCAACGCCATCTTGCAGAACTGTGATAAAAACGAGAACCGACGTCAACGCTTCCCCTGCGAAAGCTTTGACGCGGCCGCGCATCTTTGAGTTGATGCACCTTTGGAAATACTTCGCAGGAAGTTGCGCGACGCGCCTGCTATTGCCAACAAGCACTGCCTGGGCGAATTCATCTAATTCACTGGGAAGTATACCCGCGCTACAGACTGTTCGACAAAAATCGTTGATATTGCACTGGGACGCGCCCAGGCTGGATGCAATGGCATGCATCCAGTCCCAGCATGCACCACTGACTGGTCCGAAGTGCACGCGCAACGCGATGTCCCAAATCAGCCCAGCAGGATCGCACGTTAAACCGTGCTGCTGTTCAAGGACACCGAAGGCCCCCTTCCCCAGCACGGGGTGCCTCTCGCTCAACTTGTCTGCCATTTGCCAATGCGAAGCATCTGTGTGCCTGGCGGACTCACGCGGCTGGGCCAATCAATAATGCTTTAGATAGTCGCTGCCTGATGTGGCATCTACGGGGCCCTGGAAGAAATGTTTTGCACGTGCTGCGCGGTTTCGAGCCGCTCGCCCCCTTGGCGAGTTCGGCCTCCACATGGGCCGTCTCGTCTTGCACGAGGGCCAACATTCTGCCTCGCAGGCGCCACGTGCCAGCGGGCCCGCTGGGAAGATCTACGCCGCCGGCATGATTGCACGTTCTCGTAAACAGGAAATTGAACACAGCCATGAGCACGCCTGTAAATATTGCTTCCATTTCCTGCATTGCGTCGTACTTAAAAAATGACAACGGTAGCCATCCGTGCTCAGAGCTGCGAAACGACTCCCGGCGAGACGCAGGCGCGCACTAGAGTGAGACGCACTTCGTTACAGCATGTGGTCTGAACTGATTCCCACGAGTAACATCATCACCCCACACGGCGACATCACTTACGCCATCGTTCAAGTGGCTGTGCAAGAACCTGCTACAGGCTGGCGCGATCGAGCACTAATACAAAAGGACTGCACATGGATTTGCTACTGGAAGATTGTGGTGGCCACCAGTTGTCGATGGAATTTGAAAATGCTGCATGATATCGCCGCGCGGAATTGATATATATATATATAGTCCATGTACTTGCGCAAGCAATGTCGGATCACATCACTTGAAACGGCAGCCCCTGGCTCGTCCGACACACTCGCGATGGTGCGTTGCACTGACCTGACCAAAACACCCAAACCAACATTCTGAACTGCGCGTACGTGTTTCTGTCGCTTTGCATCCTGCAACATTTGAACAATGACAGCAACGGAATAATGCAGCCGGCGGAGCGAAGCCTCCACGCGCGAAACACATGCGCGCGCGATCAAACTCTACGAAAATATATTAGCATTATAATAAGTTATGGAAGCATGCAACCAATTACGGCGCTCGCCAACTTACCAAACATTGTACACATCGTTATATACACATTTACGAGCATGGGTTGCTTAACTTTTTATATACCGCTTTACTAACCCCCTAACCGCCATGCCCACGCAGAGAGCGCGCGGGAACTGGGCCCCCGAGCCTCGCCCCCGTCGACCCGGAAGATCGCCGCGGCGTCAACCTCGCGCACTAGGTTGGGAGGCGCGGACACCTTGGACCCTTCCGCGTCTGCCCTCGTGCATCCCCTCCTCGGTGACGAGGGCGCGGGGGGGGGCTCGTGCGCCTTGAAGCCCGCTGTCGCCTTGGCCGCGGCCGCCCTCTTCACGCTGCATTTCGCGCGCACCTTGGCCTTGGGCTTCTCGGAGAAGCTCGCCCATGCCTTCGGGGCCCTGCCTGGGGCTTCGCACCGGCCGCGCCCTGGCCCAAGTGCCCGGGCGCGGCCTTGCCGTCGGACTCAGGCGCAATGCCACTTGCGCCGCAGTTTACCCGGGACTTGGCCCGAAAACTGGGGCGCCCACCTGCTCTCGCGCATTGTTGCGCGAGACACCTTGGCTCGCTTCTCGAGGGCGCGCGGGAACTGGGCCTCCATGATCCGCCCCTCGGGCGCCCTAAGCATGTCCTTCTGCTCCTCGGTGAGATCGAGGTCCGCGTCTCGGAGCCCTGGGGGGCAGGGGCCCCCGCCCTGCTCGCAGTCCAGGGGGAAGTCCTCGAGGCGGAGGCAGTCGTCGCCCAGGGCGCTCCAGGTCGGGCACGAGCGGC
>CAUYUJ010021886.1:0-107500 GCA_963575745.1 Prorocentrum cordatum | reverse complement strand
CCCCCCCGTGCCCCCCCTGAACTTGTTTATCCCTGGGGTTGATTATCCATGGAAAATCTGATAGGTTTATATATATATATGTTATTTCCTCTCTGTCTGTTTTCTCTCTCTGTTTCTCTATCTCTCTCTCCTCTTGCTCCTCTCATGTCTTCTCCTTTCCTCTCCTCCTCTCCTTCCTCTCTTGCTTTTCATTATATCATCTTCTTCTTTTTTTTCCCTCTCTCTCTCTCTCTCTCTCTCTCTCTCTCTCTCTCTCTTTTTCTCAATTTTCATAAAGCGTGGCTAAATAAAACCCGATGGATTTGAAACTTGAAATTTTTGCTTTTCCTGCTCCTCCTCTATCTGTCTTTCTTTCTATGTATCTTCTCTTCTCCCTATTCTTCTTCTTATTATTATTCTTCTTTGTTATAAGTTTTTTTTTTCTGCGAAATGTGTTATATCTTTCTTATTTTTTTTTTCAAAAAAAATTATTCTTATCTTATGTTGTATTTCCTTCTCTCTCTCTCTCTATCTCTCTCTCTCTCTCCCTCTCTCTCTCTCTCTCTCTCTCTCTCTCTCTCTCTCTCTCTCTCTCTCTCTCTCTCTCTCTCTCTCTCTCTCTCCCTCTCTCTCTCTCTCTCAGCGCAACCCCCCCGGCACAACCCTCCAGCGCAACCCTGCAGCACAACCCCTCAGCACAACCTCTTGAGGTTTATCATCGTCGGCAGTTTTTTATCATCGGCAGTGGTCGATGGCAACTCCTGAGCTCTCCGGAAACACGGCGGCGCGCAAATGATACGAATGTTTTTGGAAAATTTAATTTTGAAAAAATGTATATCTTATTTAATTGCGAATTCCATTGAAATCTTTTCGAATTTGCGAAATCGAGCCGTCAGGCGCTTGAGTGCCGCACTGCGTTCGAGATTTAGGCGAAAGCGCGCGCGACGCAATTTTCTCATGGCGCGCATTTTTCTGAAAGGCCTTATTTTGACAAAAAATACTATATTTGGTTGCGAATTCCATTGAAATCCTATCGAAATTGCGAATTCGAACCCGCGCGCGCCCGAATGCCACACTGCGTTCGATATTCGGGCAAAAGCGCGCGCGACGCAAATTTCTCATAAATGCGTCGCGCGCTTAAATCTCGAACGCAATGTGGCATTCAAGCGCCTGACGGCTCGATTTCGCAATTTTGAAAGGATTACAATGGAATTCGCAATTAAAAAAACTTTTTTTTATCAAAATGAAGTTTTTCAAAAAATGCGTACCATTTGCGCGCCGCCGTCTTCCGGGAGAGCTCAGGAGTTGCGATTGCCCACTGTCGATGATAGAAAACTGCCGACGATCATAAACCTCAGCCGATGATAAAAAAATGCCGACGATAATAAACCTCAGAGGAGCGCGCGGCGGGAGAGAGAGAGAGAGAGAGAGAGAGAGAGAGAGAGAGAGAGAGAGAGAGAGAGAGAGAGAGAGAGAGAGAGAGAGAGAGAGAGAGAGAGAGAGGAGAGAGAGAGAGAGAGAGAGACTCTCTCTCTCTCTCTCTCTCTCTCTCTCTCTCTCTCTCTCCCTCCCTCTCTCCTCTTTCTCTCACTATCCCTCTCTGCTCAAGGTGAGCTGCTGAAGCAGAGCTGCTCAAGCAGATGGCTGCTCAGAGAGCAGAACCAGACAATGAGACCTTCGAGAATAAAAAAAAAAAACAAAAGTATTTCGAGGATGTCTCAAGCGAAATAAGCAATAGTTTGACGGTATCTCAAGCGAAATAAGCAATAGTTTCAGGATGTCTCAAGCGAAAAACGCAATAGTTTCAGGATGTTCAGGCGAAAGCAGCAATAGCTTGGTGATGTTTCAAGCGAAAAAACACAATTATTTCGAGGATGTCAAGCGACATAAGCAATAGTTTGACGGTGTCCCAAGCGAAATAAGCAATAGTTTGTGGATGCCTCAAGCGAAACAAGGGATTTGTCGAGGATGTCTCCAGCGAGATAAGCCATTGTTGAGGATATTTTAATGAAGACTAAACGCCAAGGATGTCTCAAAACGTGCTCGGTCTGGTCTCCTCTTGATCATCTCTTACTTCGAGATGATGCTGAGGTCTGGTGGGCTACTTTGATTATCTCCCCCTGAACCCCGAACTTTATTATCCCCTAGTGTTTATTATCGTGAGCATGGGGTTATATATATATATATGCATGCAACGATATATATATATATATATATAAAGGCAGGGCCAGGGGGGGAAGAGGGCGCGCGAAGCGGGGGGGTGGAGATGAGGGGGAGAGGGCGGATGGAAGAGAAAATCCTCCTCGGCTCGTTTAGCCTCGAGCCTCCTGTCCCCCAAGTCATTGCAGAAGCTCGCGGCAAGGGCGGCGCTCTCATCGGGCGAGGCGCTGAGCTTCCCGCGGGGCGCCCTGGGTCTCCGCGGGCGGGCTTGCGAGGCCCAGGAGGGCAAGCGGGCTCGACCGCTCACTCGGTGCCTCGATCGCGCCTCGCCCCGTCGTGGCCTCGCTGCATAGCCGCCCTGGCTCGAGGCCCGAATCCTTAAGCCGAGATGGCAACGGGTCGGCGTTGCTGGCGCGAGTTGCTTGTTGCTTGGTGCTGTTGAGTGTGCATGTTGCGTTGGTGTTGGTGCTGGTGCCGTCGCTGGCCTCGCAGTCATTGTTGCTGTGGCTGTTGATTGTGCTGCTTATGTTGTTGCTGTTGCTGCTGTTGCTCGCTGTTGTTGCGCTGGTTGCTGGTTATGCTGTTGTGCTGGTTTATGGTGTTGTTGGTTGCCGTTGATGTGTTGGTTGCTAGTTTGGGTGCTGTCGTTGCTGATGTTGTTGTTACTGTTCTTGTTGCCGTTGCTGCCCATGCCTGCCATTGTCGCTGCTGGCGCTGATCTCGTTCCTGGTCCTGGGCAGCGCGGCCTCGGCCCGATTGCCTGGAGCGCTCGGTCAAGACGCCCAACGGCTCGACAACCGCTGGAAAGACGCCCTCGCCGCGTCTCGGCGCCCGAGCCAGGGGCGGTCACTGGCAAACCCTGACTCGACGGCGAGAAGCCGGCCTCGACCTCCGCGAGCTGGAGCTGGGCGACTTGGAGCTGCTTGTCCCGAGGCTGGCTGCCCTCGCGCCGCCTGCCCCGGGGCTGGCTGTTCTCGGGCTGCTCGGCGAGCGGCGCGTCCTTGAACTTGCTGTCATCGGGCTTCTTGCCCTGGAGCTCGGCGCCCTCGGGCTGCCCCCCGACGGCGCGGCCGCCCTCGACGGCCGCGCTGGCCGCCAGGGCCCGGCAGCCCTCGACGGCCGCGACGCCCTCGACGGCCCGGCTGTCCATGGCGGCGCGTTCGTCGAGGAGCTCGGCGCGGGCATGGGCCGGGGGGCACTCGTGCTCGTCCTCGCAGCCGTTGGCTCGCCGCTCGAGCGCGCTCTCGCTCCTCCTCGATCTCGATACCGGGTGCGCCCGCCTCGGCGCGAACGCTGGTTTGGCCATCGGGGCCTGGCATCTCGCTCCACTTTGGCTCGGGGGCTCGATGCGCGGGCCTGAATTCCTACGGATTGTCGTTAGTGCTGTTGTTGCTGTTGCTTGTGGTTCGCGTTGAGGTTGTTGTTGTTGTTGTGACTGTTGCTGGCCTCGCAGCTGCTGTTGCTGGTGTTGTTGCTGTTGTTGCAAATGGTGTGGCTGCAGTTGTTGGCGTTGTTGTTGCTGCATGCTGCTGTTGCGCTGATTGGTGGTGCTGTTGTACCGACTGCTAGTAGTGCTGCTTGCTGTTGTTGTGCTGGTTCTTGGTGCCGTCGCGGTTGCTCCTGTTGGTTTTGGGTGCCGTCGCCGCCGCCGTAGCCGACGCGCCAAGACGCCGTCGCTGTCGCGGGCCAGACGTCGCGGTCGCCGTCGCCGTCGCCGTCGCCGCCGACTCGACGTCGCCAGCTCGACGCGAAAGTCGCCGACTCGACGTCGGCGCCGCCGACAGCGACGACGGTCGACGATCGTCGAGGCTCGACCCTCAGTCCTCGGATCTTGGATCCACGACCCTCGGATCCAAGATCGGAGACACCGGGATCTCAAACCCAGGATGCCCGAATATCCTCGGGCCCAAGACCGAAGATCCTCAATCTTATGGTCGGGGATCGAGCCTCGACTGTGGCGCGCTCGAGGGTTCGTTCTCGCGCCCCCCGCGGCAGGCCGAGGCTCGAGGCGACGACGGATCGCGTTCGGGCGGCGGGGGCCAGGAGGGCCCTCGCATCTAGGACCCAAGATTCTCAAACCAAGGACTCGGGGCGCTCGGCCGCTCGCACGCGGAGCTCGCGGGCTCGGGTTGCAACGCGATTTGCAAAATCATGCGGCGCCGCAAAGACTGCGCAATGTAGACAGCGCCAAATGCATTGCACCACGCATGGCTTCGATTGCGCCGCGTAGATTGTATCAAATTGATAGCGCCGCATCGATCCCCTGTTGCAGCTGCGCCACATGGAGCGCGAAGCGCAGATTGCACCACAGCTCTCGACGCATGGATTGCGCCGCGTAGGCGCGTCCACATAGATTGCCCCGCATGTTTTCCACCCCGTGGGCGGCGCCCCGCAGACGGCGCCGCGTCGGCAACGCCGCAGCGAGCCTCGACGACGAACTGGCCCCGCGGCCTCAGCCCGCCGACGGCGACGACGACGGTCGACGATCGCCGAGGCTCCATCCTCGATCCTCGGAGCAAGGGCCCAATATCCTCGAGTGCAGGACACAAGACCCCCGGATTTGGGATCCAAGGCCATTGAAAGTGCTCGGATCCAAGATCGAGGGCCCTCGATCCGAGGACCGAGGATCGAGCCTCGTTGGCGGCGGCTAGGGCCCGTCTCCGGCGACGAGGACAATCGACGATTGCCGAGGCTCGATCCTCGACCCTCGGATCGGGGACCCAAGCTCCATGAGTCCAAGATCGATGGCCCTCGGATCTTGGATCCAAGGTGCTCGAGAACCCTCGGGCCCAAGACCGAAGGCCCTCGATTCGGGGATCGAGGGCCGAGCCTCGCCGGCGGCGCGCTCGATTTTTCCTCGGCGAAGGGGGGCGCGGATCGAAGAGGGCCCCTCGCCGAGGGCGCGCGGCTTGCTGAAGTGCTCGCGCGGCGCCCTCGCAACTAGGGGCCCTGGCTCGGGAACGCCGGGCCTGGGGCGCGCGCGCGCCGGGCGGTCGCCCCGTCAGGCCCCGCGCGGCCGCCGCTCGCCGCTGAGGGCCCGTCGCGGTCGACCCCTCGGCCCCAGGCTCGCCCTGCGCCTCGGCCTCGCTCTCCTTGGACGCGCGCTCGGCGAGCAGCTCGGCGCGCTGCGCGCTGACCTCGCCGATGTCTGGGACGTGCATCTTGGCGCGGGCCCCGAGGAGCGCCCGCTCGTTCTCGGCGCGCCCCCCCCCTCTCTGCCTCGTCAAACTTGAGGCGCTCATCCAAGTCATCTTCCTGGCCGAGCTCGAGCGGCGCTTCGGCGGCCCGCTCGACGCGCCGACGCCGCGCGACGGCGCTCTCTCTCGGTCGTCGCCAAGGCCTTATCCGAGCTCGACGCCGCGTCGTTCCCGCGGCACCGCTGCGCGCGCTGCTTGACCTTCTCGGGGGCGTGCTCGGAGGGGTCGGCCAAGCAAGGCGCGCTCTCGTCGCGGATCTTCTCGACGGGCTAGAAGCCAGCGCTGAGCGGCACAACCAGCTCGCGGAGACGTAGGAGGCCCGCGGGGATCTCGGGGGGGGGGCTTGCTGACGTGCTCGACGTAGGAGCCGAAGCTGGGGCGGTCGACCTTGCCGGTGGCAAGATCGAACATCTTCGCGCGGAAACCCGGCGTGGGCCCGAAGAGGTTCTCGGGCGGCTCACCGTGGCCCTCGAAGATAGATGTCGCACTAATGATGGGTGCTCTCGGCGCAAGTCTTGCATTAAAGGGCGACTGCCAGCGCCCCCGCTGAAGGCGCCCGCGAACTCGATCCGATCGCCTTGAGGCCTCCGCCCTGGCGCGCCATCTCGAGGATTGCCTGCTGCGCGCTCGAAGACCAGAGCGTGTTCTCGGCCTTGAAGAAACCCGTTGTCACCCTCGCGGCGTCGGCCCCTTGGGCGTCGGCTTGGCGCTGCCGCGTCTCGGCGGCGCTCGCCTTGCCGGCGGTAGAAAAAGTTTCTCGATCACCTTTTGGTTCTGCGCGGTTGTCTTCTCGTTCTGCTTGGCGATCTGATGCGGGACCTCGAGGGTTTGCTCCTCAATGGGCTTGTCGGGGGCGGCCATGCTCGCGGTGGGCGGCCCGGCGGGTCGGAGGAGGCTCGCGGCCTCGGGAAAAACTCGGAGGCTCCGCTGCCCAGAAAAGCTTGAAACAACGCAGCTGCGGAAAAAGAGGGAAGGGGGGGGAAGCAGCAGCCGCAATTGGAGCAGGAACAAGGGGGAGCAGGAGCAGGGGGAGCACGATCAGGAGCAGGGAGCAGGAGCAGCGTGCATTTGGAAAACTGAAATGGTTAGAACCCCACGGCCCTGCCACGCGTTCCGTACTCGGGAAAAAACTGAGAATGCGAGAACCCGATAGTCCTGCCACACGTTCGTGCCTTGGGAAAAACGGACATGGTGAGAATTCCATATTTAGTCTTGCCACACCTGTTTGATGATGTTTTTACAGAACATAAGAAGGTAGCAATTTCGATTCGCAAATTTCCCAGGCGAAAACAAAGTTCGGCCTTGCCGCCCCTCTCCCCCGACCAAATCTGTCTTGGCTGAAGGTAATCAACACTCAATGGCGAAGGGGGGGTATGATTTATCATCCAGGGCATGTGGTTACCCATTCTTTCCGTTCCCCTTTCGATCGTCCCGAACTGGTTGGCGAATCCCAGAACGTCCAGCCTGCCTCACCTCCAGCAGGCCGGTGCCTCACGCGCCTGGCTCGTGCACTTGAAGCGCCCGGACGGTCCTGCAATGGCTCGCTCCCGGGCTCCGCCTCTCTACCTCCCAGCGCAGCAAGTCCCCCATCTTACCTCTGGTTGCAGCTCACAGCGGGACACTGCTGCTTTCACTACATGTGCACGCGTGATTCCACCAACCCTCTTCTTTCCAGCATTGCAACGCATGCGCGTCTACATCCAGATGCCACAGTGCACCTCAGCCTGCACGTAGCTGCGCGTCCTTGCGGACTCCCTTCGGGATCGTGTTCATCTTCGAACTCAGTCCTCAACGTAACTAGGTTGGCGATTCATTTCGACGTAGCCCGTCGTGGTGTCTGTGGTGTCGGATTGATTTCGGAATTGAACCAATGTGTGTCTACATGTGGTTGTATGTGTACGCATGTACGTGTGAAGGCGTGAATGTGTGAATGTGTGTGTGTGTGTGTGTGTTCGGTGTGTGTGTTCGCGCCGTCGAGTGTGCGCGTGCATATCTGCGTGCAACAACGGGGATGCACGGCGCAGGTGAAGCGAGAACAAATCATTGCACATCTGCAGGACAGAGAATACGCTTTTGTGCCGCACCTCCCCGCGGTACGAAGCATTGGATCTACCCGTCAATGGCGCCGCGGGGATGTGGCGTGTGCACGCATGCGGTGGCTGCCCCATGCGGCTCCGAGAGCCGCGACTCGAATTTGCCACTGGAGGACGCCGACTATCCTCCTGCACAGGTCCCAGCCTGGCCTGGCTGGGCACTCTCCTGGGCCCAAAGATTCGGGGATCTACTGACCTGGGTCAATCCAGTCCAGGTCGGTCGGCCATTGCAGGATGCTGCAAGATCCTGCAAGATCCTGCAAGCTTCTGCACCCAAACACGGGTCAATGCGCCCCTGGCCCAGTAGGAACCTGCAGGATCTGGCGCTCTGACTGACCCCCGTGTACATTGACCCCCGTCTCTTGAGCCCCGAAGTATAGGTGCGTACGCCTTCCCGGCCAGACCATGAAGGCGGACGCGCCGATCCTGACCAGAGGGCCTGGCCTGGCCAAGACGGTGCACGGCAAGTGCCGGGCAAGCCATCAAGGGCGCCTGTCTCTGCCACCGCGTGAGCCGCTCAGACCTAATCAATCTGCGACCTCTGGGGGTTCCAAAAGCCGTCGGAGGCCGCCAAGCTTGAACGCAGGATGCAGGAAGGAGTGAGTAGGATCAGCGGGAGGTCGAGGACGATGAGGGGCGGGCGGGGGGGGTGTACAGAAGGTGTGAGCAGGAAACTTTCGGTTGAAGTCAGGAGTACGGCGCCGCATGCAGTGGTGGAGGAGGAGGAGGACGAGGAGGGGGAGGAGGGGGAGCAGGAGGAGGAGCGAGCTGCGGTGCGGGGGAGGAGAAGGAGGAGCGAGGTAAGGGAGGAGGAGGAGGAGGAGGAGGAGGAGGAGGAGGAGGAGGAGGAGGAGGGGGAAACGGAGGAGGAGGAGGAGGAGGAGGAGGCGGAGAAGACGGAGGAGACGGAGGAGGCGGAGGAGGCGGAGGAAGCGGAGGAGGCGGAGGGAGTGAGTGAGTGAGGGAAGGAAGGAGGGGAGGAGGAGCAAGGAAAAGGAAGGGGAGCGACGCGGGAGCCCGATGGATGCAGGCGGAGGAGGCAGAGGCGCGAGGGAGGCAGGGAGGAGCGAGGAGGACACGGGGGCAGGACGCGGAGGCGGAGGAGGGAGCAGGGGAGGAAGGAGGCGGCGAGGAGGGCGAGGTGGAAAGACGGCGTCCCGCGCTGACGGCCGCGGGCCCGCGCAAGACCTCAGGCGCGGCGCTGAGAGGGGCGGGGGCCTCCCGGGGGCGACCGGCACGCGGCGGACCCTGGCCCGCGGAGCAGCCCAGGGGGGGTCGTGCCAGGGAGGGGCATCGTGGCGGGAGGGGGACGTAGAAGCGGAAGGAGCACGGAAGCATGGAGGTAGGGGAGAGGGAGGGAGGGGAGGGAGGGAACGCCTTGGGGCAGCAGCCCGCGGCGACTCCCAACAGCACGCCCAACGCCAGCACCACCAACCACCAACTAGCACACCCGCCAGTGCGACCACCCCGGCCACCAGCAGATCGACCACCAGCACGACCACCACCAACACGACCACCGCGACATCCAGCTCCACCAGCACACCGGCCACCTGCACGACCACCACGATCACAACCAGCACGGCCGCCGTCAAGCACGACCACCACCCTTCCGACCCTACGACGACCACTACGATCACTGCCACCACCCCCACGACTCCAACGACCGACGCCGCACCCCGGTCCCCTCCCCCTCCGCCCTCCTCTCCCTGCCCTTGCCGGGCCGCCCCCGCCGCTGCATGTGTTTCGCGTTTTGTCCCCCCTCTCCTCCTTCCCCCTGTAGCGCATCTGTGAATTACCATGCTGGCCAGGCCTCACACGCGTCCCCCCCCCCGCGCGCCCCGCCCAGCCACGGCGCGCGGCAGGAAGGCGATCCGTGCAAGTACGTGAGAGTCCGCTTGGCACAGTCGTGCCCGAGCGGACCGCACCACCGCCAGAGCCTTGCTGCAAGCCGTGACTGCCACAGAACTGCTAGCACGCCATCACATCGACATGTCGTGGAGTCAGCGTGGTCAGCGTGATCGCAGTCGCCAAGCATCTCACCCGAACAGCAGAGGTCGATAATGGCAAAGCAGGCGGCGCAGTCAAATCAAGTGTTTATGGGAAAGTCCGGCGTGCAGTCGTGTCAACAAGTGGGAGGCCAAGCAATGCATCGAATGCCATCCACCCTCCCAGTCGAATGTCAAGAGCATCGACAAATCGAAAGCACTGCCATGGCCGAAGCACGTCCAAACACCGACGAGGACGATGAGATCATGAACATGTCGCCTTGCTTCCCCGCAAAACCAATTTCGCATCGCAGGTGGCAAGACCAACCGGAAGATACACAGGAGCTCGGTGACCTTCGAAAGGCGTTGGGATCTACATTGGAAGGACGGGAACTTTAAATCAAGTGTTCACAAAGGCTCAAGCTGGATACGAATTCAATGGAAACGTTGCGCCACGATTCTCGCGTCGTCTTACATCAGCTTTTGTACTCGAGGTCGGCTACGGCGCGCACCACCAAACAACAACGCCTCGTCAACCGAGCCAGACGACGCATAGCCGAGCCACATATTCTGAATAACGAAGCCGAGCAATACCTCGAGACCTGTCGCAACCAAGTGGAGATCCAACACGAGGAGCTCGCCCATGCCGACCGAGGCCTTGCGGGATAATTCCAAGGATCTCAAGGAGACAAAGGCGGAGCGCAATTCAGCCGGCACGCGTGCCCAGCGCGCACACGGTCGGCATCCCATGGCCTCAGACTTCACGGAAGAGGACGACGATGATGTCGATGATGAAGCACCTCTCGCAGAAGAAGGTACCTTCAGGCCGCAGAGAGCCTGGCCCTCGGCACATTGCACACCCAAGGGTGCTGCCAAAGCATCGAAACCCGAACAGACGCCGCCAGCCCCTACACCGCCTGGAGCTACGCCGACACCTACGGGCTCAGCGGGCACGGGAACCGAACTCACCATACGGGGGGTGCTTGCATCCATGCAGCACGCGCAGTCTCAACTACTCGCGCAGATCCTAGACTTTCAGAGCACGACGGCTAACATCCAGAAGAAGATCACCGAAGTGAGCCAGAGCCGACAGGACAATAATCAGCTGCAGGAGCAAGTCATTGAACTCAAGCGGGGGCCCGACAATCCACCCCGATCACCATCGGAAGTTCGCGCATCAAGTTTTCGCCGCATGGAAACGACCTCGGCGCAGGGGGCATCAGCGGCGGCCAGACCGGCGCGCCTAGCATCGCCGCGGCGCCAGACAGGACAAGCGCCGCGCAAGCAGACCAATATCAGCATGGATAAGGCAGTGGACTCCCAACATGAGAGGCCACATGAAGAAACACTCAACATGGCCGCTGGAGATACGGATGAAGATGACCTCGGGAGCTGCTCAACATCAGCACCATCGGCAGCGTCAGCGGCTACATCGCCATATGATGCCGAGCCGTTTTCGCTTCGCCGCGTGCAAGACGTGATCTCACCAGTGATAGGTGAGTCACAGAATTCGCCCGTGTCGCCTCGGTCCCCTCCCCTCCCCTCAATTGCCTCCGCCACCTCCGACTCCAGCAAACACCACAGGGACCGACCTATTTGCGAACGTGGAGTGCATGATCGATCCTTCAGTTACACCGCCCAGCCTCTGGAAGCCTCCGATTCCCCAGAGACAACGGGCACTCGCCCTTGCCCGGGCTGGGGCCCACTCAGGAGCTTCTGGAGCGCCCGTGGCCTGCGCAATCGTCCAGGGACCTTCTGTCGTGGGCTCCCCACTGGCACTCCTCCACCATTCAGGCGCTGCCAGGACTCATTCCAGCTCCGAGGCCACCTGCGATCACATGCAGACTGTTGCGGATGCCACGGCCGGTGGATACAAGCATCGCGAGGAGAAGAGTTCGCCAGCCTGGGCTTGCTGTGTGTTAGATATCTCGGCATTGGGTGTTCCCTTGCCCAGGTAGTATGGCAGGCCCATTGGAAGGATGGGCCTCCTGAAAACTGCCTGCACCGCTGAGAGCCGAGCTAGAGGCGGCCATTTGGGCCACGGCTTGAATCACGCAGACGCCGCGCCTCGACATGTGCCCACTCAGTTGTTCCACGGACAACATGGACGCGCTACGTATATACCAAGGGGGGCATATACATGGTGTACTACGCTCAGCTGGGCTACTCCTGGATAGCCTTACGCAACGTGTACGCACGTGCGTGCGACGTGACGTTTCAACATGTCACGGTCATGCTGCACATCCCTGGATCGACTGTGCAGACACGATTGGCAGATTGTACACCACGCGAAAACAGCCGACATGACTTGAGCCAGTCTGGAGGACGTTGGTCGAGCAACCAAAACATCTCGCATAGATGCGTTGGTTAGGAACTCAACAACTCGTTCCTCCTCCTATGGGACCCACCATTGGCCTTCAACAGATCCGGCCTGGGCCCAAGCAAGTACGACAGCCCATCTCGCGCGCCGCTGTAGGCTGGGTGGCCATCGCCAATGCACTTACCATGTATCCCAAAGCCGACTCAGGGAACACTAGAGCGCTCCAACAAGCTGGCCTCAATACCACGGGACGTATGATGCACTTCTCGGGCGGAGACGCGCTTGCAAAAAAGGGGGTCACCAATGTTGGGATTATGACGTGCTACACGCCTCGGCCATGCCGCCTGGAGGGGACGGATGCTCTCTATGGACCAGCACGACAATGTAATTAATCTGCTCCAGGCCGCCGTATCACCTCATCGCAATGGCAAGTGAAGCGTCTCGCTCCACGCATTATTTTGCCCCCCCGCCCGTGCCCATGCCTTCAGCGTTCGTGCGTGTGTTGTCCACGCGCGACAATCGAGAAAGCCGCCACAAGAGATCCGACAAAGGTGACAAGACCCTACCGACCTATGTAAGGAACAGATGGGAAAGGCAGAACATCGAATCATGCTTACGGATACACATGCAGCGCTGGGCACGGTAGTCGGCGACACTTCGGGGGGCATGCATGCGGAGACGGAGAACCGACCCAGGGAATGCATCAGGCAGTACCTACAGCACGCACAGCAATGGGGCCACTCTACTTTCTACGAAGACCCCTCGGGGCATGCAGGCAGTTGGCAGTTGGATGGCCCCTGGGGCTGAAAAAGCAGGCCAAGCGCAGGGGCTGCGCGGCACTCTCGAGAGCCCTGCAGGTCACCCATCAAGGTATCGATAAGCAGATCGACCTCACGGCGGAGCAGCCCGATCCTGCAGGCGCGGCGGCTTCGGCGGTCTTCCCTACTTCCAACTAGGTGCCTGCGGCCGCAGACCCGACAGGGTCCCCCACGGCCAAAAGCTATACTCGGATCCTACGTCGGTCCAGCCATTCCAGCATCTGCTGACTCAATTTCGACCGCCCTACGTTGAGCAGAACGCCACGGACCATACGTGCAAGTTCGACCAACACGTTCGAGATGTCACCGAGACAGCTTTCCCTGCGCGCGTCACTCCCACAGGTCGCAGGCCAAGACAAGGCTGGATCAGGCATCCAACTCTTGCTCTACAGGAGGAGAGGTCGCTGTACATGCGTCTGCAGCGACACCTACTGGGCAAGGTGCGCAGAGCTTGCTTGCATCTTATCGTTCACGGCGTGGCAATGGCTGACAGCACTGCCTTCGCGATTTGGTCTGAAAAGGTTTGGCTACAGGCTGCGAACGAATGCAAACTATCCAATGCTCCAATGCCTGCATCGTCGGGTTGCCGCCTCAGTCTCAACTGCCACTAGTTTACCAAAAGCCACGGCTGCACTACTAAAGAAGCAGGCCGACATCTGACTCCAAAGGGGCAAAAAAAAACAACAAAAAAAAAAAAAAAAAAAAAAAAAAAAAAAAAAAAAAAAAAAAAAAAAACACGCACACACACACACACACACACACAACACACACAACACACACACACACACAACACACACAACACACACAACACACACAACACACACACACACACACAAACACACACACACAAACACACACACACACACAAGCTCGGTCCCTACAAAGTGCTCGCCCACCTCAGTCACGTGTATCACACTGCCGTCACCACGCTTACCCCTCAAGATATCCTGCAAGGCTGTGCCAAGGCTCCGTCTGGCCCCCGCTGCAGGGCCTCTGGGACTTCCTCCAGGGCACTCAGGCCTGCCTATTGGCGCATAGGGGGCTTATACTTCATCACACCACATTACTCATGCGACAATCCACGGCGGGCGATGCGACGGCACACTGCCAACTTGGTTCAGGATGTGACGTGCGCGTGGTTTAGGCATCAGCATGGCGCTGATTGCTGAAGTTCGGGGGCATGGTACTAGGACCCAAAAGAGGCTTTCCAGCGGGGCTCTCCCCACGGTCGAACTGGAGGACAGCGCCGTGGCCGCCGCGCATGTAGAGGCAGCGGACCGTTGGCTGCGCCACTTCGCCGACGAAGGAGTTGCTGCTTCGCTCAGGAAGCCGCCAACTCCCAGTCGACTTTCCCTCCCCTACTTGATGGCCTCAGCAAGGGAATCCCGTCAGGAGATCTCCTCGTCCCGCCCTTAGTCGAATGCCATTGAGCACGCGCGACGCCCGAGATGCGCAGCCAGCCTGAATGGCACACCAGGCGCTCTGCCGAGCCAATTCGGTCCACGCATTGGCTCTCACTACTACCTGGCGGTGATAAGTGCGCACTCCTGCCGGAGGGGCCGCCACAGAGGAACGGGGGTAACTACTGGAACATCTTGAAACGCAAAGCGAACCTTGAGAAATGCCAACATCATCGTGCAATCGTGATTTCATCGCAGGTCGGCGAAACATCCCGACAGCTGCTCGGGGAACACAAACACCTAGTGAAAACTCCTCCCCATGAGGCAGGTGATTCCCAGCACGGAGAAATTAGGAGCAGGAGTTGATCTAGCGGCACTTACCATACGTTGCTTTCAGGAGCTGGCGCTACCACTGGAAACGTCGGCCCTTCTGGCAAAATGATCGACGCGATCTCTGCTTTCAACCGTGCTATGCGGGGGCCCGTGCTGCAATTGCCGGAAACAATAGTCGAGGACCTCAAGCAACACATTGCCAACCATCCCACGCGGTTGAAAACAACAGGGGCGCCCCAGCATGCGCGCGCACTGGTGGCGGACAACTACCACAACTCCTGGTTATGGCACCCGGGGGGCACGGGGGTCGCTTTGACTTTGTCGGGGGCGGTTCCAATGCAACGACTTGGGTACGCCGTCTTTAACTGCGTCAAGTCGGCCTGCGTCAAAGAGGCTCAGGCGGGCCTCAGGGTGATGAATCTGGTCATCAGGAGCTCCAGCTTCTCAGATCTACTTCAGGAAGAGCCCGAACGCATGCAGGGCGGGCTGCGCATTTGTTTTTTCGACGACGGACCTTTTGTGCTGTTAGGGGCTGTCCTACACCTGATCCAAGTGGCGACTCGCATTGCAAAAATAATAGCCTCCGGCTTCGTTCGTCGCGGCCTCAGGCTCAAGTTTTTAGCGGCAAGACGGAAGTGCTCTTCCAATTTCGCGGGCAAGCAGCTGGCAAAGCGAAACAACAGCTCTGGAGCGCCTTGCAGGGGAAGATCCACTCGCCTCTCCTTGGACACATCGCCCTGTTGGCTGTGCGCAAGTATCCGCGCCCGGGGACGGAGCTAGACTTGGGCCGGGCATGCCTAAAACAACGATTCAAACATAATGTTTTTTATGTAAAAAACGCCCCCATACTATGATTTGTATTGGCTAATGTTGAAAACTCCTCCTGTAGAGGGACACGCCCGATGCACAGCTAGACGGGTTGGGACCCAATGGTCCTGAGCTGTCGTTCCCCAGGGGGATCGACAGCCGACGCGTGGAGAAAAAGTCGATCGAAGAGAAAATCGCGCCGCGCAGGCGTCGATGCTCGGCCTGCAGTGCGCGTGCGTGTGTGTGTGTGTGCGTGTGTGTGTGTGTGTGTGTGTGTTTGTGTGTGTGTGCGTGTGTGTGTGTGTGTGTGCGTGTGCGTGTGCGTGTGCGTGTGCGTGTGCGCGTGTGCGCGTGTGCGCGTGCGCGTGCGCGTGCGCGTGCGCGTGCGTGCGTGTGCGTGTGCGTGTGCGTGTGCGTGTGCGTGTGCGTGTGCGTGTGCGTGTGCGTGTGCGTGTGCGTGTGCGTGTGTGCGTGTGCGTGTGCGTGTGCGTGTGCGTGTGCGTGTGCGTGTGCGTGTGCGTGTGCGTGTGCGTGTGCGTGTGCGTGTGTGCGTGTGCGTGTGTGTGCGTGTGCGTGTGCGTGTGCGTGTGCGTGTGCGTGTGCGTGTGCGTGTGCGTGTGCGTGTGCGTGTGCGTGTGCGTGTGCGTGTGCGTGTGCGTGTGCGTGTGCGTGTGCGTGCGCGTGTGCGTGTGCGTGTGCGCGTGCGTGTGCGTGTGCGTGTGCGTGTGCGTGTGCGTGTGTGTGTGCGTGTGTGTGTGCGGGCGTGTGTGCGTGTGTGCGTGGGGGGTGGGGGGGGGGGGCGGCGCTTGGACCGCCCCCTCCGGCGCCTTGGGAGCAGAGGCGCAGCATCTGGGCACATGCTGAAGCAGCGCGCCCCTGGGCCCACAAGAACGACGCGCCGCAGCCCCGCCCAGTCGCCCCGAGGCCTCCGCCCGCCGGGCGCGGGCATCCGACCTTCGAAGACCACGGCGACAAGCTCGTCCCGCGGCAGATGATGTCGATCACCGGCTGAGCTGATCTGAGCCGGGCTGAGCTGCGCTGCGCATGGCAATATATACGAATGGAACATAGCGGAAAACCACCGAACCACGCTGTGAAAAAGCCCATGGTACAGAGGCAAGCATCGTCAAAGACACACGTGACGAACCCTGGCGGGCGCGAGAGGGTCGCGAAGCGCTGGGGCGTCCAAGATGGGCACCATGGATCCAAGAAGGTCCCAGAGAGCCCAAATGGCTCAAGATAGCGCGCGATGGCTCAATCTGGATTCCCAGGCGGTCCGAGAGGCATTCAAACGCTTCGAGGCGGGCCCAAGTGACCGCGGAGCCTTCCAAGGGCACCCGCGAGAAGTCAAAACCTTTCAACGAACACCATCCATAAACAATTGTTGTGCCATCGCCCTCGTGCTTCCGACGGGCTCCCTAATGCGAGGGATACGGCTCCAAGAATGCCATAATAAGCCACAACATGAGCTCAAGATTGGCACCCGAACGGCCCCGAAAGCACCCGGCGCCCCACGAGCGCCCCGAACGGATCCCAAGAGGCGACGCCGCAAGTTCCAGACGGGCAGAAGTGGTCTGGAGGAACCCCTTTTGTTGATCGATGTCCTCCAGGCTGGCCCCAAGAAGGCATCCTAAACCCCGCGAGAGCCCTAATATAATCCCAAGGAGCGCCCAGGATGGCATTCAAGGCGCCCGGGGGGCCCCACGGAGAATAGGGGACCAATGGCGCAGATAATAACAAGCAGTTGCAAGTTCTCGCGTCTTTGCCACCCCTTGGGGGAATAAAGGACCCACGCGATGATCTGCGCCGCCTTGGCGGGGAAACAGTTTCCGGTCGCCGCGGCCGTGCCGAGGACCGACGACAGGGAACCAGTTTCCACTTACTTGGGCGCTTCCCCCTGAAAGATCCCAAATGCAGAGCCACAGCCCTGCCGGGACGGCACGAAGGCTCAGGGGGGCCCCAAGAAGGCTTCGAGAGTGCATCGGAAGCCCCGAGGCAAGCGGCGGGGGTGCCCAAGACGCACCAAAGAGGCCCCCCGCGGTAGGGCATCTGAAACTGCCGTTTCGGATGCCACACCGCGGGGGCACCCAGAAGGCCCCAGCAATGCGCCCAGAAGGCCCCGAGACAGCCCCAAGAGTGCACCCAGATACCCAAATGCCCAAATACCCAACTCCATGCGTAGAGTTGGGCCTTCGGGTCTCAAGAGGGCCTCGAGACGGCACTGACGCGGCACCAAGGAGGCCCCAAGACGGCCCCAAGAGGGCCCAACGAAAACTCCGAGAAGGCACCGAGACGGCTTGGACATTGACCTCCCAAATCCAATGCCCCCGCCCTCCCCGCGCCGACCGTCTTGCCCCTTGCCCGCCTGCATTGGGAAAGTTGTTGGCCAAGCATGCCGTGAATCTGAATTCCGTAAGTGGCGGCAGTTTGGCGCCAATTGCATTCGAAGCGCGGTGGTGCCGTGCCTCCTGGTGGCGCGGCTGAACATCTTGACCTTCGCGTTCCTCATGCTATGTTTAATGTGCAGCTGAGTCCTCGTCGCTCTGCCTACCATGCCACCGCCGAAGTCCACCCCCAACTGCGGCGCCTGGAGCATAGCCCTGTCGATGATTCCCATTGAGGTTGACTGCCTTCGCGACCGCATGCGCGTCGGCCGCCTCTGAGCACATGATGGCAGACTTCCTGGTCAGCTTGAGGCCGACCATGGCAAGTTGTCGGCCCGTCTTCACCACTCTACGCCATCTTGCACTTGGCGCTGCAGTGCTACAGCTCCAAGTGCAAGATGGCTGGCGGGAAATTGAGCCGCGGGGCAAGCCAGGAAACCACATCGTAAAACTCCTGCGCGTCCAATGCGCCGTGACCAAACAGCACGCGCATCCTATGCGTTCGCTTGTAGCTAACATCGAAAACTGATAGGTTTGTCAAAAGAGAACATCTTGACTCCCCAGGGGGGTCTGGGCGGGTGCCGGGGAGAACCCGCGGAAGTCGTTTTAACCAAACAGTTACACACTTTCGTGGTCTTCGAGGTCCCAGAACTCTATTCCTGGGCATGATTTTGAATACCTGGAGCCAACTATAGGCCACTTCGTGCTCTTCAATTTCCAGAACTCCATTCCCGGGCCGCATTTTGAATGCCCGGAGCCAACTGTAAGCCACTTCGTGGTCTTCGAGTTCCCAGAACTCCATTCCCAAGCCACATTTTGAATACCCGGAGCCAACTGTAAGCCACTTCGTGGTCTTCGAGTTCCCAGAACTTCATTCCTGGGCATGATTTTGAATGCCCGGAGCCAACTGTAGGCCACTTCGTGGTCTTCGAGTCCCCAGAACTTTATTCCTGGGCAAGATTTTGAATGCCCGGAGCGAACTCTAGGCCACTTCGTGGTCTTCGAGTTCCCAGAACTTCATTCCTGGGCATGATTTTTGAATGCCTGGAGCCACTGCGGGCCACATTTTGAATGCTGAGGCAGGCTGAGGCTGAGGCTGAGGCAGGCTGAGGCTGAGGCAAGCTGAAGCAAAGGCCGAGGCTGAAGGCAGACTGAGGCGGAGGCTGAAGCAGGCTGAGGCTGAGGCGGAGGCTGAGGCAGGCTGATGCTCAGGCAGGCTGAGGCTGAGGCTCAAGCTGATGCAGGCTGAGGCTGAGGCATGCTGAGGCTGAGGCCGAGGCTGAAGGCAGACTGAGGCTGAAGCTGAAGCAGGCTGAGGCTGAGGCTGAGGCTGAGGCTGAGGCTGAGGCAGGCTGATGCTGAGGCAGGCTGAGGCTGAGGCCGATGCAGGCTGAAGCTGAAGCAGGCTGAGGCTGAGGCTGAGGCGGAGGCGGAGGCTGAGGCAGGCTGAGGCTGAGGCAGGCTGAGGCTGAGGCTGAGGCTGAGGCTGAGGCAGGCTGAGGCTGAGGGCGAGGCTGAAGGCAGACTGAGGCTGAGGCTGAAGCAGGCTGAGGCTGAGGCTGAAGCAGGCTGAGGCTGAGGCTGAGGCAGGCTGATGCTGAGGCTGAGGCTGAGGCTGATGCAGGCTGAGGCTGAGGCAGGCTGAGGCTGAGGCAGAGGCTGAAGGCAGACTGAAGCTGAGGCTGAAGCAGGCTGAGGCTGAGGCAGGCTGGGGCTGAGGCTGAGGCATGCTGAGGCTGAGGCAGGCTGAGGCTGAGGCTGAGGCTGATGCAGGGTGAGTCTGAGGCAGGCTGAGGCTGAGGCCGAGGCTTAAGGCATACTGAGGCTGAGGCTGCAGCAGGCTGAGGGTGAGGCTGCGGCAGGCTGAGCCTGAGGCTGAGGCAGGCTGAGGCTGAGGCAGGCTGAGGCTGAGGCTGTGACTGCGACTGCCGTTGCCGCTGCGACTGTCATCGCGAATGCGACTGCGACTGCGAGAAAGCAGAATTCGACAACTGGGTTCTCATTTGAATATTAAGGGGAATGCTTTCAAATATGCTCCTACACATCGCTGTTAGGTTGCGTTGCCGGGATAATTTGTTCCATCCACCGCGCGACGGTGCGGTTCACGAAGGCAAGAATCCCCAGCAACTGCGGCAACCCACGCCTGTCGTTCATCTTTGCCCATTGCTTCACAAGAGGTTCGTGCGCGCGTGACCATCGTCTGCCCATCGTAGAAGTCACTCCAGCACCCCGGTCCCTTCGGCATTTCTAAAGGGGTTCGGAGGGTCGCAGCGAGCTGCGTCTGCAACGGCCGTGCTAGAAGCGCCTCGGCATTCGCCAGGATGCCCGTGAACTCTGTCGTAGCCACCAGCGGGAGTCTCTGGTAGTCAACTGCCTGCCTTTGCTTTCATCGCTGTGGCACTGGCGCGGACGAGGTCAGGGCGAGCTCAGGGAGGGCGTCGCATTGAGCTGCCTCGCGAGCGAGACGGGATATTTCACGAATCCCACTTGCACCAAGGGCCTGAAGGCCCAGCATCTTTTGATGATGTCCGCGGGGTGGACGAAGGCGCGGATGCGAATCTCCCGCTCCTGCGGCGGCATGGGAACCTGCTTCGGCGACTTGCGATGCGCGCTCGCTGCCTCGGGCTGGATGACGAAGGTCTTGAAGCTGTTGATTGAATCGTGGACGTAATTCTTCAGCACTGGGGCAGCAAGCCTTGCCGGGTCGGCAAGCGCAACCAGCCGCTGATCCCGCGGGGCCTCACGGGCCGCATTTTTTTGCCCGCGCCGCACCCGCGCCCAGAATGCCAGCCCAAAGGCGACAAAGGATGGCCGCCCTGGGAAGAGGTGGAGGCAGCTGGCTGGAAACGAAGTGGCTGCGCAGGTTGCCCTCGCCTGCCCCACCAGGCGAGAAGGCTGCAAGGGGCCCGCGGAGTGCCCGGCGGCCGGGCGACTTCCGGCGTCGCGCTCATTTCCAGGCGGGGGCCCCGAATTGCCCATTTCCACAGCCCGCATGAACGACATGCGCCCCATCTGGCCTCGACTCGCGGAAGGCCGCGCAAGCTTTGGCACGCTCCTGCTATAGACGGGCTCCGTTGCCCCTGCATATATGACGATGCGCCCGCGACAGCGCCGCGCGAACTCGGGCCTACCATTGACTGCGCTGATCCTGGAGGGCCAGCTCGCGCACGTGAGTTGCGACCCTCAAGAGCTCGAACGCAGGGCCAGCGGCGCACGTGGTCTCGGGGGACGCCCTGACACCGCGATGCGCATGTAATGCCTTCTCGACCGCCGTCGCCCGCGCGGCGCGCTGTCCAGCGAGGAGAGCGCCGCGAACAGGCTCGAGCGAAAGGGCCACGAGGAGGAGAAGCCAAGGGAAATGCTGGCCGACTGCGGCACCCGACTGAAAGCCCACCTGCCGTCGAGCGTTCGACCGCGCTGCATCGGGGATTTCAAACGCAGGACCATGGGCGCCTTCGAGCCGAGGAGCCAGAGGGGCAGCCTGGCGGGAGGGGTCGGGGCAAAGCTGGGGATCGACGTGGCGAATAGAAACATGACTTGATATTGCCGAAGAAGAGGGGCGGGGTTGGGCCTCGCACGCCGTTGAGTTGGCACTCGCACTATTCGGCGCAAGTAATTCCTCCGCTGCAACCAGCGCGCCGTCCGCGCCCGATCTGACACAGGCCCGCTTGCTACCTGACTGAGAACCGCGCAAAACAAATCAGCTCACGCGCGCAACGGCCCCCTCCCCAGGAACGCTCGAAAGCTTAAGGCGCGAGCCTCCTGTCGCTTGGCAGCCGTGGCGAACGTGGCCTGGCTGGATTTAGATCCAGAGGTGGGCTCCCTCTGGGGCCTCGGGGGCTGGGGTATATCCGGAGGCGAGGCGAGCTCGCGGGCCCCGAGGGTTTGCCCCGGCGCCCCCATAGACAAGGCTAAGCCATCGCGGGGGTTCCAGGGGACAGCACGGAAAACAATGATATCATCCACGAATGAAGCTGCAGCTGCGCTCATGCATGCAGGATCGATGTTGGTCTCAGGGCCCTTTGTGCGGACCTAGCTGCCCATGGCCGCGTGGAAGACCGCGCGTCGCAGCTCCGCGGGCGCAATTTGGGAGGCGCTCGTGAATAGCCACGGCGCGCGGCGTGCTCTCAGGAGCCTGCCTCAGCGATTGATGAGCTCGATGTTCCTCCCAGTCATCTTGACGGAGGGGCGCGAATGTCCGCCTAGGCGATATCGCAACTCGAAGAAGCCTTCGTGGGCCCACTGCGCGGGGGCCTTCAAGTACTTGGCCGCAGCGCGGGCCTCTGGGAGCTGCTGGATTTGTGGGCGTGTGCGAGACAGAAAGATTTTCCCGCCTTCGCTGGAGGATGCCCCCGTTAAACTGGAGACTGCCTTCGAAGACCGGTGGGCCGAATTCATGGCCATGCGTGGTTTGGAAACTCTGGCCGCCTTGCCCCGCGCCCTGATATCCCACTCCTTGTGCGCGTGAGTCTCTATCAGGGCCCAATGCTCGTGGGCCGCGACTTCCCCTTGGACGCGTTTCCACACTTGCTGAGTTCGACAGGCGAGGTTGGCGCGCAGCGACCTGGAGCCCACCTGGAGCAGCATTCATCGCCAGAAGCGCCCCCCCCCTCCCCCTCGCCCGACGCGCGGCGCGAGGGCGGGGGCGCTGTGGCCGCCGAGGGCGGGGGCGCCGCCGCCGCCGATGCCCCTGCCGCCGCGCGCTTGCCCTGCGCCTTCGCCGCCTCGATCTCCGCCTTAACCTTTGCCTCGGAGAGGCGGCAGGGCTCCTCCTGGATCGCCTTCTCCTGGGGCGCGGCCGCGGCGGCGGCGGCGGCTGCGGAGGGCGGGGCAGCCCGGCCCGCCGCCTCTGCGCCAGACGCCCGGCTGCCCCGCGCCGCCGCCTCCAAGAGCATCCGTCTGGCCGCCGCCGCCGCCGCCGGCGCGGCGTTTCTTCGCCGCGCGCTCCGCGATGATATTCTTGCGCTCCGCCTCTTTCCCCGACGGGTGCTCCTTCGCACTCTGTGTCTGGGTGCAGCGAGCCCCCCGGGGCCCCCTTCTCCTCTGGCGTCGCGTCGAGGGGCTCCAGGTTGGAGAAGAAACCCCCCTCCCACTCAACATTGGCCATCTTCTCCCCGCGGCCACCGCCGGCCGCGCCGCCGTCAGCCCGCGCGCCCCCCGCCCACGCGAGGGCCGCGGCCGCGACCTTCTCGGCCTCGGTCATCTCGGCGAGGCGGAAGGCGGCCGCGGGCCCCTTCGCCCCCGCGGCCGCCAAATTGCTGCGGAAGCGCATGGCGCTGCTCACCGCCGGCTCGCGGAGGCGCTCCGCGTTGCCCCGCGCCCCGTCGGCCCTGCGCAGAGCCTTCGCGGGCGCGGCCCGCGCCGCCTCGCAACTGCCCTCCGCCGCGCCAAGCTTGTCGAGCCAGGCCCGAGGGTCCGCCGCGAGCGCCGCACCTGCGGCGGCCGCCGCTGCCAGCTTCAGGGGGCACTTCGCGGAGCTGCCACCCTTGCCGCCCTTGCCGCTGCCCCGTCCGCCGCCTGCGCCTCCGCGCAAGATGCCGACGGGGAGCGGTTGGTAACGCTGCTCCGTCTTGCCCCCGCTCGTCGCATCATCGAAGACTTCGTCGCCGCCGTCGTCGAACCTGTCGCCCTGCCGGAAGTGCGCCCGCCGAAGGCGCCGCCGCTGGGGGGTTGCAACTACGTGGCCGCAATCTTCGCACTGGTTCTGGCGACGGGCAGGGGCAGCGTTCCACTTGCAGCGTTGGCATTGGCTGCGTCGGCTCCGCAATTTACGAGCACCTGCCAGCTGGGAAAAGAAGCAATTGCCTCGGCGATGGTCGCGCGCCCAAGTTTGCGACTTGGCCCTGGGCGCGAGTCACTCGAGCGCCGCGCGGAAGCCCCGAGGGCGCGAGCCTGGGCAGGGGCGGGATCACTCCACCCCTGCCTTCGCCTTCACTCTGACTCGCTCGCGCCCCGTCAGTTCAACCCTCGAGTCTCTGGGCGCGCTCGCGAGCCCGGGAAGGCACTGCGACTGCCGCGTCGTCGACCTCTACTACGCAGCTCCCATAGGAGCACCGTGCGCTCTGAAAGAATAGCAGGTGACCCCGCGGCAAAGAGGTCGCTGAACGGGGGCCTGGCCGCCCGCCTAACAGGGCTGGAACCAGGAGGGCAAAAGAGGGCCGACCGACGAGGAAGCAGCGAGCAGCCACTAATGCGCGCGCTCTACTCGAACAATCAGGCCCTCCGCGAAATCACCTCCCCCAAGTGGCGGGGCCTGGTCGAAGCGGCGGCGGGGGGCGTCGCACCAGACGAGGGGGGGCCGCAATCGAACGCCGCGTGCTCAGACATGCGCCCGCGAGAAGCGCCTCGATCGGAACTGGGGCCTGGGGGCGGTCGAAGTCCAGGGGGGGGTCGCCCGTTAGGTGGTTGGCAGGGGGTGAGATGAGCCGCAAGCGCCCGGCACGTCAAACCTGTCTCGTTGGCGCGGGCGCCCCTGCGAGGTTCCCTCCGGGGGCTTTGCCGAGCGCGGGCCCGGGGCCGCAATGGCGAACCTGCTCCCCGACCGCGGCCTCGACAGCGAGGGGGGCGCCTTTAGCTGAAGCTGGGGCGTCGGGATCTCGAGCGGGTTGATGTTGCGAAGTGGGCGCTGATCTCGTTTCGCGCCTGCTATTGCGTCATTCCTTGAATTCTCGTCGTCTGGAACCAGTGCCTACCCGAAGAACTTGAATGCGAGTCTGCTCTTCTGTGGCTGTCCTGGCTTGTCGCGCGTCGGGGGCGCCGCTGCTTCTGCGGCCTGCGCGGCTACTAGCTCGGGGCCGCGTGCCTGCGCCATCCCGATGAGATACTAGGTCGCGAACTTCATTCCGGAGCGCCTCGCCGAGTTGCCGTCGAAGGGCCAATCTTTCAAGGCGAGCGCAGCGCCGCGGGCTGCATGGCAGGCTCGAGAGCCTAAGTCCGCAGTCGGGCCCTCCTCGCGAGCCTTCGCGAAACCTTGGCACGACGCGCTGCTGTCGGTGACGATTTGGCGCTCGCTGTCGAGCACGTCCGCGCTCATCGGCCCGCGCTCGAGGAGACGCGCTTTGGCTTCGAGCTGCGCAATCAGCGCTTTCATGAGCCCGACCGTCTCCGCACAGTGAACCTCCATGTCATCGTCTGCCTCTCGGCCCTCCGCCGCCTCCGCCACTTTGGGCCGTCCCCGTCGCGCCGCGAGGCTTAGACCGATCTCTCGCCAGCCAGCTCTCCCCTGGCGCCCCCGCCCCAGGAGCTTGCCCTGCGTCTTCCACGCGCGGCCGCGAAATTGACGGGTCCAATCTTCAGCGCGCAGTACTTGCCACGGGCGCTCAGCCGGCCCGAACGTCGATCTCGCGTCAGATATGACGCTCGCCGCGAGGCTCGCGGACGTTGAAGCCCGGTTGTAGCAGCGGGAAGAGGCGCCCCCGTGCGTGATTGAGCCTACATAATAAATCGCCAAACGTTTCGCGGCAGATTAGACACCCCATGTTGCTCGCGACGACGGCTGGGCAACATGGCCGGCGAACGCTTGCTGCGACGCGCTGATGCGCGACGAACTTCTCTCGAAGCGTGCAGTTATATGAATTGGGCAACCGTTTGCCATTGCACGGGCGCGACCAACGTTCCGTTTGCCGCGCGCGCCTCCACGTGCGTTTGCAAAATGCTTGGCGAGAGCGCGCTTGCTTGGCCACTTGCGGTGGCAGACCGCGCCATCTTCCATTTACTCCTGACATGCAGACCCCCCATCCACCTGCTGTTTCCGCGGTGGGCCCAGGGTCTGTGGATGTCAAAAAACTGCTCGGAGTTCAAAGCAGTCGATATTCGCGAAGTCCTCGATTCATCACAGAAAATGCGATGTTGACCCCTCCACGGACCCGCGCGCTGTCTCCACTCCCCATATCTCGCGAAGCAAGCGCCGCGTCCTGCCCCAGCTGTCGGGCCCACGGGCGAGCGCGAAAGCGCATGGCTCCGCTCCGAAAGAAAACGGCACCATCGACGACGGCGCCACCGAAGCAGGCTGAACTGCCCGTTGTCGCCACGCTCCCCCACCATGCCACGAGAGCCAATTGAATCAGCGAGTCCAAAATTCCAGGGGCAACGGTGCAACTCGAAACCTCCGAAGCGCGTCGCGCGCCGAGCTGGTGACGGCGCGATCGGCCTCCTCGCTCCGCTCTGCAGCGCCCGCCAATATCGCGCGTCCTCTGCGCGCGATGAAAGACTCCAGCGCGGAAAGGTCGCTGCTGGCGAGCGGCTGCGCACCTTTGAAAAAAAACTCTAGACCACTTAATGCTGCGTTGGCGGGTAGATGTTAGCATAGGCACGAACTTGATGCCCGTGGGTCCAGAAGTGCCCCATGGAATACAGGGCCGCGCGCAGGCCCCTCAACCCCTCGGCTAGCTCCGGAGCAAATGCAAACGCGCTGGTCTGCAGCCCGCCTATATAACGCGCGCGATGCACTGTCGCGCCGTCAATGTTCGCGTGCTTTTTATGCATGGGCCTGCTGATGGCGCGTGCACCCGTGCCTGGCACGTGCGCAACTGTCTCTAGCTTGCCCGCGTTCTATGATGCACCTATCTCGCGCATGCCTCGATCAGCGGATCTGTTCTCCAGTCTACTGCCGAGCTCCGGCTTGTCTAATGCGGCGCCCCCTGCGACGCTGCCCCCAGCTGCCCTGTCGGCGATGTCATCTGCGAACCCCGCGGGCGCCATCTGCTGGAAGTCTTCGCAATCCCAGGAGGCGTTGACATCGACGGCGCGGCGCCAGCGTTCGCGCGACGTTGCGGCCCCAACGTCTCCATGGAAAACCCCTCGTAGTATCTCATCCAAAACCTCCGCGGGTCGCCCTCTCACAAAAACGCCGCATTTCTGACCCTGTCCTCGACGAAATGTGGGTCGGCGCTCGCATGGGCAAGGCCAGGGGGGGGGGGTCGCGAGCGCCGCCGAATGCTTCGGGCAGTAAAACGCACATGCAGCGCCATGGCAGCGCGCGAGGCGCGCGATGCTAGCAGCCCAGAAGCGAAAATAGGAGATCCACTGATCTCCCATCGCAGACTCGCGCCGCTTGCGTCCGAGACCTCCGCGCATCCACTCGTCGGGGGCCGAGGCCGCTTCCTTGCGGCGAGGTGCCGCAGCTTGAAGCCTCCTGCCAACAAAGCGCGCGAACATGATGATGCGCCCCCCGCCCGCGACTAGCCCCCGACTTGCCCGAAGTTGCCCCCGGGGGCCCGGCTGCCTGAGCCGCGCGCCATGTCGCGGGAACTCTGTCGCGTTTCCTAGCCGCGAAGAGATTCGCTCGAAGGAGACCTTGCACAATGTTCAGCGGCTCGAACTCCTCTCGGTGAAATCCGATCACCGTCGTAATAGCTGGCGATCTGGGGTTCGTCCATCGGCGAGGGCACCATTCGCAGGGCTTCGGCGGGCATCGGCCACGCGGGGCAACTGCGCCACAACTTCATGCGCCATACTGCGGGTGCCATCGCATTCCAATCGTCTGCGGCCAAGTCAACGGCATCTGCGCTATCGCGTGCGCCCCGTTGTTTGCGGCGAACTTCTCGTTCCAGATCTTCAACCTGTGGCCAGCATGGCTGAACAACCACCTTGATGAGGCGGGGGGGCCTTTGCGTTTTCCAGCAAGAGTCGAGCAAACCGTTGTGCGAGATAGCGGTTGTTCGTCGTTGCGGCTCTTCCGGCTGCTAGCCCGCCCCAATATTTGCGCGCGCACTTCTTACGAGATGCGCCGACCTGCTCGATTATTTACGATGGGCGCTGCATCTCTGGCTCCATTCTCGGGTCGGCCCCCCAGTGTCGTAGGCTTCAACGAACAGACAACATATACCTGAACTGCTAAATATATAAGGCTCGGGTTTCAGTGTACAGGGGGCCCTTGTCCAATGCGGTGACGGGCGCCTGGTTCACGATCTCATGGAATGCACGGTCTCTGAGGCCAAGAATCGTTGCCTCTCGTTGAATACCTCTTGTCGCTTGAACCCTTGCTGTGGACAAAAACATTGCGCTTCTCGAATGGGTCGCGCCGCTCGATCAGGGAGCGGTCGTTGGGATAACTGTATGTGAACAGTTGGGACGATGGTATTGCGGCTTGTGGGTGTCATGAAGTTGAAGCGCTCGTCCAGCACAACACATCACTCTACAATTCACAACCCCTTGAATCAACTATTGCGGGAGAGCGCTGTGGTCAATGTGCGACTCAGAATTGGCTCCAACATATGAAGGAAGGTTGCAAAAGTATGTGTTTTTGCTGCACTCGCATTCCACCCCGCAAGTACTGGACGAAACAAGGACGACGCTACAGCTTCCCTTCCACAAGCGACAGGCCCAGCAACTAACTCACCTCACTTGCGTAATCCACCGTTCATATCAGTGAACAACATGGGTACAGTACGGCGCCCCGACATGGCTTGCAACACCCCAGTGACCCACTCGATCATAAGCTTCGTTGTCTTCTCGTAGATTGGTCGCATTGCTGTGGAAGTTTGCCCCAGCGGGAAATACATGCCAATGGAACCATGAGGGACTTCATTTGGCAGCACTGTGATGGCCCCGCATCTGCCCCACAACTGCTTGGGTGTGTCGTGTACGCGTTCGAGCGCGCTGCGAGGACACCGTGGGCGCTTCAAAAGAAACGAAATGAAATACCGCATGATGGTGTGACAAGGAGCCCCCTTACGAATCCAAACTCAATGTTCCTTGCTTTCTGAACTGCTCGTGTGTCGTTCACGATCTGCCTGTACGACTTGACTGCGTGTCTACGAGTGCATACACGCCACTGTTGGGGATGCAACTCAAAATGTGGACGAATCGTTCGTGCGTACGTGCTGCGCAAGGATTGTACTGAACTGCGCGTAGAAGCCCACTAGTGACCTGGAGGAGGCAACCCAAGAGGAGGGGGAGGAGGAGGAGCAGGAAGCGAAGGAGGAAGTGGAAGAGGAGGAAAAGGACGAGGAGGAGGGGGTGGAGGAATAATGATAGTCATGATACTACGGATGAAAAAGATAGCATACTCATTTATACTAGAAATAATACGAGCCATAGAACATAACAATACTCATAATGATGGCAAGAAGTGGAGGAATACGACGACGATGACCAGGGATGAAGACTGGCGGCGCGCCTATGGAGACAGGGCCAGGGGGTTGGCCGTCTAAGTGAAGACGGCCGGAGCGCTCCCAGAGAAGGCTCAGAAGCTCATAGGGAAACATCCTGCCTAGATGGCAGGGGTGCTTTTAAGAAGTGCCCCTGTGCCTTCTTTAGAAGCCGTTCCCTCGCGCCGCCCCCTTCTGAGCGAGGCCGAAGAGATGGAGGAAGAGGAGGGCCCAGGAGGAGGCCGTGGAAGACGAGGGCGACGAGGGAGGAGGAGGAGAAGGAGGAGAAGCGCACTTAGGGGGACTTGGAGGCAGCGATAGCGACGACATCCCGATCCACACAATACCAGAGATGCCACCGTGGACGGAAAGGCGATGGGAGAGATCCCTGATATGAGCAAATACGGACAACAATACGTGATATATACCACAACGGACAAGGCGACGGCAACAGACTACGTCAACATGCTGGAGCTGGAGATGGTGAGCGTCGAGGGTACAGGGCTGGACTGCGGCAAACTCGTCATCGCCTTCGTCCACCTGGGCTCCGACGACGTCGAGAGGTGGTGCTGCGAGATCGACAGCGGCACCGTCGCCGCAGTTTTCGTGGCGCCGCCGAGCTGCTTGGGCATCGCGGGCTGCAGGTCCACTGCAGGCCCGAGAGGGTGCTGGACGGCCAAGCCGAAGCTGAGGCGGATGCTGGAGGAGACCCGCGCTACGAGGGAGGGCATCCAGCTCGCGGACCACGCGGCGCTGCAGGGCGTCCCCGCCGCGCTGGAGGTGAGGCCCGCAGTAGCGCGGCACGGCGAGGTCGTCGAGCTTCGGAATCAGGTCGTCGAGCTCAGGAATTCGGCGTCCTGCCAGATCCTGGAGTGCAGGGAAGCTGGGCGGGGCCGGACAAGTAAGGTGGAGCGCACACTTCTGACAGCCAGCATGCCAGGAGTAGGCGACGTCCGCCAGACCATGCCCGAACTAGAACTAACGGCACTTTTAGTGAGACTCTGGGAAAGGGAAGTTCTCATGGTCCGAAGATCCCGTCGGGAAACACCTCCCTGGGGACGTCTGGGCTGATTTCTGGCCCGTGGACCCGCACCCTCCCAGAACTTTAGCTGTTTGCCTCCAGTCAGAGGGCATATCATTCCGCGAAGCAAGAGCTACGTGAGGCGGAGTCGGTATTGGGCCTGGTCACGCCGCTGACTCCTGGCGCCGATGCGCACCCCTTGCCACAAGGGCGCCGTTCTCCCTCCTCCATCCTTCGAGCGAACGAACGAACGTAATTAAGCCAGATCGTCGCCCCTCGCTCGTCCGTCCGTGTCGCTGAGCGCACGCCTTCGCGCGGCTGCTGCTTGCCGCTACCGCCGCTGGCCGTACAGCTGGCCGCCACCCGCCGCCGGCCGCACGCCGCTCCAGGCGCTGTCTAGACAAGGCTCGCCAACCGGTGCGGCGAGAGGGCGCCTCCCCGAACCGCTCAACAGCCGTCCGCAGCGATGGGATGAGAATGAGGGCACAGAGGGCAACGAGGACAGTAGGCCGAGGATGAGGGCGAGGAGGACGAGTGGGGGGTGCAAAAGGATCAGGAGAAAGAGGAACAAGTGAAGGAAAGCAGCATAATGAGGGCAAGGAGGATGAGCACGTACGTCAGATTACAAGCAGGGGCAGGAGCAGGAGTAAGAGGAGCAGCCTGATTCTCCGCCCCCTAGAACTGTGGTGTCTGGTGGTGGGGGGGGTTTTCGGTGCCGCCCGCTGTGACCTCTCATGGCCCCCAAGCACGGTGCCCCTCTCCCCCTCCTCCTCCTGCTGATCCTTGCAGCTCTGAAACTGCGGGCCAGTGGTACCCTCCTGATCCTCCTCCTCCTCCAAATCCTCATCTACCTCCTCCTCCTCTGCGTCCTCCTCACCCCCCTCTTCTCGCGGCCCGTCGCCCAGGAGGCCCCGCGGGGCTCAGCCAGCCGCCAGCAGGCAGTGGCCCCCGCCAACGGAATGGGGTGGGGGCGGAGACCAGCGACCGCGCACGCCTGCGTCTTGCACGCAGGCGGCGGCGCTGGGCTCCCTCGGACTGCCCCGCACCCGTGGGCGCACAGCGCCTCTCGGAGGCAACGGGGCCCCGGGGAAGGGCGGCGTTCCAGAGGGCAGCCGCGGGCCGCGGGCGCCGCTGCGCCAGCGGGCCGCCTCATTCCTCGGGGGCGGGGGGGCGGGGGGCGGAGGCGCAGTGGAAAAAACGAGGGCGGAAGGCCCGCCCGTGCATGCTGAAGACACGGGAGGCGGTTAGGCGGAGAGGCCCTCCTCCTCCATGCCTTTTCCTTGCCGTAGCAGCCCGCAATTGCGGATAAGAGTGAGGAGGCGGGCGGGTGGGTCGCGGGGTGAGTCGCGGGGGCGTCGCGGGCGTGGTTCGCGCGTGGGTCGCTGGCGAGGACGACGACAACAAAAAAAAACAAACAACAACAATAGCAATCATCTGGACCGCGGATCACCATTTCAGCTACGCACCCTGGGACAATGAATGCCCGCTCGGCTCCCTTACTCTGACAATTATCTCCTCCAGCAACACCCCCAAACGCGTCGGCCGGGCAGGCTGGGCGTTTCGCCTGAGACCCCTCACCGGTTATGATCCTGAAGCTTGGTATCTGCATCAGCTTCAAGGATGGATGGCGGTGCGTGTTCAAAATGCAGATATCGCCATAGCGCCGCGCGCATTCGTCTTAAGAGTTCGCAGCAGCTTCAAGACTTGAAGGCGGGCGGCTCCTTTCTAAAATGTGTATTCCGCCACAACGTTGCCGTCTTTCGCCTGGATATTCAGAACCCCTGCGAATGTACTGCTGATGTCTCATAGTCAGTGGGATCCGCCGATGACATGGGTAAGAGAGGATAGTGCCGTCAATCATGCGATATGGTAACACTGAAGGGAGGAGGCCGGCCCGCTGGACGACGCACGCGCGCGCGCCGCAGGCTCGCTCGTCTTTCCGTTTCCCCAGCGCCAAAGTGTAGCTGCAAGTAAAACGTTCAAGTCAAACAGAGAAGCAGACAGCGCAGCAAACAATGCAGGCAAGGCTAAATGAAGAGCAGGACGGGCGGCTGGCTGGCGGCGCGGAAGGAGTGCATTGACTCCCCCCGCGGCGGGATCCGTAGAGTCGCCCCGACCCCGCAACCCGCCTGGCCTGCACGCGCGCGCAGCCACTGGAGCGAACCTCAAAAGCATTTTACCGCTCAACGGTGGCTGCCAGGGCGCGGGAGACCGAAGAAACCGGGCGTTTCCCGCCGGAGCTAATATTTTGCCAGCTCCGGCCACAATCCCCATGCACACCTGGTGCGCCCGCTTCATGAAGAACCGACAAAGTCGCCCTGGTCCTTCATGACTGTATCACCTCAGCCAATGACTCCTCCAATTTCGAGAGTCGTCCCAAGGGCGATCGTTGCGCCAGTTCCGCCGGCGCCGATCTCTTGAATAATTATCGTATCTGTCTCTGCTTCCACTTGAACTCCAGCTATCTGGCCGACCCTTGCCCTGGCCTTTCCCGGGCGGCCTCGCCATCGGCGTGGGTGGAGGCGGAGGCCCTGGCAAGGTACTCGGCGTCCAAGAATCACGTTTGAGCTCGTCGGTGTACTCGTTCAAACAAAACCATTGCCAATATTTGGCGTGACCAGTGGCAGTCCGGTGTCGAGTTGTTTGCGCATCGTATCCTTGCACATCTCCATTAGCATTCCTGCCCTCGCGGTCCAGCGCCGCGCCCCGGCCGCCATCGCACGCGCGGCCGCCCGGTTCTACAACGGGCTCATCGGCCCACCGCCGGGCCCGATCGGGGTCGACCCAGCCAGCGCAACTGCCCGGCGCGGCTGGGCCCGCGGGCGCGGGGGTATAAGGAGCGGCCCTATAGGATTGCCTCTCCCCCCGATATCTTTGTCTCGATGCTGGGCGAGAATGCCGCTGGGCTCTCAGCCCAGAAGCGGCAGCGCCACTCAGGGCGCCAGCTTCAGCTATCATGAATCAGGATTGCGGCATCTGCTGGGGAGTCAGCTGGGGCAGTCTCAGTGGGGGAGTCGGCTGGGCCGTTCTCCTCATTTTTTCTTACGGGGGCAGCTGATGAGACCAATGGCACTGTCTGTGCTGAAGAAACAGCTTTTTGCTATACAAGCCCTGGCATGAAATGGTGATTATTTAGACGTATGCATGGAAAGATCAACATCTTATTCTGCAATGTTGTCTGACGGTCTCTGATACTTCATGTCCTACCCCTTTCGCCCATTCGTGGAGTAGGTCGAATGATTCAATTGCGGAAAACATTCGGCAATCTAAAGCATATGCGTCACGCGTTGCTTCAAGAGCGACAGATGTTTAGGTTTGTGTCGCGTTGGGCTTCGCATCCCGGAAATGCACCAGTGAGCCCCGCAGACGCGAACAAAAATATGACTTCTCGCACAGCCAACAAGATCCGCCCCACCGCCCACGAGTGGGGATTCGGTCAACTTGTTGGGCCCATATTCTATGACACGAGTTCGGGTAATTCAAGCGGCACATCGTGAATAACGTCAATGTCCGATGGCGTCGGGGCTGGGGATGTTGACAAATATTCAAGGTTCAATGATGAATTGCGTCGCGACTTTGATACTTCCCGGCCGATCATACGCTTCAACAGTGTTCTTTGCAATGGACATACAGCCAGAAATCAAACCAAATCAAGCCAACAGGGCAGCGTTCGCGTCGGAATAATCAACTGATGTCGCTGGACAATGTTGTGACTGCAGACGCCGTTCGACAATTCAGCTTTCGCGGGATTATATTGCTTCGTCAATACGGATGGGCCGCTGACGGAGTTCAGCAGTCACCCGGAAATCTATGTCCTACTTTATTCGATGTGGAAACTTTGCTGGCGTCGGCCAAATTGTCCGTTAACACTTGGACCGATGGATTCATTACCCCTGTATCATCCAGTTTTTCCTTCCCATCGTTCCCAACCTATTTCCGGGCGAATTTGCTCAGCACTAACGTGAGTCCAATCGAAAACAGAAACGGCAGAACATCTAAACGGACAAGCGCATTGGTCAAAATCAGGCGTCCAAATCAACGGCCGCCATTGGGCAGCGGTTGGGGCGCCTTCCCCATGCTTGTACTTCAGCCATTCAATGAGTCGGAGCTTGAGAGGCTCCAGATACTAGAAGTATGGCTCATGGCGCGCCGGTGGCTGTGCCACGGCGCTGTCAAGTCCAGGACGGGGCGGTCCCCGGCTGCGAATTGGAAAATGTTTGGCCTGCCAAAGCAGGCCGGCAGTGTGCCTTTGGGTCACGAACGCACTTGCGCTGGCGTTGTTCAGCTCTGTTCGATTTACCCAGCACATCGGCATAACTTTTGCCCATTGCTCTCAGCCTCTTGGAAATGATCTTGGGGCCACTTTCGCCTTTTGAAGGTTCATTTAGACGTGGGCTCAGTCCTAGGCTCGCCCATGCAGCAACCAATGCATCTCTACCAGGTGGCGTTAGATAGTCCTTTCGGACGTTGTACGTGCACGAAACTGGGGTGAGGCATTGCGAACAATGCCCGAAACCAACCCTCGCAGCATGGAGGTGAGGGCAGATGAACCTCCCATCGTCAGCCCACATTCTCCGCATGCTAAGGGCCATCTCTTCGTCTGACAATTGACCCTGCCCTGCGCCGTCTAAATCCTCATCAGAAAATACCCACGCATTGATCGTGTCTCGTGGAGAGACCACTTCATATGCAGTCCATTCTTGAGAAAGTGTAATGTTCCAGACCATCTGCTGAGTTCTTCGCGCAGTTGGTCAAACCAACGACACATGCACAATACGAGATGTCATTAAAGCGTGCTTGTCCTGTTGCCACGAGAGCGCCGTCGCGACAGATGCGATATCGCAGGCGGGTCACTACGCGCCCGATAAAGACAACAACATATTGCCAGTTCGCATGATGCGTCGCGGCAGCTCCCCAGAGAGACGGGGTAAGTTCGCGAGACCAAGTTCCCTGAATCGGAGGTCCGCTCCCGGAAGGTTAGGCCCCGGGGCCGGATGAAGTTTTGCGGGCGGAGCGTCGCCGCCCCTCCTCTGGCGAAGCCAGCGAGGGGCGTGCTCGGCATGTGCAGCAGGGAAACTCGCGCCTCGCAGGAAGTATCTGTCTAAAACGTCCGTTGCCAGGTGCTTCGCACAAGCCACTAAGCCTGTTAGGGTATTCAAGTACCCTGGGTTTAACGTTGGCTCCTCGATGGCTTCCAAGCTTGTGACGTGCAAAAAGTGACCATGACATTTCGCCATTCCAAATTCATCAGGGGAAAGCATGCTTTCTATGCGGTAGGCAAAACAAGAGTGTCCTTGACACGCACGGGAGAACACTGGCATGGACCTAGGGGCCCGATCAGCGCGATCCATGGAACCAGCCATTTCCATTTTTCCCATCAGCGACTGCGTCGTGTGAGGCGTCTGGGTCTAGAAGACTTCCAGCACTCCATCAGCTTTGTCAGCTCAAGAAGCATCAGGTCATCAGCCTTTATTCCAAGAGTGTCAATTGCACCCGATGGCAACATCATTAAACCATGTACAGCAAGTGCAGTCGTAGAATAAATGATCACGTCATTCTCCAATGTCCGAATAAGGTCACCAACATATACCCGCCCGACCGACGATCGAGCAGATTCGGCGCAATGTCTGGCCATGCACACTGCGCGTTCGCCGATGAACTGAGCGTCAGGATGCTGTCGGTGGCTGCAATGCCGCCAAAATTCGGAACTTCCCAGCATAACGGACTTGTCGCCTTGTCTAGTTATGTCCGCCTCCGATTCCCCGGCTATGCTGGTAGCGCCATTGGGTATACTTAGGAAAGTAAGGGCTGGATAGACTTCCTGAGAAATGGCATCTGGTCGGTCATCTGAATCAAACTCAGCTCTGAGAAATTGAATTGCTCGGTCAAACCCTTCGGCGCTATCTCCCCAAGCAGCGTAAACGCTGGGTCCTGTGCCATGCGAGCATTTTCTTGGGTCGCGTTATAGGCGCGCCCACGAACGGCAGCAATGTGAGGCAACACAGGGCCCGCCCTGTGGACTTCAATAACTTGTTTTCGAATTTCATCATTTGTACCCTCACGAATATCATCTCGTTCTTGTTGTTCCAAGTACAAGGGTGCACCGTTAAAAGAAATCGCTGCGCGGCTTGCATTCCTGGTTCGCCACGGAGGGTCTTGCCCCTCAGGACGGAACTGTTTATGATCTGGCGATAGCGGAAGAGGTCAGGCGCAATGACAGATTCGTGACTCCCGGGCTACCACCAGCGACAATCTCTTCCGCAACCGACAGATGAGACCTCCCCAGCGCAGGGGGCCCTCAGTCTGTCGCCTGCCTCTGACGGCGAACCGCAGGACGCGAGTCTTCTGCTTCTTCTGTCCGCGCGGCGACCGCCTCGCCATTGGCCCCGGCTGTGCCGGCCAACGCCGCTGGATCAGCAGACGCCCGGGCATTCGGAACTTCGCCCGACGCAGCGCAATCCACGTGGCGAACTTCGAGAAAAGTAACGCAACTAATAGGCCCAGTTTTTATATGGCAACGAATAATCAACAGGTTCATTATTATCTTCCCTTGCTTGCGTCAAATAACGCATCGCCCAGGTGGTCGCGTCTTCTCTTAAGCATTAGGCCTCTTCATCAGAGAGTTCCCTAGTGCCTTCAAGCGGATTCCCACCGGGGCGTACATGCCAAAACCACTTCAACTTCAACTCGTTCTCAATGGAAAATTGAGCTCGGCTCGACTCCGGTCCAAAATGCGCATCTAAAATATTCCTAATAATGACAGCGACAATCGACGCAGGGTCGTCGCCTTCGACGTTCGTTGAAAGCGTGAGCAAATTCTGATATATATATATATATATATATATCGCTTCACCGCCCTCTTCGAGCCTCGCCCGCCGAGGGCGCGAAGGGCCATGCAAAGACGGTCCCGCAGCAAGGGGGATCCAGCAAGTCAAGCAAGGGAGTTCTGCGCCCCCCTGGGGCATCCACCTCGACGGTTCTTCATAACACTGGCTGCGCCAAGTTGCTTAGCTCGCGCGTCCGTCGGCGTATCGGACGCCCCTCAGTTACTCTGCGATTCGATCCTCGGGGGGGCCCTCGGGGGAGAGGCGTCGGAGGCGCCCGCGCGGTCCTCGAACTTCCGGCGCCCGACGCCCCCGCCGGCTCTAGACGGGGGGTCTCTCAGGGAAGGTATCCATTCGTCTTGAATGTCGGGTGGGGGCACCGTCGCCCCCCCTTCGGCGTCTGGTCGGGGTCACTTGGCTTGGCCAATGCCTTCGGAGCAGGCCCGGGGGAGGGGGGGGGCGGCTTCGGCGCGTTGTCCGACAAGGGCCCCCGGGGATTTCTGTCTCCAGGCGGCGGTGCCGTGGGAGACAGGCTCTCTTCTTCAGGGTCATTTCCCGATCCAGCAGCCGTCATGCCCCCTTTTCCTGCGGGCGCGGGCGGCGCAGGTCTGGCCGGCCTTGGCGGCGGCGGCTTCGGCGGCGCTGGAACAGCAGAAGGTGGGGGCGGTTTGGCTGGGCTGTTCTGATGCCCGGCGCCTCTACTACCCGGAGGAACCGACGGTCCCTGCGCGTCAACAACAGAAGGTCAGCCCGAAGCAGACCCGCCCGCCGGCTGTGCTGGTGGCCTAGCCTTAACCGCATCATGGGCTTGACCATCAGCCGCCCGCCCACCCCCTTCATGTGCTCCGTCCAAAAGCGAGCGTTCAAATTTGCAGTGGCATCCGTTGCTTCTCAAGTGTCCCCAAACATTGTTCTACTGAGTGGTGATAATCGAGGTGCGGCGAAGCAAGTTCCTGCCAGTCTATGAGAAGAAGCCCAGGAACCCATTTGCACTGCTGATTCCTAACTTTGTTTATCGTGCCGGCTCTCTGCTGGCTCCTCGTCCTTTGAACATTGGAGTATGTATGTATGTATATATATATATATATATATATATATAGCTTCGCCGCCTTGCACTCGGTTCCTTATCAACGTCTAACTGCCGCCCCAGTTCGCAAGGAACGCGGCGAGATGCCAATGGTAAATGCGCATTTCAGTCATTGCGACCACCGTCGCCAGTAACAGCTTTCGGATAACCCTACAACACAATCTCCAATGTTCCAATATTCATCGTTGAAAGTCCCCTCCGCCATCGCGCATCTTGCGCGCGTCGAGGGGCCATCATCGGCGCATGCGAAGAAATATGTTCCAACGGTTGAAATCTGCACATTAGGGTCCGGTGGAAGAATCTGGTATCCTTCCAGGAGTGCATGAAGCGCCCCTACGGATGTTCCGTGGGACTGCATTGTCCAGTTCTCTTTGGCGACCAGCTCTTCCAATTTGCACTGGTGAACTTTGAGAGGCAGCGCCAATTGAGCACAACTACCTTTTCCCACGCGATGCGGTCAGCAATTGTTCTCGCCCCCCCCCCCCCGATGCCGAACGGCCACGTCGTGCATTGCAGAATTTTGCCCAATTCGGGATCGCATATTCTGCAGACAGAGCCGGTCGATTAATTGTCTCTTGAAGCAACTGCTCTGCCAGCCACGCTTCCCCGTTTGATGGCGCACAGAGACGTTCGCAAGCCTCGCCATGCGAATGTTTCGTCATTCTTGATTTCCAGCAACAATTCCTCATCGTTTTCTCCAGGCCACAAATAGTCACTGCTGTGTAGGCGATTAGCCAGCTCTATGGCATTCAAGGACTTCAAAAATACCAGTCTATCATTGCCCCCTATCACAATGGTTGCTCTCCGATGCGGCAATTTATCGGGCCATCTGCGAATGTTAACGTGGCCAACGGGAAGAAACATCTTATTCTTCTTCTTCTTGCCAAATGGCGTCCTGTCTGCAACTCAGGGGCATCTCCAGTGCCTTAGCAGGCTCAACCGGCCGCGCCCAGAGCTCCGTGGGACTCGCGGCTGTGCCAGACCCAACCAGGCCCCCCGCGTTATCCGGGCTCTGCGCGGCTGTGCCGGCAGAGCCGACGGGTGGCATTCTCTCGCCGGTCTCGAAGGAGGGGCCGAGTACTGCAAACAGCATATGAAGCTCGGCGTTCTCTATCTTCGTTCCGCCCAGTCCCTTGAGGTCACGCTGATTTCCGTCAGAGATATCATTCAGGGATCAAAGAATAATTGCATCGGCGCACGATGGCCCGGGATGAAACTTTCCCATATGGGGCGAAACTCCGTTGTTCCATAAATCTGGTGTCATCACAATTTGCACGGGCGTCTTTCCGCCAGCATTCCCATGTATATGTCAAACCAGGCCATGAACATCCACATGCATGTGATATGGGGGGCCAGCAGAATCACCAACCCCCCTGTCGTGCGCATTGCGAAAATGACGCGTGGAGTCGGAGATTACATGAATGGCAGCGGTCCAATACTTGCATCCTTTATGGGTCGTTTGAGTCAATGGCCGGGACAGTTCGCGCGGAGGTCTGCCGGTCCGCGCCATCGCGGCCAGATCTTCGCCACTACTAGGAATCCACCCGTGACCATTCACCTCCGCAAACCTCGCAATGGCCCGACACATCTTCCGGTTAGTAAACCACACCATCGAGTTACGAAGGGCAGGATCTACCACGTCAACATACAAAGTGGTTATCTCCTTGATTCAACAAGCCCGTCCGCTGAAACTTCGGTATCATTCAGTGACACGGCTGCGCCGACCCCTGTCTGCCCCCCATGTTGCAGCGCATTCCTGATTCCACGTCTCAAGTACGGTGGGTCAGATTCTCCGCTCGCCCGGGCCCGAAAGCGGGCCACTGCCTCCGCCGCCACTCGGCGCGCCGGGACCCTGCCCGGCGTTTCCACCGCCGGACCCCGATCCAGACGATGCCCCCCGACCCCCGGCTGCGCCCGTGGAAAGGGAGATTGCAAGCAGCACTACCGCCCGGAGCACCATCTGAGGCACCCGAGCCCGAAGAACCGCCTCCCATCGGGGCATTCACGGGCCCACCAGAAACAGTCATTGGAGTTTCCGGAGAAATCGTTCTCTCCCCAGCGTTGGCGGCCTTCCCGATCTTGGCAACCTTGGCTGGCCTCGATCCTCCAACATCGCTCAACCGCATATGCGGAGGGTTTGTCTCTTGGTCTTGGAAGCTATCCTGTTTTATGCGCGGTCCTCCTCGCTCAGACGGCTGCGCCGCCGAGCGAAGTCTTGCCCTCTTGGGTTGAGGTTGTTTTCCTGCAGCTCCTTCCATGCAGGCTGCGCGTCCAGAGCCTCCTCAGTCAGCGCTTGTGCAACTACATTTACCTCTGCGCTGGGATATCCCCTGACAGCTGGGAGTGAAAAGTGAATGTCCCATCCATCAGCGGCTGCGCCGCGTGGAGGCATATTCCTGGAGGGTCACCAAACATGCATGAAGACAACTTGGTTCGTGCATCGTTCAATGGTTCGAATTGTGATGAAATGTCCCGCGCCTCATGCAGGTGCGTCTTGCACCTATCAGAACAGGCCCCATGATCTCCCAACGAACGCAGGCCCGAACAAACCTGCTCTTTGGATCCCCTGGGGGTCCAACATAAAAATGGCATTTCAATGTCGCGCTTGAGTCAACATGGGATTGGAAATGCTGCCGTTCCTTGGTGTTCGAGAGATCCGGGAGAGGACCATCAAAATTGCTTCTGAAATTGCCTCGCGGATCCTTTTGGCAGGCTAGACAAGCAAAAACCAACGGCCCGCCGACATCTGATAGTACATTCTTTGAATGACTGATTCGTTGCGTCTCTTCAAATCCTCATTGAGTTGCGCCGGCGATCTTGTCAACCCGAGAATGTGTGACCGTTCCGAGTCATCACAACCTGCTGTATCCATCGTCCGCAAGCCATCTGTTGAGGCTGATCGCAACAAAGAAATTAGTTGTCATCTTCTTATGGTTCCAAGTGGTATGTGTATTTCCAGTCGACATCCGTCCACTTCTTGGTAACCATCTTTGGCGCAGAATGTTCTTTCAACTCAACATCCGTCCGCTCCGTGACAATCATCTCAGAATCGAGTATCTTTGGTTACCGTAGCGTAGTGTATGCAGCTGGTACTTTGAGCTGCCCTGGCGGCCTGGCCGTTCGGGATCAAACGATCCCAGCTTCTCGGCAACCCTTTGTAATATCCTGGACGGATCATTCGGTGGGAATTCATGCATGAGACAACCGCTATCGTGAGTATAAAAAGTCATCACCGTCGCTTTTCTCTGAGTTCCCCCATCAAGTCTTGCAGCAATGATCAGAGTCACCGTGGACTGTGTCCAGGTGATCCCAGAGAGGTACCTACGTCCAATCTTTTTGCACAGAGAGAACCACTTTTCCCCCCCGGTCATCTCGGACGGTTGCGCCGCCGAGATGTCAGGAAACTGTCGCTCGGGATCGGCGCGCGATCGGGGGGCTATGGACTGACGCCCGCCGCGTGCGAGGAGGGGGCGGCCGCGGCTACGCGACGGCTCCGCCGGCGGGGGGCGCGGCCGACGGTGGCCCCGCCCCTGCTCGCGAGAGAGAACGGCAGCGGCGCGCAGATCATGGGGGGGGGGGAAGCAAGGTCAAGGGAGGAGCGCGATGCCACGCGCGAAAGCACAACGTGAATATGTTCTACGAACTCATCCTTCGTTTATGCATCATCTCGCTCGAACCGCGGCCTTCGGGCCCCTCCGCGGCTTGAGGGCCCCCCCCAGGTCCCAGGGGAAAGCCGTCAGTGAACGTCGATGCCGGATAAACTTGACATCGGTTGGCTTCCCAAAACTTCGGGGCAACAGTGCTAGCGAGGTAAAGCGCGTCTACCCACGCAAGAGGGTCGGCAAAACGCTTGGCGCCGATGTCAGCAGCTTCGATATGCGCACGTTCGTGCTGTGTAATGGCAGCTCCACGGGTAAAACGTTTAGAAATGGCAGCAGCGTCTATACGGTGGGTTCTCGGAAGGCGCATCAATTTTATTGAGCCCCCCGCTTTGATCACCTTGCACGCTGCTCGGTCATCTTCCACAGATATGCATTTGACCTCTCCTTGGAGCAGAACTCCCCACGAAGGCAGCGCGGGCAGTAATTCAGTCCGTAAGGCCAGATCTGCATCAACAATCTCTGCTTCAAGTGCACTATGGGGCTGGCTCTCGTGCGCGGTGCCCAAATTACTTGATGGCTGGCACTTGTACTGCGATGCGTTCGCAAGTCGCCGGCGAGGTCAGCATCGTAATATTGTCGCATGGTGACGTCCGCCATCTTGTAACCAACCCAAGACGTCACTTTGCATTGAGTTGTCGATTTTTATGTAGAATATCAATTGGAAAAAAGTCCATATCTCGTTGTGATGTCAACTTTGTCATGCAGCTAGCCGCATGACAAACTGCGCGCAAGTGGTCGAATCAAACCCTTCTCGCCCCAAATAAGATGTGCGTGAAGATTTTGGCAGCAATGGGCTGAAGAACTCCCGACGGGGTCGGTGTCTCAGGATCGTCTGTTCCGGATTTTTGCGGCTGGGCCGGAAGCCTCGACTGGCTTGTCAGGAGGGCCTCTGTCAACATGGATCCCGAGTGCCTCTGCTATAGCCTCTTCCGCCAGGGGGTATGTCTCTCCTCTTGGACCGCCTTGTTCATCCTCAAAGTCAGTCAACTCGGGGCCAACTTGTGTACCAGCAGCGGGGTATGTAGCGGGGTCCGTTCGGTTAGCTGTGCATAGAGTGTTACACAGGCCTCAAAGTACCAGTCATGTCATAATGAATGGCTACGACCATTTTCGGCTGTCTATGTGCATGCGGCTCACTCGGCTGCGCCGATGAGTCACTCCCCGCATTCTCGTCATCGCTCCCCGATTGTTGTCCAGAGGCGGACGATTTCATAACCTTTGGCGGCGGCGGATCAAAGACAGCTGGTAACTCCCCCTGCCACTCAGCATTCTGCGTGGATAAATTATGCTCGCGCCCCAAGTAGCGTTCTACGTTCGTTGGTGGGTCGATCTCTATTCCCATCGGGGCAACCCTCGGAAGGCTTCTTGCAAGAGCCGCAATCATTTTTTTCAAGATTCGCGATTGGTCCAGCAAGTTTGATACCATTCACATACATGGTAACAAAAAAAAGTTCGGGGCTGGAATAACAACAGCGTCATGGACTGCATCGGATGAAACCTTATAAAACCACGTGTCCCTCACAATGCTGTTCCCAGTGCCCTCCAGAATCAGGATGTCCGTAAAGGGAAAGGATGAGGGGGCATACGGGATTTCTCATGTCTTTTCAAGCGGGCGGCCACTCGACTTCTGGCGAAAAGATCCACGTCGCCCCCCCCCCCACCCACCAGCTTAGACTGGGCGCAAGCCTGCTCGGCGTCGGCACGTTGAATACCATGTCCATCAAACAGGTCGTATGTATCCGCTGCTTTGCTGGCATGCATCGTTGCTGGGCTGCTAGAAAAGCCCTTGGAATAAGGCTACGTCTCTGTTCTGAGCTCTGACACCCCCCCTTCAAATACAACTCGGCCGTTATGTTTGCGGTCGTTGCTCCCCGACGGGAGTTCTGAATTCTTTTCTACCAGAATTGCGAACAGGCGTCCAAAAAGAACCGTTTGTCCTGTTCGTTGCCGGACAACCTCGTTGCGCCCCATTGCGCCTGACTCACCCCAAGAGCCAATACTGCGTAACCGATCCCACCCGGTCTGCAGGGCCTTGCGGGCATCTTGATTAACCGCAGCTTCAGCCTTAGGCACGGGTCGTGCAACGGCCGCAGCAATCCGTGGCCGGCTCAACTCAGCAAATAATTGATACGCTTGTTCCACAAACCGACTATCATCGGTGAACGGGTTGCGCAAATAAAATGCGTCGAAACTTTCCTTTTGCCGATGCGCGGGAAGGGGTGGCTCAGCTGGCTGCAGGGGCATGCGTAGGGGCGCTGCGCCGCGAAGCGGCGGCCGCCGGACTAGAGGTCAGGCTATCCCAGCAAAACACGGGTGATCCTGGGAGAGCGAGGGTCTCTCCGACTGTGTCGGGGGAACCCCATCCCTCAAGATCGCGCCGCCATGCCAAGTCTGTTTCCACCACATCTCGTCATCATCTGAAATGCCGCAGTCACTCCCGGAGTCTGTGTATGTGGAGAGGTCCTCTGCCGGTCCCGCAGGGTGCAACAAAGCATGCCAGGAGATTTTTTTTTTTTATTATTATTATTATTCTGGCCGATAACGCTCGTTACCCGGGGGGGGGGGGGGGCGGTCGCGCCCCCCGGGTAACGGTAACGCTTGGGCTGGGCGGGGCATGGCGAGGCAGGGGCGCTCTGCGATCGCCATAGTATGCGCGCGAGCAGCACTCTCTGCCTGAGAGCACCACAGTGGCTTGCGATTCGAGTACAAGCGCAAAGCCCGCCGCGTGGTCCCGGCACCACGCCCGCGCCCGCGCGCGCGACGACGATGATCGACGAGCGACGAGCGACGAGGTCGACGACGACGACGACGACGTTTGCCGCCTGTTTCGGCCTCCGGAGGCCGTTTTCGAGCGCCGTCGACGACGACGACGACGACGACGACGACGACGACGACGACGACGACGACGACGACGTTTTTCGCCTTTTCGGACTCCGGAGGCCGTTTTTCGGGCGCCGTCGACGACGACGACGACGACGACGACGACGATGAAAACGACGACGACGACGACGACGACGACGACGACGACGACGATGACGACGACGACGACGACGACGTCGGCGACGGCGACGGCGACGACGACGACGACGACGACGACGACGACGTTTTTCGCCTTTTGCGGCCTCTGGAGGCCGTTTTTCGGGCGCCGTCAACGACGTCGACGACGACGACGTTTTTCGATATTTTTTCTGCCTCCGGAGGCCGTTTTCGGGCGCCGTTGTCGACGAGGACGGCGACGACGACGACGACGACGACGACGACGACGTTTTCTCGTCTTTTCAACCAATCCGACATCAAAACAATCTCCAGCTCGATGCCAAAATGGCTTGAACCAAAATGGTTCTGGATGGAGGGGATGGGCATCAGCAGGAGGAGGGCCCCCCCCCGCTGGAGGGAATGCAGGAGAGGACGTGGAGGGGTAGGTGAAAGGAGGCTCGGAGAAGGATGATCGGAGGAGGACGCTCGGAGGGACCAGAGGAGGACGATCCCCCTCCTCCTCCGATCTCCCTCCGGCCCCCCCCCTCCTCATCTTCCTCCTCCTCCTCCTCCTCCTCCTCTTCCCCCTCTCCTCCTCCTCCTCCTCCTCCTCCTCCTCCGATCCCCCATCAACTCCTCCCCCGATCCTCTTCCAACCGATTCCAACCCTCCTCGCCCTCCTCATCCTTCTCCTCCTCCTCCTCCCCATCCTCCTCCTCTTCCTCCTCGTCGTCCTCCTCCTCCTCCTCCTCGTCCTCCTCCCTCTGCCTCCCTCCGTTCTCCCCCCAGGAGGTGAGGGGAGGTGGAGGAGACGAGAATGAAAGGGAGTGCAGGAGCAAAGGAAAGGAAGTGGATGGGGCCAGGCCGGGGACCCGTTTAGGAAATGGCGCCGAGGAGTTCGAACCTCGAACCTCGAGGATCGAGGCATCCTGGCCCTCGGGGGCCCTCGCCCTCGCCGCGGGCGGACGCGGCTCGGGAAACTGGCGCGTCTGAGACTCAGTCGGATTCCCTGGACCCGTTTTGAAATTCTCGCCGAAGTTCGAAATTCGAACCTCGAGGATCGAAGCCTCCTGGCCCTCGAAGGCCTTCGTCGTCGCCGCGGCTGGGCGCGGCTCGGGAAACTGGCGCGTCTGAGCCCCAGTGGGAGTCCCTGGACCCGTTTTGAAGTTCGCGCCGAAGTTCGAACTTCGAACCTCGAGGATCGAAACCTCCTGGCCCTCGAGGGCCCTCGTCGTCGCCGCGGCTTGACGCGGCTCGGAAAACTTGCGCGTCTGAACCCCAGTCAGGGCCCAGCCCGACAACAAGACAACAGATAGCATCAGAGATCCTGTTATACTTATTTGCGCGGGAAGGCCCTGTGCACTGAATGCGCCAGAGGCCGTGCAAGCGCCTTGGCACACAAATACACACAAGAATTCCGAACACGTCAGAGGCTGGAGTAATATTAACAGACACTGAAGCAGGCATGCTTTCTCGGAAGGCACCCCCCTGGGCCCGAATGGGCCCCCCTAGCAGCATTCAACCATGAACGCCCGCGCTGGGGTCGCCGCCGCGTCGATGCAATTCCGCGCCAGCCCCGCTATGTGGGGACCTCCAGGCTGCGAGCAAGTTGGATGACAAACTGTCTTTCCCCATCCTCCTCCTCCTCCTCCTCCTCCTCCTCCTCCTCCTCCTCCTCCTTATCCCCGCCATCGCGGTCTGTGATCACCGCGCCACGCCTGCGGTCAAGGCGCCATGCGTGTGAGCACCGGCGACCGCGGCGGCACACATGTGAGCGGGCGCTAGAGAACCACCAGCGTGCCTGCGAACGCCACAACGCGCGCGTATACAACAGCATGCCAAACCGTGTCGGCACCGAAAACGTTCGCGAGCAGCGCAACTCGTCCTCGAACACCCCGCACAAGCCTGCGTGTGCCATGGTAGCACACGAGAACCGCAGTGTACCTGTGAGCAGCACAGCATGCCTTCGGGCACCAGCATGTTAGGGGGGAAGGCCATACGACGACGACGACGACGACGACGACGACGACGACGACGACGACGTTTGCCGCCTGTTTCGCCCTCCGGAGGCCGTTTTCGGGCGCCGTCGACGACGACGATGGCGACGACGACGACGACGACGACGACGACAACGTTTTTCGCCTTTTTCGGACTCCGGAGGCCGTTTTTCGGGCGCCGTCGACGACGACGACGACGACGACGACGACGACGACGACGACGACGACGACGACGGCAACGAGACGACGACGACGACGACGACGACGTTGTTTTTGTGCCTTTGTCGGACTCCGGAGGCCGTTTTTCGGGCGCCGTCGACGACGACGACGACGATTCGAGTACAAGCGCAAAGCCCGCAAGCACCAGCATCGCGCATGCGAGCGCCGCAATGGCCTGCGAGCGCCCACAGTGCGCCTGCGACCACCACACCACAGTGCGCATGCCTTCGGGCACCAGCATGTTGGAGGGGAAGACCGAGACCCCCCCCGCGTACGAGCGGTACCGTTACGGGGGGGGGGGGGGGGGGAGAGGCCCGGGTAACGAGCGTTACCCCCCAGAGGATAAAAAAACAATCTCCAGTCCACCTCGGTTTCTTCTGGTACAGTCGCGGCCCCCTTCTTTCCTCACGGTGTCAGCCCAGGGTGTGAATTATTTTCTGGGAGCTCGGACGCTTCGGCATCTTGCTTAGCATGTTGGATTCCGCCTGGATCAATTCCAATATCTCGAAGAAGTGCAACGCAGGGCTCCGGGTCATCGATTCCAAAGAACCTCGCTTCTCGATGCGGAATTGTTCAGCAGCTTTCCTCCGTTCGGCATTGCTCATGTTGAACCATCGGCTCGGGTGAATTCCAGGGTTGGTGGAGTTAGGAAATGTCTGAAGCCATGGAGCGCCGTGCCGCGGATCAGGGTCAGCGACCCAGACTCTCGTAACAGGTGCATCGTCAAGATCGTAATACAACACAACTCGAATGCTGCATGCTTCCCGTCTGCCTTTTTAAACGACAACGCATCGGTGATTTCAACCTTAACAAGCCCAACAACAACGCGCCGATCTTCGCGAGAGTGTCTAAGTTCTGTGTAGCACGGGCGAAAAGTTGTCCTGATCCAAGAATGCTCGATCTTGGCTGTGCCATCGAGAAATTGGGCTGACGATCTAATCTATATTCTAAACGAGCGAGACCTAGCTTTTGTTGCAAGTCATCATCCGGCCTCGAGTCTCGCCGAGAACCCCGACCATCCGGCGCCGCAGGCACGTCGCCCACAATGACTCCTCCCCGACCATCGTCATCGGAGTCATCATCATCGTTCGGTGCTGCTGCGGCCTCGCCTCGCGCTGGAGGCGGCGGCATTGGTTCGCCCGGATCCCGGCCGGTGAACGGCTGCGCCGTCTGTGACCCGAGCTTCGCCCCCTTGCCGGCTATGCCGTCGGAGGAACTAACTGGGGGTATACTAGCGTTCTTAACTTTCGTCTGCGCTGCCTCGCACGCTTCGCGCATGGGGAACTTAGGCCCTCGATCTGGCGCTGCGCCGTCTAACTTATTGCTGTGGACTTGATCGGGTTTTTCAATGATCAGGCGCTTGCCTGCTGGCGTGCGCCCCGCGTTCATATTAAGTCTTTCGACCTGTCTGAACGGTGACGCGTAGCTCTCGGATCCCACCGCGCCCCCCGCCTCGCGTGCACATCCGAAGTGGATCCCCGCGACCATCGCCCCGCCAGCATTGGCGATCCGAGACCGAGATCTGGGGAGAGGGGGCACAAAGCGAACAAGGGATCCAAATGGAAAGAGCGGCGCAGCAAACTCGCGCCCGAATCGTCGCTTCCACGACGATTCACCTTCGCCAGGGAACCTCGCGCTGTAGCAAAGGCGGAAGTATCGGGCGGCATGCGTTCAACAAGGTGGGGGAAAGGCCTGCCTGCATAAGCGGGGCTCGAGTCCCCATCTGAACAATTCCATTGGACCGTCCAGCAACAGACATCAGCTTCTCGTTTCCAAGGATGGTAGAACCATGTGCAATCTACGTTCGTGCATGTTCCCTTGCACCATCTGTTTAACAATATTGTAACTTTTCTCCTGGGGCTTTGAGGTTAATCGGATAAGTCCATGCGTGAACCGCAGATTTGTCGTGCACACCCTGCGCTGCTAGGAAATCTGTCGCCTGGTCGCGAGAAGTCACGCACGCGGTCTCATCGTGGAGCCCCCGGGATACGCCATCCATCGCAAGCCAGTGATCCATTGTGGTCAGGTGTCCGAACGTTGTGGGATTCGCATATGGCCTAGGTACCCTCAGCCCTTTGCTGCACGATTTTCGCTGTTGGCGCCTGATTGCCTTGCCCAGGTACATACCGAGCAAAAAGGGTTCTTTGGAGTATGAGTTAGCAGATGCGAGAGGGAGGCTGCGCTCTTTTCGAGTAGCTGAGATCATCTGGGTCTATATCAGGTGGTACGTCGATGTCAATAAGGCCAACACCACCCGAACCCTCATCTGCATCCTCGTTTGGCCGGGTGCAGCGACAATAGTGATAGAGCCCAGTCCACGATCCACGTCTCAAGGCAATACTCCGAACCCCCATGCGACTAAAGGCTCTGAATCACAGCAGCGCAACCATCGGCTAAGCCGCGTCTTGGCGTAGTGCAACCGATGACAGAGTCGCGATTGGAGGCAATTGAGGGACTTGCCAACCTCGTGACGCCAGCGGGTGTTTTGCCCCATCCATACTCATGAGCAGTCTAAGGCGAAGAATATAAATAAGTGACGGTATCCATGGAGTCTAGGCCAGACGGAAACGGGCATTCGGCGATGGCTGGCCTGCCATCCGCATAGCCACGGTTGCCCATCATCTCATGTGTGTGCGAGTCTAATGTTACGCGACTCTGAATGGAGTGGGGCGGAGGACCTCCCACATACCCCACGTCCCCCAGAAATGTCTTGGCGCCTGGCGTCACGCAACGCCGCCGCTCGGGGGCCGCAGGCTTCCCGGCGGTGACCGCGCACATCCACTGACCCAGCGCCTCTCTGCCAGATAGGGCCAAGTATGGTATCTTGCCCTCGACCGCCAGGTCTACTCTGTGACCGCTCGGCAGAAGTAAGTAGGGTCGCTGGCCAGCTGGCCGGAGGGAACTGAAGCTGTGATCTATGCGCCGCTCTGCTACTGAGATCACCGCCGGTGTTCCCAGCATGACCAATGCTTCGACGTTCCCATCCCTAAAATAAGGGCACGCGACGCAAACTGAACCAAAGGCCCTCGAAGAACCTCCGGCAGTGTTCAGGGAAACTTGACCTTTCCAACCGTTTTATCATACACATTGCGCCTGCAGCCCGAACGAACCTCTCAGCAACAAGATTGCGTCCACAGCCTGCGCCGACTAGGAGCCGAAGCGAAAGCGCTTTCTCTCTGCACCCCACGGCGGCTGAGCCGCCTGGGACAGCATCCCCCTTTCCCTCAGACCCCAACCAAATATGCCAAACTTCATCGGCGAAATCGGACGCCCGAAGCTGAGCATCCCTTAATGATGCCTTCCATTCAGTTTGCATTATTCGGTATTCTTGTCTTGGGAATTTCCATCTATCGTCTATATTCGACGGCAGCTCTTTCGGGCTGTGGCGACGTACATTCCGTTGAGTGACGGTGGGTTCCCGAATCAAGGGGTGGAACTGAACATTAAGTCCGCGCCGAGCCGCCTGCGTGCCTGACGCAACTTTTCTGTTGGGGCTCGTCCCGAAACGTTGCGATGGCCCCCCTCGGAAGAGGATGCAGTTGAACGAAGATAGCGACACATTTAGTCAACTTCTCCTTGCGCTCTTGCTGCATCTAGGAAGCGGGGGCCGCCCCCTCGGGAAAATCCAAAAAAACTGTATAATATGCATCGCGAGACTCAGTCGTTAACGGATGAACATGTGAATTACGTTGGAGGCCACGAAATCCCTTAGCCAACGGGGCAGGGCACGCGGGAAGGACTCGGCTGGCTGCGCCAAGGATCCCATGCTTGCACCTTCCGTGTCTGCCATGCCGAAGCGAGCGTCGTGACGACCTATCTACGAGATGAACGAGCATCAGAACGGAGAGGAAGACAGCCGCGAAGATCAACTCAGCACCAGCCCATAATGCGCCAGTGCCCCGCGATTGTCACGGCTGATTTGGCGTGTTCTTCGCAAACCAACAATCCTTGCCGCGAGAGCAGGCACATGTTTCGGTGAACACTTTGCAAGGTTCAGATGTTCCTTTTCCCTTGCCTTGTATCTTTTTGCTTGCCACGACCTTTACTCGAATCCTGGCTTCTCGGAGTATCCCCCGGCACAGCATCGGTCGCATTTGCAGAGGCGGAGTCAGCTTGCCTGGTGGTTCTCTCGCAGCCCAAAGACTTACCAGCCTTTAGCTGCGCCCCTTCGCATCTGTCCCGCTTGATCATCCCGGCCTCAGTCAAGCCTCTGCGTTGCTTGTAACATCCGCTCTCAGGACCCCTGCAATTGCGGGGATCGCGCGAGAATGCGTAGCACATCATCTTGCTCTGATGTTCTCGCGAGGTATCCGACTGACTCCTCGCCCGCGACTGCGTCGCATTCGAGTTGCCAAACCTGTTTGATGGGGTCGAGGAGCGAAGTCTGTCCTTGCCTTTTGGCCCCTTGCTCCCCGATCTCTCATTCCTACCTCTGCGGTCCCTCTTTCCGCTGGCTGCCCTCTGATCACTACCCGCCCGCGGCTGGGCCGGCGCGTCTGGTTCTGATGATTATAACGACAACCTTGTCCCGCTTCGGGACAAATCTTCTCTTGCTTCACGAATCTGCAAGTCGCGTCACCCTGCGTCCGTCCGCTTGCTGACTTATCTGTAGGCAATGCCAACCTATGTGTTGTTGCTGCCATAGCGGAGGCCCGTCGCCCACCGCCAGCACCCTCACTCATTCCACCTGCAAGGTGAGCCTGTCTGCACCTGGAATTGAGGGTTGATTCATCCTCAGATATTGCCCACTTCTCGATCACCCATGATAGGCGACTCGACCTGGTACAAAAGCCACTTATAGGAGCGCGTTCCTGTGCCTGGAGGATCTGTCGACAGCTCTGAGCATTGCATTGCATAGTCAATCCTCGGAACCTGTTTGATTTGCTCGTAGACGTGCGCATGTTTCGAGGCCCTCATTTCATCCGACGTCTCTCTGGCGCCATACAGCTCTTGGTATCGCTCCGTCCATTCACTATAGAAATGATGCAACTGTTGGTTGGGTTTCTGACGAACAATCGATTTTTAAATCAAATCGCGACAGTTCCAGTGTTGTCCGCTTGCGGACCTGGCAGAGCACCTAATGCATATGGCGCGGATCTTTGCTCGGCCCGTGAGAAGACGCCCCTCAATCTGGCAAGAAAGCTCCATGCGGCTGATGAGCGAGAGAAAGTGAGTGCGCTGCACTGACAAGTTCTGGTTGCGCGTCATCTTGGCAAATGTATCCAGTAAGTTTGTGGCGATTATCATGTCAAGGCGCATCAGCGGTCCGGAGTCCCGAAGGCTCCCCTTCGGGACCTCAGGTTCGATTGCTTCAGTAGTCCATGTTTGTGCCGCCTTAACATCATGCCATGACCCAGCTACTGCTCCCATGCAATGTTGCTTCCATTCCCGCAATGTCTGGACACTCGGGATGTCTGGGATATTTAGCTCTGATTGTTTCCAAAACTTCTCAAATGTACATCCATCGGACTGGCGTTGAGCGGTATCGCAGTTGGGTCATGGAGATCAGTCGGCACTCCACCGCCATCTCCGTCTGGGTCTCCTCCGCCCCCAAGCCCCCTTGGGGGGGCCCTGGGTGGCTTTGGCTTGCCCGTCTCGTCAAACTGCATTGCTGCCATCATGCCGGCACTGGGCGCAGCGCTTCGATCATCTCTCTGGCCATCGCCACGTCCGCCCGGCCCTCCGCCCCCATCGCCAGTCGCGGCAGTGCCGATGGCGAAAGGAAAGCGACCGGGCAGATCGAAGTTGCCAGGGGGGCCTGAAATTTTAATGTTGAACGGGACGTTCCCCGAACTCTTTCCCCCGACACACCCTTGCATCGGACTTTCATTAGCGCCATGAGGCTTCTCGAGAGCGGCCCCATAATGAAATGCGATTTTGCAAGAGGAAGCGCGGGTGCAGGCAGAGCTGTCGGTGGAGGCATTCGATCAAAATCAAGTTTAGTCGATTTGAATATCGGCATGCCCATCAGGTCAGCGAGATTTCTCCCTCGTCTTTCTGACCTACCGTCGCACGGCACTTCCGCGTGGCTCGGCGCCGCCTTCTCAGGGTCGCCATAGGCGCGGGGGGGGGGGGGCACGCGTGCCTGATAGTTGTCTTCCTTTCTCGAGATCGTCTCGTCTCCCGAAGTGATTATTCCAGTCGCGCTCCGCGCATCTCTCGGTGGTCGTGGCCAGGTGGCCCCTGCGCGCGGGCATCAAACATCCCGCGCAAATCTCAATGGATGGTCCAAAACAAACGTAACACAACTGATCTGCATTGCCCGTTCGCGCCCGAATCTGCTTGTCGTCGTTCGCGCGTGCAGGGCGAACAGCAGCCGGGCGCGGAGATGGTTCGACGTGCATTGGCTGTGCCGGCGCCAATCCCAACCGCTCAGTTGGGCCCGCATCTACCGGCGAGGCCGTTGACGCAGCATCAGTTCTCGTCGGAGCTCTCTGCTCAATTTGTGCCTCGAGAGTAACTTGCTGCATTTGCGCACTCGCGGCTCTCCGTTGCCCTCGATCCTGCTTATTTTCTCCCCCCACTCCTGCAGGCTATATACCGGCAGCTGCGTTCCCCCAGCGCAACGCATTCTCCGCGTAGCCGCGCAGCGCTGCACTTGGGACACGCGTTCGAACAGTCCGAGCGTCCCGGTCTAAGACGCGCCCCCCTCGGTTCGCGCGCTTTTCCCGGGCGTCGGTTCTCCGCCTGCGGCGGGCGCCTCGTCCCTGCATTCCAGCAGCGGCCCCTTATCGAGAAGCTACTGTTGGTCCTACTTGATGACAACCGAGGCGACTCAAAGGCATTGAATCCCCTGGAACTGGAGCGCCCGGCCCTGGGGCCCTTCGTGCGCCGCCAGATGGAGGCCGGAGTCTGCTGTCCCCTCGTTCTTACACTCTTGTGGATGAAATCGACGTCTTGCTCTTGTGCTAACTCGTTTTTTGTTTCGGTCCTGCATTGCCAACCCTTCAAGTTCTGACACCCTGCCCCTGCTTGACCTCGTCAATGCGCCGTCGGGTCGGTGAAAGCCTTCTGGTAGTGGGGGGGGCGCCCAGGTCGTCATCCTCATTCCTAGACTTCTTTACTTGTGGAAGTGGAATCGTTCCTGTCGGCTTTCTTATATGCCCGACCGCGCCCAAGCCTTCGGGCGAGTTACACATCGGCTGTGCCGACGAACTCTTGCCTTGACCTGGGCCCCCCCCCATCTCCAATATCATCGTCCGAATCGAAAAGAGCCCGTTATATTGCATCGACGTAGTCAATGGTCTCGTCATCAGACGGGTCTACACCTGCGGCGAGGCCGTCGAATCCATTGGTAATGGGATTATGGTGGCGGGATGGGCCAGGCGAGGTATGAAACTGAGCGTGCTCCTCGTCCCCCCAAATCGAATGCGAACTTTTTTTTTTTTTTCAGATGGCAGATCGCTCTCTTCCTCGCCCTGACCATGAATCTCAAATTGCGCTGCTTCTCCTGTGCTGCAGTTACCTTGATCTAGCGCTTCTCTGGGCAATTTCTCCAGCTATTTCTGCACTTCATGGTCTAAATCGATCGACGGTTGGGAACTCGGGCGTGCCGGCGCAAGCCCAGATGACACCCTGGTGGGAGTTTTGGCTGTGCCATACCTCCCACCCGGGGTTGTTCCCATGCTACTGTCATCGAATCAACTGGAAACTCTCCTTCTGTTAAATCGAACGCAGTTTTCGACGCGTGCCTTTTCTGTGTGCCCGGAACGATAACGATCTTCTTCGGTTCCGAGCGATCCTTCCTGTGGCCCCATGCTCTGCGAAGCTAGCGGCTGTGCCGCCGCTGTGGCTGATAACCAATATTTTGCCTGGATATCCAGCATCCCTGCAAAATGTTCTGTTGATGCATCATAGTCAGTGGGCTCGGCCGATGACGCGGGCAAGAAAGGATCGTGCCGTCAAGCGCGCAATAGGGCAACAGTGAAGGGAGGAGGCTGGCCCGTCGGCCGACGCGCGCGCGCGCCGCAGGCTCGCTCCTTTTTCCGTTCCCCTGGAGCCAAGGTGTAGCTGCAGGTAAAACGTTCAAGTCAAGAAGAAAAGCAGACAGCGCAGCAGACAGTGCAGGCAAGGCCGCAGAGCAGGACGGGCGGCTGGCTGGTGGCGCGGAAGGAATGAATTGACTGTTGGTCATTCTCTTTGGAAAGCTTACAACCATGTCAAATATTCGTTTGCTTGAAATCCCGAGAATCGTGTTCTGGCACGACTGAGGACTTGCAAGACGCCGCCGTCGCGCTGATTCGCGGTACGCATATTTCAGAGTTGGCGTTCTTGCGCGATTTAGGATTGCCAGGGCACACCAGTCAGTCACGATGACTCGCGGCGCTGACGTCCCAAGAACGGTGTTTTGGCACGGTTGAGAATGTTCGAATGACTGTATTCTAACTAGGCCGGGCTGACAACGATGTTGCTTAACGGTGTTGTTGGGAGCCACAGTGTAGGAAATCACCAACCACACGTTCTCACGTGTCCAGTTTGCGAGCGGATCCACCGAACACGACGCAGTGAGCTGTGGGACAGCGCGAGCCACGCATTCCCACACCGCCAAAACCTCATCGCCGTTACTTATATCGCCGTTAGCCCGTCTACGGTTCTGATGGGGCACTTCCCGCAATGGACACCAGCAATGAATTCTTGTAGGGACCTATGAAGCGGGAACTTGGAGAGAGGATGATCGCGACATCGTTGATGCGTCTTGGATTAACACGGCCCTCCTCCTCGTCCTCATGTCCATTCCCCTTCCCCCCCCCTTGCATTCCCCCATCATCCATCCTTACGTGTTCCTACTGCTCGCTTCCTTCTATCATCTCTTCATCCCCTTGTCCCAACATATCCCCCCCTTGCTCCGCCTCCTCTCCTCCTCCTCCTCCTCCTCCTCCTCCTCCTCTTCCTCCTCCTCCTCCTCTCTCCTCTCCCCTCCCTTCCCCGGCTGCTCCCTGCGCCCCCCCTACACTTCCCCCGTCGATCCGTCCATTCATCGCAACTTCCATCCATTTACCCCCTTTCCTCCTCCTGAAGGCCCATTGAGGCACCGTGGTTCTTGCAAAAAGGACAACAGCAAGATGGACGCTTCTATCGCAAGATATTGCGAAAACAACTGAGGAGCGCGCCGTCTTACCTTTCCAGAATTTCGACCACATCTGTGCTCGATGGCGCAGGTTCCAGGCCCGGCGTCCGCGATCCTACACGATAGGCAAGAACACCTGTATAAGAAAATCGCCCATCATGGCGACACCTTACTAGCTGCATTACTAGTGTGAGATGCCGGCGCTGCCCCCAATAACTGTGCCCTCCGCAGGCGCCAGGGCAGCCCGCGATAACAGTGGGCAACATCAGTTCACACGCTTTCGTAGGAAGTCCTGCCCCTACCTCCCCTGCCCCTCCAACTTGTTTCTCGTGCCCGTGCGCTTGCGCATTTCGCCGGATCTCATCGGCTCTCTGGGCATAGGTGGTCTAGGGCGGTTTCTCTGTCAACCTTCTTCCCCTTCGGGGAGGGGTTCATCACTGTTCCCTATTAGTATGAACCCCCTCCTCCATGCGACTGGCAACCAACCAAGCAATGCCGACCCCATGCCCCCCACCCCCCAACCATCCCTGACAAAAAAAAACGAATACAAACGCACACTCTGCCTTCAAATTCGTAGCGCGCGCAACCAACCCGACGCGGGCCCCTCCGCCGTCCATGCCAAAAATTATACGATCCATGCTCTGAAACAAAAAGTTGAACCATGTTCGTGAGCTCGCGGCCACTTTTTTTTTAAAAAAAAATATATATTTTTTTTGACAGGGGCGGCGGGGGCGGCGGCGTACTACCTGCTGTGCGCAGGGCCACCTTCCCTAACACAACACAAATTCCTGTCTCACGGCAGGGCCCCCCCCAATGGGGTCGCGGAAACATGCGACAGCACTCTGGATTCCATCGTTCGCTCTTTGGTCAGACGGCAACAAGAAGGCAAGCGCCGCGGTGACATCCACGGAAGATTTTCAAGAGGAAATGGCCGCAAGGCCAGCGTGCAATTCAAAATCGCACCTCCAGAGAGACACGACACCAAGTGTCCAGGTGCGCGGGGGAGGCGGGCGGGAGCTTTAAGCCAGAACGGTTTCGGCGAGACAGAGAGCGCAGGCGGAGCGGCCGTGCGCTCGGAAACTGTCGAGGCCCTTCAATCACAGGAAAACCATTCAGAGACAAATCATTCCTGTCTTACGGCAGGGCCCCCCCCATGGGGTCGCGGAAACATGCGACAGCACTCTGGGTTCCATCTTTCGCTCTTTTGTCAGACGACAACAAGAAGGCAAGCGCCGCGGCGACATCCACGGATGGTTCTCCAGAGGAAATGGCCGCAAGGCCAGCGTGCAATTCAAAATCGCACCTCCAGAGAGCCACAACGCCAAGTGCCCAGCCCCATCCCCATGCAAAAGGCTCTAGGGAGGGCGGGCGGGAAACAGAAGAACAGCCTAGTGCATCGAGCGCAAGCCGAGGCCAAGGGGGCACAATTGGCGCCGCCGGCAAGCAACGCGGTCAGGCACATACCCGACGAAGCATGTCACGAGCACGCGCCTCTGAGAGCCTTCGAGCGTAGGCAAGCGGCGAGGTTGACAGGTTTGAACGTTGCCGAAGCGCGCAGCCGTGTTTATCATGGACCCTGACACTTTCATGGGCGCGCCAGCGCCCTCTAGCCTGAATGCTCGAGATGGGCCCCCCATCGTGCAGAGCTTCATGCGAAGGCCCCCTTGGCGAAGCCAGAAGTTCTACCACTCCCGCGGTGTCAGCCGCGGCCTTCAAAGCTTTGTCGTACTGTACGAGGAGGAGAGGGGCAAAAAGGGGGTGGGGAGGCATTGCCCCCGCGCCCCGGCACGGAGTCGAGACAGAATCTCAGGCACTAAGCGGCGGAGGGGCAGGTCAACGCCTGCCTTCACAGTGCAGTCGAGTCACGATTCTTTGCTGGCTTGTCCTCGCTCAATGGGGCAACCGCTACCGTGATATCGGCAGAGGGGCCAGAGCATCGAGGGCCAAAGGCAGGATTGGTCGGCAGAAAGTACATGTCAAACTGGACCAACGCGCTCAGTGCGACCAAGAGGTCAAGGCCGGCGCCGTTGTCTAGGACAGAGCAGACAGGCTGAACGGCCTTCACACAGGCCAGACAGGCCCAGGCGGCCCACGTACTGCGGCACGCCTGCAAAGAACAGGTCCTCGAAGTAGAGATTCAAGGCCGAGTCGGCCTCCGGCGGTGAGGGCAAAGGGGGGCCACGCTCTTGCGCAATCACTTCGAATGCCTCAGCTGCATTGCGATAGCTGGCGAGCGTCGCAGGACGTAAGCTGGCCAGCCCAAGGTCGTCTCCGGGCCCAGCCTTGCGCCCGGCGGCCGCGGCATCGCCGCGGGCGGCGGCGGCAGCACGCCGCTGCCTCTGTGCCCTGGCCGGCGGTCTCGGCACCGGCGCCAAACGTCCGTCGGACTCCCCGGCGCGCCCAGCAGCTGCCATGCCCCGAGAAGCTGCGGCCGCCGCCACGCCCGATGTCCTCGGCGTCCAGGTCGGCAAGCGAGCTGGCGAGGGCGCCGAAAATCCCTCAGCGCTACCGCAGCCTCGGGTCGAGCGCGGAGGCCCGCCCTGGCCGCCAGGGGAGCCGAAAGCGCTGCGGGCAGACCGGCGCGGAGATGGCTCGGGGCTCTCGGCAGCCTGCCGCGCTCGCCAGCGCGTGAGCCCTGCCCTGGAGCTCCGCCGCCGTGGCTCGGCCGAAGGCGCCGCGCGGCGCATGGGGGCCCGCCAGGGACACCAGCAGCCGGCGCCAGCTCGGCAGCTCGGCAGGCAAGCGCTCGCCAGGGTCGTCCGCCACACCCAGCCGCGAGTAGGATGCCGGACTTTTCCCTGAAGCTCAACGCGATGCCGACCGGCACAGCCGCAGCGAAGCCCCAAGGCCTCCAAGCCTGGCAAGCTGCCTGCGATCGCGCCCGGCTTCTTGAACGGGGCCCCGAACCTGCGCGAGTCGAACGGCACCTTGGGATACTCGAGGCGCTGGAGCTCCCGCTCGAGCGCGGGCCAGCGCCAGACGCGGCTAGCGGGTAGATTCTCGAAGGTCGCGAAGATCCCACGCCGCCTGCACAGCCGTAGGACGCGGACAGTGAACGAGACCAGGACGCGGTCCACAGGCAAGGGGTCGCGCTTGCCTCCCGCGGGCACCCAGCGCGCGCAGGGGAGTCCGAGGTGAACCCACCAAACTTCGCCACTCTCGAGCCAATGTAGCACCAGACGCTGGACTCTCCGAAGTGTGAGGTCACAGTGGGGGCCCATCTTGATGTCCACCGGGGGCAGAACTCGAAGGCCTCTTTCATGAAGGGCTCCAGCGAGGTTAGCATTGCCGGCAAAGGTCTCCAATAACGCCTTGCGACCACGGCCGGCCCGAGGAAGATCAGGAGGCCCAGCCCCAAGACGTCGCGCATCCCCAAGACGATCACCCCGTCGTTGGCGAGCTCCCTCAGGGTCCTCTCGGGGCCCCACGGGTAGAACGGGTCGATCACCTGGCCCTTCGCATGCAGCATCTTGAGCGCTATGAGTCCCGCGAGGGTCCTCCTGAGGCTTCTCGTGACACTCGCAATGTTGACCACGGGAGCCCTCATGCTGATGCGGAGAGGAGGTGTCAGAGCGTCTCTCGGCCCAGCTGGTTGGCAACGCCACTTCCGTAAGTATGGAACGAGAAAAAGTATGAGCGCACAGCGTCTGAGATGGCAAAACAGTCTGATCAATCTGACTCTCTGTATTTTCAGGCCGCAGAGACACGGCCTCTCTCCCGTCGGTCTGATGGACCTGCGCCCGAGCGGGCCGAACCACGGGCTCGCGGCGGCTGCGCCGCGTGGGGGCCGAGAGGGCCCCATTGCCCCCGGTAGCGCCCAGCTCGTAGCTCTCCGCGATCTGCCGCCCTGCTGCCGTGGTCCGCGACGTTCTGGACGCCCGGGACATGCCTTGGGCGCCAGCGGATCTCGCAGCCCAGGCACACTGCAGCAGCGCGGCGACACTGCGCCAGCAGCTCAAAATTGGTGGCCCTGCCCTTCTCAAAGGCGAGGACCGACGACATGTTGTCACACAAGCTGAGGATCTCGGCGCCGTGGAACCGAACATCGCCCGCCGCCCGCCATAGGGGAGCGACTGCGGCCCGCGCCTCCAAGCCGTGAGTTCGCCCTGGGCAGCGCCGCGCACCACGGCGCCGCTCCGTCCAGCGCGCGGGATCCAGCAGCGCCTCCGCCAAGGGCTCGGGCGGCACCCCGATCTCAAGCTCGACTCGGCGCCGCCGAGCGACGGCGTGTCTGGGCCTTGGCGGGGCCTCCAGAGGCAGCGGCTCGGAGGCGTCGAGCAGCCCCGCCACGCGCCCTTCATGCACATCCGTGTCGGGCGCGATCTCCACCACCGAAGGTACGAAGCGCTGGCGTTCCCGCCATCGAGTGGTAGCCAGGATCTCCCGCGGCTCCAGGCGTGCTTCGCACACGGCGTAGCCCTGCATTGAGCTGTCGGTGGTGAAGGCAATGTCCGACGGCACCCTGCACATGTCGACCTCGCCCAGGAACACCAGGCCGGCTGTAGTCGCCAGCTCGCCCAGCACGTCGGGGGGCAAGCGCGCCACTTCGTCCAAGTCGCCGCTGGAGATGTACGCGTAGCTGGCGCCCAGGACACTGAGGCCAGGTCGCAGCGCTGAGAAGTAGTGCACGATGTGGCCCACGATCCGCCGAAGCTGCCAGCGCGCCAGCCAGGGATGTCGAAGTGTGCGGTGCAGCGCCAAGTAAAGCCGCCAGGCCCGCTTCGGCGTGTGCCGGAGGCGCCCCTCGCGCCCATCCAGCACCGTCCCGAGGACGACGAGCCCAGGCTGGGCTCTCTCCAGCTCGTGCCAGCGCAAGCCCCGCCTATCCAGCTCGGCCGTGAGCCTGTCCAGGCGGTCGTCGAGAGCCGGCGCGCTGAGCGAGACCAGGTTCCCGTTGTCGACGTATGGGGCCCTGGCGACCGAGCGACCGACAAGCGTCGGGGCCTTGGCCTTGTCAAGACACCAGCCATCGCCGGGGGGCCCAACCGCGCCCATCGCGTCGACCAGCACCTCGCGGCAGATCCAGAGCGCCCAGCTCCAGCCCATCGGCAGCGCGGCAAAGCACGGCCAGATGACCTCGTCGGGGGTGACGCACACCCTGCGGCCCAGCTGGTCGTCGAAGATAGAGTCCACCCCCAGCTCGCCGGCGGTGACCTCGATATCGAAACACATCCAGCTGCCCCAGGCGGGGTCGGCAAACTGGTAGAAGCCATCCGTGAGGTCCACCGAGCCCGCACAGAGCGACTCGAAGCAGCCGTCAAAGTCGGCCACGTCCTCCGGCGAGGCGTCGATGGCGCCCAGCAAGTTGATCGAACCCAGTGCCTCGCCGGAAGCGAGCGCCGTCCGAGGCGGCAACTTGTGGAGCTGGTTCGGCTGGCGGGCGCCCACCACCATGCGGACGTCGCCATTCTTCTTGGCCACGAAGAACGTACTGACGCAAGCCTTTCGTCTTCGGCGGCCGTCGACCAGTCCCCGCTCTGCCACGCGCCGCAAGAAGTCCACGAGCCTCGGGCGGTTCCGAGGGTCACGAGGGTTGAGCAGCGGGTCCCAGTACGGCTCCACGATCTCCTCGTCGTCGGGGATGTTAGCTGCTGGCCGCACCACGTCCACGTTGAAGTTGTCGAAGACCTCGGAAACGCGGCGAGGCGCCACTCCGCGAAGCTGCCGCGGCTGGTCGCTGACGGGACGCCGCAGCACGTTAAGCTTACCGGCATCATAATCACGGCGCGTAGAGCTCTCGCCCATGGCCGAGTACAGGTCCTTGCACTTGAGGAGCTCCTGAAGGGCTCCAGCAGAGTCCATGTCCTTCGGGCGGTCTCCGAAACTGCGGACGCGACGTCGGACTCGCTTGATGGCCGACTCCTGCGCGGTAGTCGGCCTCTGCTTGCCAGGCGCACGAGGCTCGAGGCGCCCTCCAGCCCGAGCGGCCGCCAACCCGTTGAGCGCCCCCATCGCCTCGAGAGAACGACGGTCGCGGTCGTCAGCACGAGCAGCACGCTGGGCCAAGTACCGAGGCAGAGCGGCACGTTCTCCACGACGGGCGCGGCGATAAAAGTCATCACCCCGAGGCAGAGGAAACAAAACAGCGGGCGAAGTCCTGCCCTCGGAGGAGAACCCCTCGGAGGGATGCCACCCCTGGCGCACGTCGGCAGTCGCGCCGCCAGGGGTGGGCGGTGGAAGGCCAGGCGGCGAGCCCAGCCACATCGGCGCCTCCCCGGCGCCGTCAACCCTGATCCTTGGGACCCGCCTTCGCCTCCGCCTCCTCGTTGGGCGTCGGCTTCTTCGGCGGCCTGTCGTCGTCGGCCCTCTCGAACTTCCTCGGTTTCGGCTGCTGCTCCTCCCCGAACAGCATCTTCTGCTTCATGATCACGCCCTGTGCCTTCTGCTCCTCGGCGACGAACGCATCGATCACCAGGTGCAGCACGTCCATGGCCACCGCCGCGTTCATCGAGACCCCGGACTCCGACGCCCGGAAGCCCCCGTACGAGGCGAGGGTGAGCCCCGAGGCGAGCACAGCGCTGAGCAGCTTGGCCAAGGCACGCGGCCCTCGAAAGGGCCAGTCGTCGATCACGATCGCGCTCATCACCGCCACGGCCTCTGCGAGCATGAGATATTTTTTTTATTCCGGCCGGTAACGCTCGTTACCCGGGGGGGGGGGGGTCGTGCCCCCCGGGTAACGGTAACGCTTGGGCTGGGCGGGGCATGGCGAAGCAGGGGCGCTCTGCGATCGCCATAGTATGCGCGCGAGCAGCACTCTCTGCCTGAGAGCACCACAGTGGCTTGCGATTCGAGTACAAGCGCAAAGCCCGCCGCGTGGTCCCGGCACCACGCCCGCGCCCGCGCGCGCGACGACGATGATCGACGAGCGACGAGCGACGAGGTCGACGACGACGACGACGACGTTTGCCGCCTGTTTCGGCCTCCGGAGGCCGTTTTCGGGCGCCGTCGACGACGACGACGACGACGACGACGACGACGACGACGACGACGACGACGACGATTCGAGTACAAGCGCAAAGCCCGCAAGCACCAGCATCGCGCATGCGAGCGCCGCAATGGCCTGCGAGCGCCCACAGTGCGCCTGCGACCACCACACCACAGTGCGCATGCCTTCGGGCACCAGCATGTTGGAGGGGAAGACCGAGACCCCCCCCGCGCACGAGCGTTACCGTTACGGGGGGGGGGGGGGGGGGAGAGGCCCGGGTAACGAGCGTTACCCCCCAGAGGATAAAAAAACAATCTCCATCACGGGCTGGCCAGGGGCGCGCCTCGACAGCGACGAGATCCTGGGATCTCGCCCCGGGCCACGGCGCTTCACGGCGCGCCAGGCCTCCTCGTCGCGCTCCCGGACGTTCTCGACCGAGTCCCAGCCCTCCCCTACGCTGCGCCGGGCAGCGCCGACTGCATCCCTGAAGATCAGCCTCTCCGGGTTCCCGGCGGCGTCGACGTCCAGCTCCATGCCGAAGTCTGGCGACCCAAGGTCCGGGCCGACCCAGCGCGCCAACAGAGCGCCAGGCGCCGCTGTCGGCATGGTCACGCCCATCACCACCGCCAGAGCCCGCGCCACGACGCGGAGCGCCTCGAGGCCGTCCGGGTCCGTCCCCCCGAGCGCGTTCTCCTGCCCGCGCACCCTCTCCGGGAAGACCGAGTCGCGGCGGAGGGCCACGACCGAGCGCCCGCTCGAGTCCAGGAAGAGCACCTCCCCCTCTGGGCTGGCTGCGACCCAGGCACCTGGACTGAGCTGCAGTAGCAGCAGCCGATGGTGCCGTCTGAAGCTGCCGTCGTCGTCGAAGTTGACACCCTCCTGCGACTCCGGCCCGTCGAGAGCACGAAGACCCGCCATCCAGACTCGGTCGCTCAGGCGCGCACGGCGCGAAACCCGCGCCGCCCTGCCGGCGTGGCCGGCAGCCCGTCGTCGTTCACGAGGGAGTCCTCGCCCTGCCCAGGACGAGGCGTCGCCAGACCCACGAGGAGCTCCGCGACCCAGGACACCGCGTCGAACACCGCGCGGCCGCCTCCGCCCAGCAGGAGGCCCGCGGCTAGGGCAGCGCCCACGGCCCACCAGCCCGGCCCACTGCCGCAGCTCAGGCTGCACGTCGGGCAGCTCGGGCGCGCCCCGCAGCTGACCGCCGGCGGCGGGGGGCAGGTCGGGCAGCTGCCGCAGGTGACGCGCGCCTCCGGGCACGCCGGGCACCGCGTCAGCCAGGCGGTTGCCACCGAGGCAGCCCAGGGCCCGGCCGCGAGCCACGGGAGGCCCATGCGCTCCCGGGGCCCCACGATCAGAGCTTTAAGCCAGAACGGCTTCGGCGAGACAAAGAGCGCAGGCGGAGCGTTCGTGCGCTCGGAAACTGTCGAGGCCCTTCAATCACAGGAAAACCAGTCAGAGACAAATCATATATGCAGCTCGCGGCAAAATCTGGATCATGCGCGGCCACCCCGCGATCACTGCCAGGTGGTTCTTGACAGGGACAGCGGGCGTGGTCGCGTATGGCCTGCTGTGCGCAGACCCGCCAGGCACAATGATGGGCGTTGGCTTTCGGCAAAGATGGTGGGAGCCGACATGTTTCCCGATGTGTGCTGTCACGTGCGCAGGCGCACCTGACACACACTCTGCACGTGCCCCGAACGTGGCGCACATGGCGCGGGTGGAGTGTGCGGCACACATGTCGCCCGTGGAGCACGCGACGCATCTGGCGCACTGGGCGTGCCTGGCACGCTCGGGCCCCAGGGGTGCCTAGCGCGCGTGGTGCGCGTGGCACGCGTGGCGCACCTCGCCCCAGCGTCGCGCACATGGGGTCGGTTTTGGTTCCCAGTAGCTGCCCATGCAAAGACGACCGCTGAACATGCTCAGGCTCTGGTGTTACTTATGTGTTGCGAGGGCGGGTGGGAGTGAGCTGCTAAAAAACAGTACAACACGCACTCTGCCTCCACATTTGGAACACGCGCGGCCAACCCGATGCGGCCTCCCCACACCATCCCTGTCAAACAGCAATGCAATGTACACTTTGGGGCAAAGTCTTGAGTCATGTTCGTGAGGCCGGCGAGCGCTTTGTATTGTTTTTGACAAGGACGACGGGGGTGTCAGCGAATTGCCTGCTGTGCGCAGGGCTACCATCTTTTGACAGGGGCGGCGGAGGTGGTGGCGTATGGCCTGCGGTGCACAAGACCACCAAGCACAATGATGGGCCTTGGTTTTCGACAAGGATGGTGGGAGCCGACATGTTTCCCGATGTGTGCTGTCACGTGCGCAGGCGCACCTGACACACTCTGCACGTGCCCCGAACGTGGCGCACCTGGCGCGGGTGGAGTGTGCGGCACACCTGTCGCCCGTGGAGCACGTGGCGCGTCTGGCGCACTGGGCGTGCCTGGCACGCTCGGGCCCAATGGGGTGCCTAGCGCGCGTGGTGCGCGTGGCACCCGTGGCACACCTCGCCCCAGCGTCGCGCACATGGGGTCGGTTTTGGTTCCCAGTAGCTGCCCATGCAAAGACGACCGCTGAACATGCTCAGGCTCTGGTGTTACTTATGTGTTGCGAGGGCGGGTGGGAGTGAGCTGCTAAAAAACAGTACAGCACGAACTCTGCCTCCACATTTGGAACACGCGCGGCCAACCCGATGCGGCCTCCCCACACCATCCCTGTCAAACAGCAATACAATGTACACTTTGGGGCAAAGTCTTGAGTCATGTTCGTGAGGCCGGCGAGCGCTTTGTCTTGCTTTTGACAAGGACGGCGGGGGTGTCAGCGAATTGCCTGCTGTGCGCAGGGCTGCCATCTTTTGACAGGGGCGGCGGAGGCGGTGGCGTATGGCCTGCGGTGCGCAAGACCACCAGGCACAATGATGGGCCTTGGTTTTCGACAAGGATGGTGGGAGCCGACATGTTTCCCGATGTGTGCTGTCACGTGCGCAGGCGCACCTGACACACTCTGCACGTGCCCCGAACGTGGCGCACCTGGCGCGGGTGGAGTGTGCGGCACACTTGTCACCCGTGGAGCACGTGGCGCATCTGGCGCACTGGGCGTGCCTGGCACGCTCGAGCCCAAAGGGGTGCCTAGCGCGCGTGGTGCGCGTGGCACGCGTGGCGCACCTCGCTTCAGCGTCGCGCACATGGGGTCGGTTTTGGTTCCCAGTAGCTGCCCATGCAAAGACGACCGCTGAACATGGTCAGGCTCGGGTGTTGTCATGTGTTAAGAGGGCGGGTGGCGTTGAGCTGGACGGCTTGCTATTGCTATCTTGACACCTCCCCCGACCCCCTCCCCTGGACCTGGAATGGTGGTGTCGCGAGGCGTTGGAGCGTTCTAAAACGGCTAGATGACTCCAGATGGCTGCCAAAATGCTGCTAGAGGCCCCAAGACCGCTCCAAGACGGCCCCAAGTGGCCACGGAACCTTCCCAGGAGGCCGCCAAAAGGCAAGAATTGTTCAAACACCAAGGGAAAGTCAATCAATTTGCCATTGCTCGCCTTTTTGCGTTCGACGGCCTTCCGAGGCCTCAAGGTGGCTCCAAGAGGGCCCCACGAGAGCCCCAAGACGGCCCCAAGAGCGACCAAGAGCGCTCCAAGAGACGAGTTCTGGCATTCTAGAAGGGCAGGGTTAATCAAGTACCCCCCCTGTTTGATCGATCTCCTCCAAGATGGCTCCAAGAGCGCCCCAAGATGCCCACAAGAGTCTCCCAAGAGAAACACAAGAGGCCCCAACAGGCCCCCCGAGGCCCCCAAGACGCTCCAATAGGCGCCCGGGACCGCCAAGAGGTTCCCAAGACGCCCCAATAGGGCCCCAAGCTCGCCATGGTCCTCTTCCTCTTCCTCTTCCTCTTCCTCTTCTTCGCTTCCCCATGCGCCTATTCATCGTCCTCTTTCCTCCGCCCCCCCCCCCCCTTGCCCTCTTCCCCCTCCTCCTCATACTCCTCCTCCTTCTCGCCCTTCTCGACTTGATCCTCCTCGTCATCCTCCTCATGTTTCCTCCTCCTCCTCCTCCTCCTCCTCCTTTTCCTCCTCCTCCTCCTCCTCCTCCTCCTCTTCCTCCTACGTATTCCCCCTCTTGGTGTACGACGGTGTATCCGGCTCTTTGTACATCAGTGTGCTCCTTTTCCACTTTTTGCATCAAGGCAACTCGCCTGGGCATAGTTTCTGGATGGGCGGGTGGGGATGCCTTTTGATCGCGGCCGCGAGCGGGCACCCGCGCGGCGCCGAAAGGTCAATCAACTCGAACGTGGATGGGCGGGTGGGGATACCTTTTTATCACAGCCGCAGGCGAGGGCGCCAGCGGCGGGTGAGGTCCGAACGGGCTGCGCAAGAGCCGAATTGCCGAACGCCGACGGCCCGCGACCTCAGCGGGTGGGGATCGTTTTTTGTAACCAGCCGCAGGCGAGCGCGCCGACTGCGTGCAAGGTCCGAACGGGCCGCGCGAGGGCCTAAATTGCCTAGCACGAGCAGGCCTACCGCCGAGCCTCAGCCCAGGACCAGGAAGAAACCGAGGGGGGGGCTGTGGGCTGCTGACTGCCAGGGGCTGCAAACGTGCACCGTGCGGCAGCATGCAAACGGGCTGCGGACTGCCAGGGGCTGCTGATTGCCAGGGGCTCCAGGCTGCCGCGTGTGAACTGAACTGCAGAGAATTCAACGACCGCTGCGGACCGCAGAAGCTGCCAGGGTGGCCTGAACCGTGGAAGCCTGAATCACCGAGTAGACAAATTGAATGCGCGTGACTTGGCCAACCGCAATTGGAGCGCGGGTGGGGATATTTTTTTGGTCGGCGGCCGCGCGACAACGGTCTGGCGGCAACAGGCAATGTCCGGGACGGCGGCACAAAGCTAGTTGCACGAAGCGTGCAGTTGCACATGCACTGAACAAAATGCCCTGCGTTCAAAAGAAAGCGGGCGGGGATACTTTTTTGACTAGCGGCCCGCAAGGAAAAGTCCAGAGGGCGCAAGGACCGAGGCTGGGGCACAGCGCAAGATAATTAGCGCGAGAACGCGCGAAGTGTACATGCAGCGAGGAGTCGCCCTGTCGGTGCCAACTCGGGAAGAAGGCCAGACCAGCCGAAGGCGGCGGGAGCGGCGGACGGAAGCGCGAGCAAACGAGGAGCCGCCCAAACGGCGCCCGCAAGCAGCGACCACTTGCCAGCCACAGCACGCACGGGGCCTGCACCCATGCAGCCGCGACGGCCAATTCAGCAGTAGGCAGCAGGGGGACGACCTACAGGCAGAGCATGAGAAGCGAGAGCAGGCAGAGGGAACCCTCACTCACGGAGCACCCGGTGCTCACCGATTACCACAAGAGCGCGACACGGGTGTGGATACTTTTTTCACAGCCGCAAGCGGAAGCGCCAGCGGCGGGCGGTCGCGGGCGGGCTGCGGCCGCGACTGACGGCGGGCGCGCGCGAGGCCGCGGTCAGGCGGCAGGCAGCACCGCCCCAGGGCGTCAGAGCCAGCGCGCAATCCAGGGAGTCTGCAGAACAGCCCCAGAACGAGACATGCAACGGCGCATCCAGGGAGTGTGAAGACAGTCACCGAGGAAGCCGAGCAAAGCCAAAATGGCGCGTGAGGCGTTCCCAGCAGTTCGGATACGAACAAGCAGGAACGGTCCCGAGGACGTCCCTCCAGGGAGTCTGACGGGTAACACAGACTGACTGGGGACACAAGTCCAGCGGAAGAGCCTGACGGCGGATCAAAGTCGCGACGCCAGAACACGCATCCAGGGCGTGGAAACTTGTAGACAGGAGAACCTTCCACAACTGAGATGCGTCAGCCCAGATCCAGCGAGTGGAAGGGCGCCGTAATGTGCACAATACACGGTAGACCACGTGCCGAGTGCACATCCAAAGCGTCTCAGCGCTACCCAAAAACGAATCGGATAGCACCCGAGGGACGAGACCGTCGTATACCCAAGACGCGCCCCTCTGAGTCACTTCGTTCCAGGGTCACGGCTGAAGGCCGTTCAATGGTTAATAAAATCCAGGGAGTGGGCCTGTGGACAGGCAAGCCAGAGTCCACAGACGCGGGCCAGGACACGCCTGGCGGTGAAAGACCTACAGTAAGGCCAGAGGCCGCGAGTCCAACAGCGGGAGGGCCGTGGACGGTATTACTGAAGCGCGCACCTGAATCCAAAGGCAGGAGGTGCGCGCATCGGGAGGAGGGCGCAGAGCGCCGCAATTGAAGGGGCCCGCGGCGCGGCCCAAGGCAGCGCCAGAGAGAATTTCAGGGTGTGAAACACAGCCGGAGAGGACAAAGGGAACCTTGCGGCGAGAATGCAGCGGCCACCGGTAGAGTAAAGGCAGCGGGGCCAGTGGCCAGTTAGGTCTGCAGGATGCGCGCTGTCACGCAGAGTGCAGATGGCATTACTGAGCGGCGCACCATGGTCCAAAGGTAGGAGGAGCGCCGTCAAGGGGAGGGGGCAGTGGTGCTGCCCAACAGTTGGAGAAAGAAAACGGCGGAGGGCCGCAAACAGTGTGTAGCGAGGTGTTGGTGGTGGCGCAAGGCACTGGGGGCGGGGGGAGAGTGGGGAGTGAGCTCAGTCTCTCCAACGGAGCCTCTTTTCGGCTCTATCGTCCCGATCGTCGGAGCAACCTCCGCCGCGTTTGCCACCCGTATGCCATTGATCTTCACGCCATCCATCACTCCACTCGCCCTGCCAGCTCCCCCAGGTGTCCCAGGAGCTTGTCGCGCGGTCACGCCAGCCTGTCTGGTGGTAGCTGCCTTTGCCCCTGTCGTCTGTACGGGAGTGTCGCAGGCAATTGGCTCGTAGCCTACCCCAGTCAATACCATAGCCCAGCCTCGTGTTCATCTGGTAGGCGTCATACCCGCAGTCCTTCCAGGCATCAAGAAACTTGTTGATGTCCGTGGCCGTGTGCAGTTTCGGGTCGGATTTGGGCGCCCTGGATCCAGGGAGCCAAATTCGCTGCGTGTTTGCTGTCCACAGCGCGCAGAAGACTGCGCCCAACTCCGACTGAAGCCTCGCTATGCGTCTGGCTGGAGTCTCGTTGGGACGTTCGAAGTCAACTGTGCCCAGCCAGACTTTGTACATGGGGCCGCCCCCTTCCGGACAGGTCAACCGGTTGAGTGCATCCTGCTCCGATGTGCCAGTATGGCGAGGGTGATAGCGCCTCTGTCCAGGGAGCTGCGGGGTGGGCGCGGGAGGGCGCTCGGTCCGCGAGCCACCTCGGTCGCGGGCTCTCTCGTCCCTCGCGGGATCCCGGGCTGGATCGCTACTGCGGTCGGCGTAAGGCGCTTCCTCCCCGGCTGAGGTCGCGGCATCCTCGCGGCTGGAGCCAGAGCTGTCCGCCGATGGGCTTTGTTTGCTGAGGCGCCTCGTCTCCTGAGCGAATATCATCGTCGTCCGGGGCCGACTCTGAGCAACCAAGAGGACGAGGGGGTTCGTCTTCTCCGAAGTCGGGAAACTCCACCTTTGTAGGAGGGATCCCGTCTTCCGCGCTCTCGTCGTTGCCGTTGTGGTCGGGCGGGTCCTGGTGGCCCATGCGCGAGTCGTTGTCCATCGTGCCCTGGGACTTGTCTGCGTCGGCAACCATGGGAGTGTCTGGTCTGTCGTCGCTCATGGTCAAAACGCCTGTTGGGGGAGACTCGGCCAAGGAGGTGATGGATGCAGAGGCGAGGGCATCGGCACCGAGGCTGAGTAGGAAGCCCGTCAGCGTGCTGATCTCATGTCGGATGGGATCGAGGCCATTTGCGGGGGCCAGCGTCGCCGCGTAAATCCTCCAGGGCTCCTTATGTCTCTCGCCGCTGGCCAGGTGTGCTATGACTCGCGCCGCGGCCACGCGCTTACCTTCCCAGCGCTGGTTGGGAGGGAGACAGTCGTCTGGGATGTAGTCACCATATATGGTCCTAAGGAACTCTGACAGGAACTCGTCAGGCAAGGAGGCCTCGTCGCAGCTGGGCTCCGGGGCGCTTCTGTCGCGGTTGGCGATGCAAAACTGCCTCCAGGTGTAGTCCAGTCCAGGATGGAAATCGCGGAGGAAGGTTACCAGCGATCGGCGTGCGGACAGTCCACCGGAGCCAGGTCTGCTGGGGCCCTCAGCGCTTCGGGTGGGATTATTGACGCTCCTGTCGCTCAGGAGCGGGCCCTGCGGTGCTGGCAGGTCTGGCAGGAGCCCCAAAAGCTGGGTGAGGGTCCTGGGGGTCGGCTCTGACGCTGCACCAGTACTGCCCGCGGCGCTGGGTCCAAGGGGACTGCTTGCTCCGACCTTGGTGACTTGGTCCTGGGCCTTGGCGTCCACGCCTAGCCAAGGAAGGGAATCAGACATGTCCACAGGCGCCTCGAATCCAATCTGGCTGCTGAGCGAGGGAAGGACTGGAGGCTTTTCTGGATACAGCGATCTTAAGTCTCGATCCAGGATGTGATCCAGGGTGGCCGGGCCTATGTTCCAAATCGGGACCAGGCAGCGTCGGCAGCACCATGTAGCGTTCCATTGGCGCCCCCACCAGGCCAGGGCGCGCTTGTCGATGGGGGGCAGCCCAGCTTGCTCGGGAACGCCTATACCTTCCGCCGGTTTCCATATGAAACATCCCAGGGACGGGGAGCCAGGGCCCCAGACGAGGAGCGGGGCCCCCTGGGGGCAGGTGTCGCACCGCGCAGAGTAGGTATGTGTCTGCGCGGCTTTGAAGCCGATGCGCTCGTCCCGGATCCGTAGGATGGGAATTGTGGTATTGGCTCGCTCGGGGATCTTCATGCCCGTCGGCACCATGAGGAGGTCCGCTAACGTCCTCGTGTCCGCCAGGGGGCTGCATCCAAAGCCGAGCGGAAGGTGCCCCAGGGAAGGGAGGGCGCTCGCTTTGTCATTGCTGGCCCCCGTCCTCTGCTGCTCATGCTCCTTGACTCTGTCGGCGAATTTCGCTCCTGCCGGCGTAGGGAGGCCCTGCTCCTCCAGGTGGCTTAACCAGCAGATGTCGCAGTGCCACCCCATGTTGGCGCCGTTGATGTAGGCCTGAGGCCTATTCTGAGCGACCATCTGGCGCGTGATGTCGGAGATCCAGGTGCCATCGGCGGAACTCAGCTGGTCCTTTCCGCACCTGTCGCACGTGAATCTGCCGTTTTTCTGCTCGAGCGCGAGCCTCTCGTCGGGGATGAATGGAGGGTCCAGTCTGGTGCCCGGGGCGGGGGTCGGTGGCGGGGGGGCATTGAGGTCGGTCTTGGACAGGGCAAGTCCGCCGCCGATGTAGGATAGACCCGCAACCCGGTCGTCAGGACCCAGGGAGGCGTCGGTCCCCGCCAGCGCGACGTGTAGCGCACACACTGAGCAGCCGCGTGTATCCAGGGAGGTCAGAGTTGTTGCCGGGACGATCGGTTCGAGGACGAGCATCGGCGCTTTTAGCTTGAAGTCTTGCCTGTCCATCTCGCTCCAGGTCTGCGGGCAGCCGGCTTCCCGCGCGGTCGGGCGGTGATGCGCCAGCGCCACGAGCTTGGAGATGTTGGGAAGAACCGCCTCGATGCGGCCGTGCAGGTCTGCCAGGTCGTCCAGTGTGAGGCTCCAGGTACGGGCGAATTGGCTTCGGAAATCCTGGTGGACCTCTTGCCAGGGGACGCAGAACCCCATACCGGCTTCGATGACGTCCCCGGCCTGCTCTGCATGAGAGAAAGGCCACAGAAACACTCGCGGTTCGCGGAGCATGAGCATCATGGCGACCAGAAGCGACCGGGCCGTGCAGGATTCCATGGGGAGGCCGTCGGTGTCTATGATTCCCTCGCGGAACTCTTCCATCATGGAACCGCGCCCTCGGAGGATCTCTCCCAACCCCGCCATTCCAGGGTGCCTCCTGTGTCTGCAGCAGTTCTTGGCAACGGTGCTCCAAGCCTTGGGGACCTGACGGAAGAGCCCTTTGGGGGTGCACTGGCGGCGCTTCCAGAATGTTACACGCCTGCCACTGGCGTGAGGCAACGGAGGAAGGGAGTCGTCGGGGACTGCGTAGCTCGCGTCCTCCCAGGGGGTGCCCAGGCCGAGCGACCACACCATTGCTGCCCACAGCATGTTGTAGACTAGATTGGTTGCGTCTAGCCCCAGAGACATGTCAAACAAGAAGCCCAGGTGCGACCAAGCCTTGCGGTCGAGCATGCCCGGCTGTCGCGGCGTCGTGGCCAGTGAGAATTCGTGAGGGTGTAGCCCGGACATCAGGTATATGAGCACGTGAAAGGCAGGCGTCGAGAGAATATCGTGGCGCCCTCCCGAGATTAGCTTACCCGGGGCCTCCCAGTCGAAGTGCTCGTCCAGGGGCGTGTTATAGCGCTCGGCGAAACCGGTGGCCTGGGCGTCACGCGCTTTCTTCTTGGCAGCGTCCAGCTCGCTATGCCCGCTCTCCCCCTTTGCGTCGCAGCTCCAGGCGACGGGCGAGGTTATCCATGCGGCGAGGTCCTGGAGTGGGTCGAAGCTCTCGTCGATATCCAGGGAGAGCCTGTGGCCCACAGGGGCGCGGCCACGAAACCGGACCCAAAGGCGGGTCAATCGCCCGCACTCTGAGAGTACGCGAAGCTGGGACCAGGTGGCGTTGGCGAACATACGTCCGTCTCCCAAGATCAGGATGTTCCGCTTAGCCCTGGTGATTGCCACGTTCAGGCGCTTGGCGTCATCGACGAAACCCCAGTTGTAGTTCCCGTTGCTCCGCGTAGTTAACACGATTACGATGTCCGCCTCGCCTCCCTGGCTGGAGTCGATTGTGGTGAGTTTGAGCGCCCCACTCTTCATGTGCTCGCCCGCAATCTATCGTAGTCCAAGGAAAGAAGAACTGATAACAGTATGGACAGCATGGTCCTCCCGGAACACGTGTTGCCAACGTTGAGTGTCCACCCTGTGGCCTTGATGGGGTTGTCCAGGGCCGGGTGTGTCCTGTGCATCGCGTCCAGGGCCGTCTCTCCCCTTGCCGGTCTGCCCTTTCCTGCTTCCTTTAGCGTTGCGCAGGGCGCCGGAGAGGTGGCGAGGACCCCGCGGCCACCCATCCATGATAATAGCCGTCTGGAGCTGGTATCCGACCACAATTCTGACAGAGGTGCCATTGTTGAGCTCGGGCAGAAGAGCACGCACGATGTCCGCGGCCTGAGCTGCCTCCGGAAGATTGGCAAGGCCTGGTTGTAGGTCTGAGGTGACCTCCCAGGAGGGTGTGTGAACCATCAGGGAACGGTGCTTGTCTGCGCTTGGCGGCGGATCTAGCTGTTCGAGGGTGGCGCGGAGGTCACCATCGTCAGACTCGGTGAGTTTCGCCAGCGCTGTCAGTCGCCCGGGCTCCCAAGCGCTAGTGCCTCTCCAGGGGGTGCCTTCAACGATTGGCCGCTGTCTGAGCGGATCCAGGATACCAGACTTCATGCCTTTCCCGTAGTAGGCTGCGTTCGGGAAGGCGAGCAGCTGCGGATGCATCCGATAGCAAATCGAAAGGTGAACCACGGGCGATTCTTGGCCGCGGAGCGCGTGAAACATCCTGTCGAAGATGCTGACGCAGAGCCCTAGGTCGTTCGCCAGCTTGGAGAGCACCGTGGGGGGCAGCTGGTTCGGGTCTCCCACGAGGACCACGGTCCCACCACTGTTGATCATGGACATGAGCGCATGGAGCTCTGTGGCCTGTCCAGCCTCGTGTTTTTGACCGAGGGCCTCTGACGCCTCGCGCGTAGACATGATTACCCTGGCCTCCCGTAGTAAGCTCGCCTTGTAGGGCCTGAAGTCCAGGCTCTTGTCCCCGTCCTGGAACGGGAATTCTCCGCGGGCGTTCCTGTAGTGACCTTCAGGCGTCAGGTCGACGAGCGCCTCATTGACGCGGTCCTTCTTTGCCAAGCGCACGAAGTTATCAGGGAAACCCGTGTCTGGGTCGAGGCGCCGCTGACGATGTGCTTCGATCATTGCCAGAGCTGGTTGGTCCACCGCTGTGTTGGAACCTGCTGCCAATGAGACCGCGTGTCCAGGGCGTAGGCAGGAGCCCCACATGTCCAGGCAGGCTACTGAGAAGGTGGTCTTGCCCGTTCAAGGGGGTCCATGCACTAGTACGGCGCGGTGGCTCAAGGTGGCCTGCAGGGCCCTGGTCGCGTCGCTGTTCGGCATGCGCTTGTCCAAAACCCTGACCTCCACCGTCATGAGTTTCTCACGACGTCCTGAAACGTCATGAGTTTAATTCACGACGCCAGAGAAAACTCACGACATCGCGAAAAACTCAAGACAACACATCAATATGATTATGGTAGTTCAAAACAACCAAGATAATGAAAAACATTGTTGTCTTTATAAAACAAAATGGCAAACCCAATTAGTTCGAAACAAAACTGTCGTTGTGGCTGGAGTGGCCCAGATATTCGTGTTGGGCCTGTAGTTGTAGCATTGGAGCTTTTGCGAGAGTTTTGGGGTCACTCGGAGCCTTTAACTGCGGGAGAACCGCGCGCGCGCGCTTCCTAGATTCAGTTTTGTAGTATAAAAATATGGAAAAACGACGCGTTCCTTCGGCCTCCTTAAAGGGCCCCAGCAATTTTCGAATTCGTTTTTGGAATTAAATGTGGATTTATTAATGGTGAATACTATACACGCGAAGCTTAGCGGAGCGCCGCCGCGCGCGCGGCGGCGCTCTGCTAAACTTAGCTGGTGTATTATTCACCATTAATAAATCTACATCTACTTCCAAAAACGAAATCGAAAAATTCTGGGGCCCTTTATGGAGGCCGAAGGAACGCGTCGGGTTTTCCATATTTTTCTAGAATCTACTATCACTACTACTACTACTATTACTACTACTACTACCACTACTACTACTACTAGGGGCAGAAAACAGATTCAGACATGCCGTCGGTAGGAACCGCAGAAATTTGTATTATTAGTAATATTAGTAATATAGTACATGCGCATCTTGCGAAGAGGAATGCAGGGGGCATGTTTTTCACAACGCACATTGTTCAGGCACGCATGTGCAAGCAGCCTTTGCGACAAGGCCTTGTCGAGCAACGGCAACGCCCAGGTGACAACATTCAACTGGACATCTTCTGCCGAGGACCAGACAGAGAAATTATCGAGAATCTGTTTCTTTTCCGTTGAAACCTTTGGAGCCTTTTGCGGGGGCTTTTGGGGCCATTTGCGGGGGCCGGTGTTTTTTTTGTTTGTTTGTTTTGTTTGTTTTTGTTGTTGTTTGTTGTTGTTTTGTTTTTGTTTTCTGAGAGAGGGCAAGGAGGACAGTGCAAACTGCGAGAGGCAGACAAACAAGAAAAAACAGCTGTGCCGTCGCCTGGATAACACTCGCTTGTGCTATATGTATATATATATGTATTGAGTGTTTTCCAGGGGCGGCAACATGCCAATCGTGCAGATGAAATGCGGGAACACGGCCTCGACCCGGCAGGGTAGCCACGCGGCCTCGACGTTGCGCCGACAAGCCTTGGCCATTCCTCTTCCCCCTCCCCCTCCACCTCCTCCTCGTCCTCCTCCTCCTCCTCATCTTCCCCGAGCCTTTCGGGGAGATTCCTATATTCGCCCGTGCGTGACCCGAGGAACAAAGCAATCGTGAGGAGTGATGGGCACATATATGGAATACTATACCGACTAGTTCGGAACATTCCCATCTCCCCCGTGGGTCCAGGAAGTGGGGCGAGGATATATGGGCACATATGGAAGAATATTCAAAGTGGGGGTTTGGAGGGTTGGGAAAACGGAGGCAACCCCATGTCTCTTCACGCAGCGGATCTGGCGTTCAGTACGCAGCCGCAGCGCCTACCGCCACGCTGCAGCCCACCACCTCGCATGGTGAACCCTCTCCTCCCGTTCCCCTCGCCCTCCTCCTCCCGTTCCTCATCTTCGTTTTCCTTCGCCCACCCCCTCGCATGGTGGGCCCTCTCGGGGGGGGGGCGCCCCATGCATGGTGAGACATATTGAAACGGAGCGGCCCCCCCCCTGGTGAAACATATTCAAGCGGAGCGGGCCCGTGCCTCGCGTCCGCTCTTGCGTCCTCCTCCTCCTTCTCTTCTTTATCCTCATCTTGTTCCTCATTTTCCTTTTCCTCTGCTTCCGATTATGCCTCCTCCTGTTCCACCTTCTTCCTTCCCGCGCTTGGTTCCGAGAGAGGAAACGCAGGCCTGCTGCGAAGTGCGCGGCCTGTCGTTTCTCGCTGGAGAAAAAAGGGAACGCCATTTCCTTCCTCCTCCTCCTCCTCCTCCTCTCCCCCCTCCTTCTCTTGTTTTCCACCTTCCTTCCCACGCTTGGCTCCGAGAGCGGAGGAAACGCAGGCCTGTTGCGAAGTGCGCGGCCTGTCGTTTCTCTCTGGAGAAAAAATGGAACGTCATGTCCTTCCCCCTCCTCCTATTCCTCCGCCTTCTCTGTTTCCACCTTCCTTCCCACGCTTGGCTCCGAGAGCGGAGGAAACGCAGGCCTGCTGCGAAGTGCGCGGCCTGTCGTTTCTCTCTGGAGAAAAAAATGGAACGCCATTTCCTTCCTCCTCCTCTTCCTCCTCCTTGTCTTTTTCCACCTTCCTTCCCACGCCTGGCTCCGAGAGCGGAGGAAACGCAGGCCCGCTGCGAAACGCGCGGCCTGATCATGAACAGCTCCGCCCTCAGGAGCGCCTGAAGCGCACCATGCTTCTGCCGCACGGCCCCTAGGTGAAACATACTCAAGGAAAGACGCAACACGGGGCCCTCTGCGCTAAATTGCGATGGTCGTTCGTCTCATGAGAAGCGAGATCGATGATCATTTGTCTGGTTAGAAGGGTTCCCCCTCATCATTCCTCATTGTTCCCTCCATCCAAAGAACTCAACAATGTTCGATGAGAACTTTCTCTAAAAAACGGGTGTAGAACGTGGGGCCAGCGTGCAGCGATTTTGCGACCCGACCCATCAGACGGTTCTCTTGTTCGTCTGCGTAGGTCCAATAAAAACGGGGGTTTCCCGTGGGTTTCCACGTATTCGGGGACGTGGAAGGCCATGTGGTGCTTAAAAAGTTTGTGGCCCCCAGCCCCTTTCCAAACATGAAGAAACCTTAACATGGCCTTCTGAAGGCGATCGCGGCCACCATCGGACACCCGACGTGGCTCGCGCATCATCACATCCTGGGCTTCATGGAGAGCCTTGGCGGCGATGGCAATGTTGGGCCCATGAGGGCCTAAAAAACGCAAACTGTCCGAGCACAGCTGCGCGGCAAACGGTGCCAAATGGCGTGTCTCGGCGGATTTAGCTTTCAACCTGGGGAATTGGTTCTCTTTCGCGGGGGCGAACATCTTATAGGTGATCCGATTGATACGGCACCTTTTCCCACGAGGCAGCGGCGTTGCAAGGTAGAACGCCCGAAGTCGCCTGGGAATGGGACTCTCCCCAAGCACTGATCGAGGCGCCACCTTCCTGGCTAGACGGCGTTCGCGTTGTTTGTTTGGGGTGCCCTCCAGCCCCTGCCTCCTCCTCCCCCTCCTCATCCTTGTCCTCGCCTCCCTCCCCATCCTCCCCCTCCGTCTCCTCCTCCTCCCCCCCTTGCCCCCCCAACGCCGCAATCCACCATCTTGCCAGGAAGTGGCCATTCGAACAATGCCCGTGGGGAGCCCGATTCGGCCTCCTCAAGTGAAGCAGGTTGTCGTGTTTCCGTAACTTTGCGTTCGCTCTCAGCGAGCGTGCGAAGTTATTCTTACACACACGATGAAAGATCAAACCAATAAGGCATTGTGAGCACCCGAGATCCAATATGTGCATCACGTCACGGTGAACATTGTTCACAGAAAAGCCAACAACCGAGAACAGGGGGCATAACAAGTTGAGACCCATTCCAGCTTTGTTGTCAAAGAAAGTCAACCGCAAGGGTGGAACGAGTTCGCGTAATCGATGAATGTCTTAGACAGGGCCAGCTTCGATGAGGCGCATCCCTGGTTCGAGGTTCAGTCCGCGAACTTGCTGAAACGTGGCGAAACCGCCGTAAACCTCGTCAAAACGCATGCAAGCTAACAGCATGTCAAACTGAGCTCTCGTGGGAACGTCGATTTCGATCGTAGATCGCTGCACCATGATCTGGTAAGCGGTTGCATCCCGTGGGACCCACGTACATTGGGAGTAGGTTGCAGGCCAATTGTATAGCTCATTTTTTTTGCACCCACATTTGAAACATGGGTTCTCGACGTTGGACCAGGTTTTAAATCCAAGCGCGCTGACGATCTCCAGCAAGTCGGCCCTCAGTTCAGTGAGGGCCCCAATCCAACCAGATGCGAGGGGCTGACCAGCCCTAGCAATGCGGGCAGCATCCGTGAAAGGTTCACCGAGATGGTTGGACAACGGATGGCGCCCATCGCCGAGAATATTAAACGACCAAGCGATAACGCGAAGCAATGTCCCAAAGGTGCAATACCCACGACAACCGCACTTGCAAACGTCAGACTTCCTGAGGGCTGCTATCAGATACCTGCAGGCCCACCGTGGGAGACAAACAATATACAAAACCCCCATCACCCCCTCAACCCCCTATCATCCCCATCATCCCATCATCCCCTCATCCCTCTCCTGGATCCTGCCCCCCCTCCCCTCTATAGGAGCCCTGGTCCCTGTGCCTCAGCCTGGGCGTACTAGCGCGCGGGAGCACGCCACTCCGCCGATGTTGCTCGGGTCGGGCGCAGGATGGTCGAAACCACGTGCCAGCGCCCAACTCCGAGACAGTTCGGCTGATGGCTTCCCGGACTACACCAGGGTGTGCGACAGGGACAGGGCCCCAGGACTCATGCGTCCTGGCGCCCTGTTCCCGTCACAGGAACAGGGCCCCAAGACACATGCACACATATTCATGTTTGTTTCCCAGTTGCGCCTCTTCCCAGTGAGGAGATTCGTAAAGTAATGTGCAAAAAATGAATCTTTGCGCGTGTGTGGCACGCCGTCAGAGAAATACCCAACAGGCGCAGCACGACCTGGGCAGCGCTGAACCAGCTCGTGGTCAGCAAAGGTCGGCGACAGCATATCAGGATCAACATTGATGCATAGGGGGCCAAACTGCGCGTTGATGTGAGTGCGTGTGGTTCCTCCCCGCATCTCCTCCCCCTTGTTCCCTCCTCCCTCTGTGCCGCGCGCACGCGCACGCGCGCCAACGTGCATGATGGCACCCTTAACTCGGATCCCAGTCAGCTGGGGAATCAGAAAACGCTCTCGAAAACTGTTCGTGCGGCAAGTTCATCGGAAACGGCACGAGCTCCCTTGAATTCGTAGCCTCGTCCCACATGGGAACTTGGGCCCAGTAAAAGGAAGCGCCAGCACGAACTCCAATCGCGGTCCTCACGTGTTCAGCCTGGTGTGTAGACGATGGGCCCAGGGCTAAATCACAAACACCGCGCGCACCAGCTCGCGTGACATGGAACGCAAGGGAACACACGGCAGTGGCACTGAGCTCGCCACGCTTATAGGCCTCCAATATCCACGTCCGCAGGCCAGTGCCATCGAACGCCTCAGCCGCCTCATCGACCACCGACGCACCCTGGTGGCGGAGAGCAGAGCCCACGAGCAACCTCGTCCCAGCAGCCCTCGACGCCATCGAAGTGGAAGGCGGGGTCCAGCGGAAAGATGGATATGCGAGGGACGCCCGAAATCTCGAATCAAAACAGCTACGGACAACTATTGGTCTGTGAACCACCTCGGAGCAAATCTCGGAACAACGGAAATCGCAGCAATCTCGAAACAAAACCGCTACAAACACATACATCCCGATAGAGTCTACGACATCAAGACATGCGCTGGGTTGCCAGACGAACCTAGTTTGGAAGCATGATTCGTGTTGTTACCCTTCTGATGTTGTTACCCTAGGCCGCAGCTACATTTTCATCATTTTCGTGAGGAAGCCTCAGAAAAGAGGGTGTGTACAGGATCCGGCTGTTTTGTTGTAATCCGCTTTCCCTTGCAAAAAACAATAGAAAATGCCATTTCTTGTTCTAATATAATCAAATTTCAAAAATCCCTTGCAAAAAATAAGGTAAAGTGGACATTCGCGCGCGCAAGACGAAACCCTTCCAAAACCTCAGTGTTCGCAACGATTTTAACATAAAAACATCAAGAAACCAATGTTTTTCAACAAAATTGTCAAAATCTCATCCCGCGCGCTCTTGCTGATTCGTAGGGAACCCAACACTTTTTAAACATTTCTGTCAAACGGGCTTTTGCGAGCAACTTTTTCGAACTTCTGCGACAACGGTTGCGCACCTGCCAGGGCCATCATCCCTGTCAAATAATACCATGCGGGACACATTCGTTTTTTCTTCGCGCGCGCACGCCGAAATCTCCAAAGACCATCAGGACAACCATCGGGACGGGACAATCATCGGGGACAACGAGGACAACCACAACCATCAGGACAACCATCGGGACAACCATCGAGGACAACCATCGGGACAACCATATCCTCTCTCTCTCTTGTGTATTCCCACATCCCTCAGGAATTTGCCCTAAAGATGTGATCAACTATCTTGTGAGTACGTATCATGTGTATCATGTGTAGCATGTACCATATGCATCATATGCAACAGATGTTCTGTGGAAGGCTTAACAACTTCTGTGGGTTAACAAGGCTTAACAACTTCTGTGGGTGTACGAACGTAGGCTTAACAACTTCTGTGGGTGTGTACTCCACGCCAGTGTAGTAGCCACGGTCGTCCGCAGGCCACGAAGTGAAGTGTCCGAACGTCATAGGGCGGGAAGCTGGGTGTGGGTGGTGGCGAAGAGTCGTGTGGATATTTGGTAGAGCTTGCACTGCCCCCCCACAAAGTGGGGGTATTGGCTGGCGTCGCATGAAAACCCTGGCACTGGTGAGAACACTGAGCGTTCGGGTAAAGTGATTGTTGTTGTTGTTGTTGTTGTGGTTGTGTTGTGGTTGTGGTTGTTGTTGTTGTTGTTGTTGTTGTTGGTTGTTGTTGTTGTTGGTGTTGTCGTTGGTTTTACGGGCCTCGCAGCCCTCGATGGAGAGCTAACCTGAGACGTCAGAAGAACCAGAACGCTTGAGACGCGAGGGCGATGACCCGTCAAATTTTTGCCGATCGCTAGCGAGCACGTCTCGGACAGCAGAGCTGTCGCACCCGTCGCGTGCGCCCGCGGAGCACCAGCGTCAAAAGAACTCAATGGATGCCTTCCCTCCCTGGCCGCCTCCTCCTCCTCCTCCTCCTCCTCCTCCTCTTGCTCCTCCTCATCCTCCTCCTCCTCCTCCTCCCCCTCGTCCCCTCCTCCTCCTCCTCCTCCTCATCCTCCCCTCCACTCCTCCTCCATCCCCTCTCCCCTGCATCCTCCTCTTGGGTCCAGTGGGGTTTGGGTGCAAGCGCCGCGCTTCTGGCCGCGGCGAGCCTCGTATCATTCGGTCAGGGGCTATCCTCCTCCTCGTCCTCATCCTCCTCCTCGATCCTCATCCTCCGCCTCCTTCTCCTCACCCCCCCCTCCTCCTCCCCCTCGTCCTCCTCCTCCTCTTCCTCTTCCTCTCCTCCTCCTCCTCCTGATCCTCCTACGCAGGAGGGCTGTCACCAGTACCTCACTGGTTGATGGCAGCTGCCGCCTTGGCGTGCGTCTCGGCCAAAGGAGCGAGCGAACTCCACAGCGCAGCGGCCTCAGGGTACATCTCCATCTTCTGCATCCGTCTCGCTCCCCCTCTCGTCACGCTTCTCCTCCTCCTCCTCCTCCTCCTCCTCTTCCTCCTCCTCTCCTCTTCCTACTCATCATCGCCCTCATCCTCAACATCCCTCTTCCTCCTAATCCTCTTCCTCATCCTCCCCCTCGCCCTTCCCCTCCTCCTCATCTTCCCTCATCATCCTCTCCATCCTCACCTCCTCGGTCATGGCCCGAGCAGGTACTCTCGGGATGGTCGGGGGAAGGGGTTCGAAACGTGTTGGGGGCATCGGCCTTAGCGATGGCCTCCTTGGCCTGGTCCACGTCATCTGACCTGCGTCCCCACGACGGCGCCCGCGACGCTGACGACGCTGCGACATCTACACAGGACGCTGTGGCATCCTCACAGCGCCTCTTGCCTCCTCTTCCTCCTCCTCCTCATCCTTCTCTTCCTCTTCCTCCCCCCCTCCGCCTCCTCCTCGCCATCTTCCTTCTCCTGTCGTGATATTATTCCTGGTCCATCTCCTCCTTCACCTCATTCCCCTCATCCTTCTCGTCATCGTGTTGTTGTCTGGTTACGGTCTCCCTTCCTCCTCCTGCTGCTCATCATCCTCGGCATCATCCAACGCTCCCTCACCCTGATCCTACTCCTACTCCGACTCCACATCCTCCAACTGAACTTCACCCTCCAACAAGCAAGAGGACTTCCCCTGAATATGCTTGGTGATGTCCGAAGCCGCCGCGCCCAGGTCGGCGAGCGTCTCCGTCACCTGCTTCTTGAAGGGGGCCAGCCACGCATTTTTGCCCACCTCCGACCCCCCTTCAAAAATGCGAGTGAGGATGATCATGCTGCCCTCTCCCGCCCTCTCTCCCTCCCCCCCTCCTTACACCCCTCCCTCCCTCCATCCCTCCACCCGTCCATCCATCCCTTCCCTCCATCGCTCACCCCCCCCTCCATTCCACCATGCAAGTCGCTTCAGCGCACGCCCCCGAAAGAGCAAGCAATCCCGAAACCCTGAGCCACCTGTAGGTCAGACAAGTGGACCCTGTAGGCCGACGCGTCCCCGAGGAGCTGCGCCATCTCGGCCGAGACGCGGTGCGTCGCCGAGCTCGCGCCAGGAGTGCCCCGGCGCAACCCCGTCACGAGGGAGGGGGAGAGGGGGGCGAGGGACGAGACCAGCGCACGGGATAGGATTGATGACTCCAGGGGCAAACATCGATGGCGCGACAATGAAGGTGTGGACAGTGGCGGGGAAACCACGTAGACAATCTGGAAAAAAAAAAAAAGTAGGACGGCAACATAGCAACAAGAATCACGAGAGCAAGAGAGCGAAGATGCATTGCCGTCCCGTCCTCATCCGAGCCTTCGTTGCTCGAGTACGACGAGTAGTAGGAGTAGTCGTCTTCGTCCTGGCCCATCCGCGCTGGCTCCGCGCCCCCTCCTTCCGCCCCCCCTTCCCTCCGCCTCTTTATCCCCCTCCTCCGTCCTCCTCCATACCTCCTCCTCGACGCCGATCCCCTAGCTCTCATCAAGTCTAGCTGATCACCACCGTCCGCCAGACGGCCCCCACGGCAGGGCAGGCTCGAGCTCATTGCTTCCGCAAATGCTTGTCAACAACCTGATTCTCGTCCGCATCCTCTCCATCCTCACCGTTCTCCCTAGCATCCTCCTCCTTATCAGTTGCCTCATCCTCCTCCTCATCATGATCATCACCACCATCATCACCATCATCATCATCATCATCATCCTCATCCCCATCCTCATCCTCATCCTCTCCTCCTCCTCATCCTCATCATCCTCCTCATCCTACCCCTCCTCCTCATCCTACTCCTCCTCTCCTCCTCTTTCTCCCCATCCTCCCCCTCCTCATCCCTATTATCACCTTCTTCGCATGCGTTCGTGCATCTTGCACCTCCCTCCCTCGCCATCCTTCACCACGTTGGCCTTTCCCTGGCGGTGTGCCTCAGGGATCTCCTTGGCGTCGCTCTTCAGCAAGGTGCTCACCTTCTGAAGGTGTCCCTCGCGGGCGAGGAAATGAGCAGGAGGGAGGGCGGGTGGACGGAAGACAGCAGACGGAATGACGGAAGGTGAGGGAGGAGGAGGGGGAGGATGTGGAGGAGGAGGATAAGATGGGGGAGGAGGAGGAGGAGGAGGAGGAGGAGGAGGGGGATGAGGATTAGGACGAGGACGAGGACGAGGAGGAGGGGCACCGTGCCGAAGAACGAACGATGAGTAGGACGAGGAGGAGGAGGAGGAGGAGGATGAGGAGGAGGGGGATGAGGCGGTGGGGCACGAGGGTTGCTTAAGAAAGGTGGGCGGCATGGCGTCCCGTGCCTTCCGCTGCAGATCTTTGTAGTCGATCTGCTTGTAAAGGATCTCCTTGTGCTGCTCGTGCACCTCCGCAGGCGAGGGGGGGGGGGGGTCATTATTCATGGCCCACCTCAGGTTCCTCCCCAATCTCCTCGTATAGTCTTCCTCATCCCCCTCATCATTATAATCATCATTCCGCACTTCCGCATCCTCTGCATGGCCCTACTCTTCACATTCTTCAAGTATGCTTATGATCCGCCTCCTCCTCCTCCTCCTCCTCCTCCTCCTCCTCCTCATGGTCATCATCATCCTCATCCTTATCATCACCATCCTCACCCATCATCGTTCTCATGTTCTTCCTCCTCCCTCTCCCTGGTCGGCCTTCGTGAAGCCTTTGACCCGCTGGCAGTAGTGCTTGATCGCGTCGGCTCTGGCCATGGCCCTGTGGAGGGCGAGGGGCTGACACTCTCGGGGCCCCCCCTCGTCCTGACTCCTCCTCCTCCTCCTCCTCCTCCTGTTCCTGCTTCTGCTCCTCCTCTCTCTCCTCCTCCTCCTCCTCCCTCTCCTCGTCCTTCTCCCCCTCCTCCTATTCATCCTCCTCATCCTCCTCCTACTTATCCTCCCGTTCCTCCTCCTCCCCATCCTTATCCTCATCCTCACTCGTATCCTCACCCTCATCCTCGTCATCCTAATCCTCGTCTCTCCCTTATATCTTCATTCATGCCCGCATGCGCGCCGTTGTCCGTACGGCGTGTCGCTGTTCTCAACCGTCCACTTCTGGGCGGCCAGCAGCTCGTCGCATGTGAACCTGGGCCGCCACATACGGAAGGGGAGAGGGCCTCAACACCAGCCCTTAGGCACACATATGGATAGGTATGCACATCGAGGTTTTAACACGGAAACAGGTTTAAGAACCAGGTTTAAGAAACAGGTTTCAGAAGGCCGTTGAACCAGGAGCCCAAGGTGTCGCCCTGATGAACTCTTTCTTTCTCCTCAAGCTTGCTGCTTTCAATTCTCTCGAAATGGCCGTCCTGCTGCCAGATCTGGAGCCACTCCTTTTTGGTGGTCTTCCTGGCTTTCTTGCATTGCTCCCAGAGGTGCGGCTTGTCTTTCTGCAGTTGGCCCCTCCCCTGCCCATGTGTGATCACGCGATATCGCCTGCCATAGCGTTTGTTCCTCATCATTCCTTCATCATCCTCTTCGCTCCCTCCTCCTCCTCCTCCTCCTCCTCCTCCTCCTCCTCCCCCTACCCTCCTCATCCCCCCACTCCTCCTCCTCGTCCTACCGCCCCTTCCTCATCCTTGTCGTTCTGAACAAAAACGCCAGAAGCGCTGGTGCCAACCCTCCCTCACGCCTCAGACGGGCGAGCGTGTTCTCGTGCTCTTTATTTTCGGTCCTCTTCGCTTTCTCTGCTTCGCCACGTTTCGCTTTCCCACACGAGTATTCTGACTGCCTGCTGTTGGCGCGCTTCTGGTTCCTGCTGCCCTTCGGCGGCATGGCCTGCCCTGCCCGCGTACATATATATATACACATATATATATACAAGATCGCACACACATATATATAACATCAGAACGTGGCGACTCGAACGCATGCGAACACTAGACGATGCGCACCCATGTACACTAACCTGCATGTATACCCTTTCCCTGCACAATCGCAAAAGGTGGGGGGGGGGGGCACGGTAAGGGAAGGGGGCAGCAAGGAAGGGGGGGCAGCGTGGCCGGATGGGACACGGGGGGGCGAGGGCGGGGCAGAGGAGGGGGAGAGGGGCGGGCTTTTTTTTGGCGCATATATATATATAATATACGCGCGATCGCTTGCTGCAAATCGAAGGCGCGCACATGCCAAGTGGCACAACGCACCCACATGCACCCCCTGCCCGCGCTATATGCGATGCAAGAACCATGGCGGAACCATGATATAACCATCGCTGAACCATGACAGAACCAGGATATAGAACCATGACGGAACCATGATAGAACCATGATAGAACCATGACGGAACCATGACGGAACCACGATGGAACCATGATAGAACCATGACGGAAACATGACGGAACCAGGATATAGAACCACGATATAGAACCAGGATATAGAACCACGATAGAACCATGACGGAACCATGACGGAACCATGACGGAACCATGATAGAACCATGACGGAACCAGGATATAGAACCATGATATAGAACCGTGATATGGAACCATGACGGAACCATGATAGAACCATGACGGAACCAGGATATAGAACCAGGATATGGAACCACGATATAGAACCATGACGGAACCATGATAGAACCATGATAGAACCATGACGGAACCAGGATATAGAACCACGATATAGAACCATGATATAGAACCATGATATAGAACCATGATAGAACCATGACGGACCCATGACAGAACCGTGATATAGAACCGTGATATGGAACCACAATATAGAACCATGACCTAACCATGACGGAACCATGATAGAACCATGATATAGAACCAGGATATAGAACCATGATATAGAACCATGACGGAACCATGACGGAACCATGATAGAACCATGACGGAACCAGGATATAGAACCATGATATATAACCATGACGGAACCATGATAGAACCATGATAGAACCATGATATAGAACCAGTGTATAGAACCAAGATATAGAACCATGATATAGAACCATGACGGAACCATGATAGAACCATGATAGAACCATGACGGAACCATGACGGAACCATGATGGAACCATGACGGAACCACGATGGAACCACGATGGAACCATGGCGGAACCATGACGGAACCATGATATATCTATACGATGGAACCATGGGCCCCATCATATAGCCGCCAGCATACCGCATGGCGGTTGCATGGCGGGGGCTGCACCACCCGTCTGCCCCCCCATGGGGGGGGGGCGACGGGCTCAACGGTGCAGCGGTAGAGGTGTGAAACAGTAAGCCGCCGCGCCTCCGTTTGACATGTTGGCGACACCTGGGCGCGGGCAGGGGGGCGTGAGGGATGCCCTCTCTTCTCCTTCTCCCACTCCTTCCTGCTTCACCTGCTCACCGTTCCACTTGTTACCTTAATAATCTCGTTCCTCATCGTTTCCCTCCTCGTCTCATCCTTGTTTCACCGTTCATTTCTCCTTCCACCATTCCTCCTCCTTCCACCGTTAACCTCCTCCTATATGTGGCCTCCTTACGTCTCCGCCCTCCCACCTCATTCCTCTCCTCCTCGATTCCCGCCTTATCATCCCCAGCTGTAATACACGCGGCCTGCTGCAACTCGATTGCTGCAAATCGCACGTTGCACATCGCATGCTGCGCTGCAAATCGCACCCCATGCCCAATCGCCTGCTGCGAATCTTTGGGTCAAGATCTCCACCGCGCGCGTGCCCTTCGAGCCTCGACGTCCACGGTCGCATGGAAGTTCGAGGGCAGGGGGGTCGGCGGAGAACGGGTACTTGATCCTCTGATCCCCCCCCCTGCGCTAGAGGAGGGGGAGGAGGAGGAAGAGGAGGAGGGGGAGGAGGAGGTGCCCCCCTAGAGGAGGGGAGGGGGGAAACGAGGAGGAGGAGGAGGAGGACGAGTTGGAGGAGGAGGAAGTCGGTGGACCACCAGTTAAGGACCCCATACACAACGACGAGGACCTGATCCATTGCGACCCCAAACCTGGGCACCTTTCTCGGGGACGAGCGCCTCGAGCCCATCCGTCTGCCAGGGCCGAGGCTCGCACAATCAGAACGCTCGAGCGTTCTGAGTTCTTCTTCTTCCTCATCCTCCTCCTCCTCGGTTTCCCCCTCCTCCTCCTTATTCCCCCTTCTCCTCGTATCCTCCTCATCCCTCCTCCCTCCTCCCTCCTCCCTCCTCCTCCCTCCTCCCTCCTCCCTCCTCCTCCGCCTCCTCCTCGTCCTCCTTCTACTCCGCCGCCTCCTCCTTCCTCGATCGTATTATCATGTCTCCTCCTCCTCGTCCTATCCCTCCTCTTCCTCCGCTTCCTCCCACGGGATGTCGCTCCCATCCTGAATCCCCTCCATCCTTGCCTCTCTATCCGTTACCGTACCTCGCTCTCCACACTTGCTGTCTGCTCTTTCCGAGCTACCCCAGTCCCCCATTCCTCCTCACTCTTCTTCCTTCGTCTATCTCCTCGTGCCGAGCCCCCTCAGCCGTCGATAGCCACGAGGACGGCGAGGAAGATGACCTCGTCGCCTCCCCTCTCACGGACAGCGGGAAACAAGACGCGCGGCGTGGGACTTCGCGGATGAGGATGAGCACGAGGAGGAGGAGGAGGAGGAGGAGGAGGATGGGGAGGATGAGGAGAAGAGATGGAGAAGGATGATGATAATGTTGGAGGAGGAGAACGGGCAGGACGTCTTCCCCCCCCCCCCCTCCCCCCCGATCTCTTCCTTATCCTCCCCTTCGTCCTCCTCGTCCTCCTCCCCCTCATCCTCATCCTCCTCGGATCCTTCCTCTTCCTGTTCGTCCTCCTTCTTCTCCTCCCTTCGTTCTCCTCGTGCCGCCGTCTCATCTTCGCCCCACCCCTCATCGAATGCCCCGTCCTCCTCCTCTTCTCAGGAGGAGAAGGCGGAGGAGGAGGAGGAGGAGGAGGAGGAGACGCGCGCCCCAGGGGGAGAACGCGGAGACGCGTGCCTCAGGAGGAGAAGGAGGAGACGCGCGCCTCAGGAGGAGGAGGGGAAGGAACAGGAGGGGGAGGAGGATGGTATGAGGAGAACGAAGAGAAGGAGGAGGATCATACGAGGAAAAGGAGGAGACGCGCGCCTCAAGAGGAGAAGTCGCACGCCTCCTCCTCCTGCTCCTTCTCCTCCTCCTCTTCTGCTCTGCTCATCCTCGATCCTCCGTCGCCTCCATCCGTGCGAGCCCCTCGCCACGCTCTTCCGCTTCACCTTTCTCCTTCTCTGTCTCATCGTGCCGTTCCCGTTCCCTCCTCCTCGTCGCTCCCCCGCCCGTCCTCTCCTCATCCTCCTTCTCCCCCATCATTTCCTCCTCCACTTCCTGAAGATGGGTGGCACGGGGTAGAGAGGGGTGGCCCTCCTCTTCCTCAACCTCCTCCCTCCTCCCCTCATCGGATCTGAGTGTCATTTATCCTCATCCTCGTCCTGATGCGCTTCGTTCTTATCCTTCTCCTGCTCCATCCCAGGGGTGTGGTATCCTCCCACGTTGTTGCTATCCGCTTGATCGGTCCTCCTCACCCTCCTCCTCCTACACATCCCCCCGTTCTCGTCGTGCCTTCTCCTCATCCTCGCCCCACTCCTGATGCGCCTGGTCTTGGTCATGCTCGATCATCCTCCGTCTGATCATCATCCTGCTGTTTATCTCTATGCTCCTTCTCATGGTGCGCCCCTCCTCTTCACGCCGATCAGCGGCAGGATCGCCAGCATGAATGCCAACCGCCGCACCTGCCCCTCGCTCTGCGACGCATCATGCTCGACGCCGCAGCCGCCACCAAGATAGCGTCAACGTCACATGCATACGCGAACATGCACTGGCACACTCAACCAACAAGCACACACTGACGCCCCCCCCCTCCCCGCCAAAAACTGCATTCTAGTCGCGCACCGCCTTCTGCGCGATGTCCCCATTTGCCTCCGAAAGGCAGGTGTTGATCCTCCCCCCCATCATCCTCATCCTCATCGTCATCATCATCATCATCATCATCAGCATCATCATCATCATCATCATCATCATCATCATCATCATCATCATCATCATCATCATCATCACCATCATCATCAGCATCAGCATCAGCATCATCATCATCATCGTCCTCCTCGTCCTCCTCGTCTTCCTCTTCCCCCGTCCTCGTCCTCCTCGAGGCACCTTCCCTTTCTCCTCCTCCTCCTTTCTCCTTATCCTCAGCTTCATCCTCCTCATCCTCCTCCTCCTCCTCTTCATCCTGCTCCTCCCCTTCCTCCTCCTAGCCCGCCTGGGCCGATGGCCAGTTTCTCAAGCGCGTCATCCCGCGCCTGCATCGCCTTGGCCCTGCTGGTGGCGCGGGTCTCCGCGATCCTGATCACCACGTAGTTGGCGATCAGCTTGGTCATGGTGCGGGCATCGGGCTGGCCCATCTTGCGCCACTGGGCCTCCGTCCACAGATTGTCGCGCACCTGGGTCACCTGCCAGCAGTTGCTCTTGCCGTCGGAGATGACGAAGCAAGTGTGGCCGTCCGCATTCTTCTGCCTCTGCTTGCATTGCCAGGTCTTGCCCTGGGCGTTGAACGTCCTCGAGGCCTTGCCTGGCGCGTCGGTCGGCTCCTCGCCATCATCGCCTGCTGCCTCCTCGCCGCCTGCTGCCTCCTCGCCGTCTTCGCCTGCTGCCTCCTCGCCGTCTTCGCCTGCTGCCTCCTCGCCGTCTTCGCCTGCCTCCTCGCCATCTTCGCCTGCTGCCTCCTCGCCGTCTGCGCCTGCCCCCTCGGCTGCGCCTGCTGCCTCCTCGTCTTCGCCTGCGCGGGCCTCCTCGGCTGCGCCTGCTGCCTCCTCGTCTTCGCCTGCTGCCTCCTCGCTTTCGCCTCCCTCGGCGTCACCTCCTGCCTCCTCGCTCCCCTCGTCCTCTGCCTCCTCCTGCGCGGCCTCGGGCGCTGCCTCCTCCTCTGGGGCCTTCGCCTTCCTCTGGGCTGTGGCGGTCCTCTTCGCGGCGGCCGCGCTGGCCTTTGCCTTTCCCTTCGGGCGAGGCTTCCTCCCAGCTTCTGCGTCCAGCCACGAAGGCTGCGGCGGCGCAACCACTGGAGCCGCCATCGGCAGTGCTGCCGACTGCTGCCTCTTCTTGTCCTTGTGCTCGTGCTTGGTCTTGCTCTTCTTGCTCGAGGTCTTGATCTTGTGCTCCTTCTTGGTCTTGATGCCGAGCAAGCTGCCATAGAACTGCATCGAAGATGCCGACGATGATGATCCTGCTGGTCCCGACGCCGACACCTTATCCCGCTTCGGCTGCTGCTCCATGCCCACCGCGCCTCTCGGGCCCGGAGCTTTCACAGCTGCCGCTGGCGGGCCTGGAGCCTTCACTGCTGGCGTCTTGGAGCCTGGAGCCTTCACCTCCGTCTTGGAGCCTGGAGCCTTGACCGCCGTCTTGGGGCCTGGAGCCTTCACTGCCGTCTTTGAGCCTGGAGCCTTCGCTGCCGCCTTTGAGCCTGGAGCCTTCACTGCCGCTGCCGCTGCCGTCGATGGGCCTGGAGCCCCCCCTGCCGTCGACGGGCCTGGAGCCTTCACTGATGCTGCCGTCGACGGGCCTGGAGCCTTCACTGCCGCTGCCGTCGATGGGCCTGGAGCCTTGACCGCCGCTGCCGTCACTGGGCCTGGAGCCTTCACTGCCGGTGGCGCCGCCTCCTCCACCTCCTCCACCTCCTCCTCGACGTCCTCTTGCGCAGGCTCCTCCCCCACCTCCTCGCCCTCGGCCGCGGGATCCTCGACCTGGGCCGCGCAGGGCCCGAGGAGGTCCCCGCGCGACACTCCGACGATGCTTGCATACTCCTCGACCAACTCGTCGTCGGTGACCTCCAGCACAGTCTGTGAGCTCGCATCATCCTGGCAGGGCCCTTGGAAGAAAAAAAAGAGGAGGAGCCTGCGCCTGCAGGCCTCCTCCTGGCAGGAGGAGGAGGAGGAGGAGAAGGAGGAGGAGAAGGAGGAGGGGGAGGAGATTGAAGATGAGGAGAGCAACGAGGCGGAGGAGGATAAGGAGGAGTAGAGGGAGGAGGAGGAACACATCAGGGGGGGAAGACGTCCCAGCCATTTCTTCTCTTCCCCCTTCCGTTCCTCCAACACTCCTCCTCTCCTTCTTCCTCTCACTCTCAGCTCCTCCTCCTCCGCCTGCTCCTGCTCCTCGTGCTCATCATCATCATCATCATCATCAGCAGCAGCATCATCACCATCACCATCACCATCATCATCATCATCAGCATCATCATCATCAGCATCAGCATCAGCATCATTATCATCATTATCATCATCAACATCAGCATCATCATCCTCGCCCTCGAAAAGATCTCGGTTTCTGATCCCCCACGTGTCCACAGGGCTCGGTCGACTTTCTCCTGCTGAGGGGGAGTAGGGCTCGCTGGAGTCTGAGCTGAGGAGTAGGGGGATGGTGGGGAATGAGGAGTGGAATGACGAGGATGACGACGACAGCGACGAGGATCCGCTCGACGAAGCAAGAACGGATCCGAGGGAACGAGCAGTCTGCCATCGTGCAGCCCCTCCTCCGCTCCCTCGAGTGCTGCCCATTCTTCCCCAGTTATGTCAGCGTCCTCGGGCGAGCGGCAATCGAGAATGCGGAGGAGGGGTTCACCGAAAGAGAGGACGTGGACGACGTGCGCAGTTTGAATTCGCTCCTCCAGGGTCGCATTGCTGAAGAACGTCGCCAACTCTTCTGGCGACACGTCGCTGTCGTCGTCGGGGGCACACTGCTGGGTGTCGGTCTCCTAGCGATGCCCCTTGCTGCTGCTCATGCTCGTGATCGGCCCTCCTCCTCGTCATTCTGCTCTCCTCCTCCTCCTCCTCCTCCTCCTCGTCCTGACACTCGTCGGTTCCGTCCTCGCCTCCTCCATTTACTCATCCTCCTGCTCCGCCTCGTTCTCCTCCTGCTCCGCCTCTTTCTCCTCCTGCTCCGCCTCTGTCTCCTCCTGCTCTTCCACCCCATCCTCATATTCATCCGCGTTCCTCCTGCTGCTCATCTGCGACCGCGCTCCTGCCCATCATCAGGGTGCGTGCGCAGATAGTGCGAGTACATCATCCTCACCGTGCGGCTTTTCAAGTACCTGTCTTATAGGCTCGATCGGGCGTTTGCTTTGGGGGTATGATTTTGGATGGAGGTTCTGCGGTGGGATGGTGGGGTGAGGTTTTCGGGTGAGGTTGTGCTCCAGGCGTTTTCCCAGCTGAATTGTGTTACACTGGGGCCCTGCGGACACTGGGGGGGGGGGTCTTTCGGGGTTGCTGGGGGAAGGGGCCTCGATCGTCATCGGACTCTGGCTCGCGGCACTTCGAGGCCGAGGTAACTTCACAACGCAGCGCTACCATCCTCCACCTCCTCTTCCTCATGACCCACGGTGTATCCTCACGAGCCCGCGGCATTCCCATGATGCGTTTCCCTCTTCGAGGCCCCTCCTCTTCTCCTCCTCCTCCTCCTCCGCCTCCCCCTCCTCCTTCCCCTCCTCATCATCATCCGTTTCCTTCGCCGCCTCATCCACGGGCGCTGCTGCATCCCCGCAGCGCTGCCCCGCTGCATCACCGACGCCGACGCGCTGCCCCTATCCCCCGCCTCCTCCTTCTTCTCCCCGTACCTCCCAAACCAAGGGGGGAACATGATCCCGTTCAGGCGCCTGGCCTGCGGCTTCCTGCCCTTGTCCGTGCGCCAACCGTCGATGTACCTCTGGTGGAACGCCTTCTGCCACGCGTCCTGCGGCTCTCTCTCTCTCTCTCTCTCTCTCTCTCTCTCTCTCTCTCTCTCTCTCTCTCTCTCTCTCTCTCTCTCTCTCTCCCTCTCCCTCTCCCTCTTCCTCTCTCTCTCTCTCTCTACCCCTCCTGCCCTCATCATCATCAGCAGCATCAGCATCGCCGTCATCATCATCATCGTCGTGGTCACCATCATCATCCTCGCCATCATCATCACCATCATCATCATCATCATCATCACCATCATCATCATCATCATCATCAGCATCAGCTTCACCATGCTCACCATCATCATCACACGTCTCATCTCTCTTCCCCTCGTCCTGATCGATTGCTGTCGCTGAGGCAATCGTCGCTGCCATCGCCGAGACAGTCGCCGACATGGTTGGGACCGTCGTCGAGACCGCCGTCATCGAGGGTAGCTTCGAAACCGCTGCTCCTCCTCCTCCTCCTCCTCCTCCTCCTCCTCCTTCCTCATTTGGCACGCCTCCTCGTTTCCCTCCTCACTTCTCCTCTTCCTCCTTCCCCTCCTCACTTTCGCGTCATCCTCTTCCTCTTCCTCCGCATAGCTCCCATCTTCCGTATCCGAATGCCCTGCCGTTGCGGTCCATCATCAGCTTCTGGCTGTAGCGCTTGCCTGCGCCGATCATCTTGAGCGCGCTGTCGCTCTACTCGCCTCGAGATGGGGGGGGGTGGGGGGGGGGGGGGGGGGGGGGGTGGGGGGGGGGGGGGGGGTGGGGGGGGGGGGGGGGGGGGGGGGGGGTGGGGGGGGGGGGGGGGGGGGGGGGGGGGGGGTGGGAGGGGGGGGGGGGGGGGGGGGTGTGGGGGGGGGGGGGGGGGGGGGGGGGCGAAAGGCGTGGTGGAGAATCTGCAGTAAGATGCAGGAGGGACTTAGACCACACGGACGGGGACGATCAGATCACGTGGACGAGAGCGTCCTTCACCACCTCATCCTCCTACAGCATCCTCTCACCTGCTCTCCTCCCTCATAATCCTTGTTCGCTTCATCCCCCTAAATCCTCATCTCACCTGCTCACCTGCTCTCCTCCCTCATGAGGCCCTCCTTCATCCGAAAACGTTCCTGCGCCTCTAAGTTGTTCCACTCGAGTCCAAGCTCCCCCCCCCGAGCCTGCAGCTCGTCCACCTTCGGTCGATCTTCGAACTTCTCACAGCTGTAGCGGAACTCGGGGATCTTGCCTTCGAAGCCATGACAGGCGACGGCTCATCGTTGGTCGTCGTCGAGGCCGACGTCGGAGCCATCGTCGACGCCGTTGCCAGTGCCATCGTCGGGGCCGTATCGAGGCCGTCGTCGAAGCCGTCGTCGAAAGCGTCGTCGAGGCCGTCGTCTCAGCGTCTCCTCGCCCTCATCTTCGTCCTCAGTACCCGCGTCCTCTTTGTCCTCATCCTCAGGCTCATCCTCCTCATCGCCGTCGTCTTCAACCTCGTTCTCATCCTTATCCTCCTCGATCCTCTTCGTGGTCCTCATCCTTGGCTCACGGGCGCCTTCCAGGAACGCGTGGCCCCCGTCGAAGTCGAGGAGAGCCTCGCTCGGACGGAGGCGGATTGGAGGAAAGTGGAGGAGGAAAGTAGAGAAGAATGAGGAGGAGGAGGAGGAGGAGTGGGATGAGGAGGAGGCGTTGAGTGGGACCCAGGAGGAGCGGGAGGAGCAGGAGGAGTGGGAAGAGCGGGAGGAGTGGGAGGAGTCGGACCCCAGGAGGAGGAGGAGGAGGATCGAGGAGTGAGAGGAGGAGTGGCAGGAGGAGCGGGAGGAGGAGAGAAGAAACAGGATGAGGAGTGGGAGGAGGAGCGGGAGGAAGAGGAGTGGGAGGAGTGGGAGGGGTGGGAGGAGGAGTAGTGGGAGGAGGAGGAGTGGGAGGAGGAGACTAGAGCAGAGCCTGAGCCACCAGTTCAGCATCCACTCGAACCGCGGCCTCGAACCTGAACTTCTTCGCCTTCGGGGTCATGTCGACGGACGGAGCCTATCGGGGAAGAGCAGCGGCAGCGGCAGCAGAACCAGCAGCCGCGGGGGCCCAGGAATTAAGGCCGAGGCCACTTGGAGGACGGGGAAGGGGGCGAATCTGAAGAAGGAGGAGGGGGAACATTTCAAAGTTAGCATCCTGCTCGTGTGCGCCCTCTTCCTGATCCTCCTGCTGATCCTGATTCTCCTCCTGACTTTTCCTCCTCCTCACTTTCTTCTTCCTCCCTCGTTCTTCCTCCTCCTCATGTTCTTCCTCCTCCTCATGTTCTTCCTTCTCCCTCGTTTCTTCCTCCTCATTTATTCCGCTCCTCCTCCTACTGTTCCTTCTCTCCTCCTCAAGCTTTTCCTCCTCCTCATTTTCTTCCTCCTCCCTCGTCTCCTCGATCCTCCTCCTCCCGTTTCTGATCTCCTCCCCCAGTTAGTCCATCCACTGCCTGACGCAGTGATGGACACGCCTGCCGCGTCCCAGGCGCGCGGCTGCGGGCGTGGCCGCACGATCGGCGCGTCGAGGTCGGTGTGCCCCTCGATCCACACGAACGTGGTGTACCTCGAGCGCTCGCAGGCGCATGATCGGCCAATCCCGCAACCCCCATGGGGGTTGCGGGATTGGCCGACGCATGGGCCCACGACCCCCGTCGATCCCAAGGAAATGCCACCCTTGCTCTAGAATGGGCACCCGGCGGCCCACGCGCGCTGGATGAGCTCTTCGCTGATGGGCCCTGGGGCCGGCCAGCCGCGCGCCCAGGGCCCTGGGACATCTGCAGGGGGCAGGCAATGTACACTCCAAGGGCGGCCAGGCGGCCAATTGAACTGCAGAGCCTCCTCGAAGCTCCGCCGCCATGGGGCTGGCTGCACCCACGCTGGCTCTCCTGGCCACCTGGGCCCAGGCTGGGCGTGGACTGGCCAGCCCAGCGGGTCTGACCACGTGCGCGCATGTCGCGCGGAGACACGGCCGTGGCGGAGGACACGTGGAGTTCGCTCCCGCGGTCGCGAGCCACGCATATAACCCGAGGCGTTTCTCCTTTCGATCCATTGCTTTTCTGTTAGTCCTCCTCCTCCTCCTCCTCGTTTTCCTCCTTCCTCCTCTTCCTCCTACTTTTCCTCTTCCTCCTCCTCCTCCACATCCTTCCCGTCCTACCTCCACCTCCTGGGTCGACGGAAAAAGGCCTCGAGGTGCGGCCGCCGCCGCGAGCGGGGGGGCGCGGCGCCGCGCGGCGCCGCGCTCGCGAGAGTTCGGAGAACTCTCGAGCACAAATGGCTGCCCGCGCGCGCGGTCGCGCGCTGGCAAGCGGGGGGATGTCAAGGACAGGCTGTCGAGCTGGAGAAGGGGATAAAAGAGAAATATGAGGTTGGAAAGATAAAGGAATGTTAAGCGAACCGCCGCTGCTGGCCTGGACAAGCTCATTAACGGGTCACTGCCGTCGGGGGGTGGGTGAAAGGGGGGAACAAGATGAACGCCAGGATGGGGCACCGAGTAATAACACCAGTATAGTAGTATTAATCGTCGTAGTAGAAGTCGTACTAGTAGTACTAGTAGTCGTAGTAGTAGTAGTAGTAGTAGTAGTAGTAGTAGTAGTAGTAGTAGTAGGTAAGTAGTTTTTTAAAAAAAAAAAAAAGTATGCAGTTAGCGGTGTAGTCGTACGTCGTAGTATTAGTAATATAAGTGTACGTAGTAGTAGTAGATTTATTAACTATAAAAATGCCGAACGCGTTCCTTCGCCTCCTTAAAAGGGCGCCCACGAAATTTTCGAATTTTTCGTTTTTGGAATACAATTTGATTTTAATTAATGTTGAATCAATATAGCAGCGGAAGCTTAGCGGGGGCGCGCCGCCGGCGCAGAGCAGGCGGCGCGCCGCCGCGCGCGGCGCGGCGCCGCCTCCGAAGCTTCACTGCTAAATTTGCAAAAAAATACGTTACGAAGTAGTAGCAGTAGTAGTACTACTACGAATTAAACTAGTACTAGTACTAGTATAACTATAACAAACGGTGAGTGACAGAGTAGTAGTAGTACTAGTACTAGTAGTAGTAGTAGTAGTAGTAGTAGTAGTAGTAGTAGTAGTAGTCGTAGTCGTAGTCGTAGTCGTAGTCGTAGTCGTAGCCGTAGCCGTAGTCGTTGTAGTAGCCGTAGTAGTCGTATAGTAGTCGTCGTAGTCGTAGTAGTAGTAATAATAGTAGTCATGCCATGTCATAAGTGCCATTAAAGACACATCATGCTAATGGGTGTGGTCTGAAAACGAAACTCACGACAGCAAAGCAAAACTCACGACAACTTTGAGAAAAGCCACGATCTCACGACAATGCAAAATACTCACGACAAATGAGGCGTCATGAGAAACTCATGACGGTGGAGGTCAGGGAATTCTGTTGAGGGGGAGAGGCGGTGCCTGCTGTAGTAGGCCGTCTCCGACAGCCTGCGCGTGGTCGGCGTCGGGAACGCTCTGGTCCAGGGTGGCGGCCGCCCTGGCCCTAAGGCTCAGCCCCAGTGAACGAGTGCGCCCCAGGTCGTTGGCCAAAAGTCGTTCGGACCGTGGGGCGTGCACAAAAGGCCAAGAGAAATGTCACCGGTGACAACTGGTGGGCAAACAGATCCGCTGGGTTCAGGCGAAGGTAGTAGATCTGGTCGAGCGCCGAGCATTGCCGCCAGAACTGGATGTCAGAAGGGGCTTCGTCCACACGATACCAGGGAACATCATCGCTAGGGGGGCGTTTCGCCTTGGTCTCGTCTTCGTGGAACTGACCACCCTTCCCACTATTGTAGACCACAACGCACCTGTTAGAGGGGTACCTGGCGGAAGGGCTGAGACATAGCGTTTGAGCGTCCTTGGGGTGGATGGGGCCTCCCAGAGCAGGATGCCACCAGACTGTGACGTCTGCGATCTTGTCTACTGTAGGGCCCGTGACGGAAATATACAGCCACCTGCTCTCTTTGTCACGTTCCAGGGGTCTGGATGCAACCTTGTACATTGAGGGCCACTCCAACAATACTAGCTCTTTACCGTCGGGTAGGTTCATAGCATTCCTCAGCCGCAAGGTATCCAGGCCCTCCAGGTCAGTGTTGGCATCGATCTTGGAGACGCGAACTCCGAGTGCACAGTTACCTCTCCTGGCGAGATCCTCTCGAGTGGAGCCTTTACCATCGTCTACCGTCTCGACCGAGGCCTGGCTTTCCACCCAGGCGATTCTCCTTAGCGTTTGTCCTCGGTCCTGGAGAGAGTAAGGCCATTGTGAGGGGAGTCGCACGGCGCCGATCAGCTCCCCGAGCGCTGCCTTGGGATGGACCCTAGAGTGCGGGGAGTCCAGCGGAACCGAATAGAGACTGGCGACCTCTGAGGCCGCCTGCATGGCCAGCGACTCATCCAGGGCAGCTGGGCTTGTCGGGGAGAGAGCGTCGACCTCCGTCGCACTGTCTTCGGCCTACAGAACAGCTCGCTGCTGACAGGGTGGGCCCCAGGCAGGAGGAGGGCGAGGCGGCGGGGGCGGAGGAGGAGGCGCGCCCGAGGTGCCTGTAGCCTGTCCAGGTGTGGGGTGTGGCCCGATGGTCGATTTCGCTCGCATCCTGTTCCCGTCGCCGCCCTCGGACAGCCTGAGGCCTTCTCTTGCGGCGCCCCGCCTGTGCGTCCGCACCCTCTCTGGGTCCACCCTGGTGCTCCCGGGGCAGTTGTGCGTTGGCGGATCGTCCCAGAGGGGGTAGGTAATGGGCACGTGTAGCGCGTCATCTGGGATCGAGATGCCAGGGGGCGAGCGTACCCCGTCACGGGTAACCGAGGGCTGGACTGGCCTCCAGCCGTGCCAAGGCTTCCGCACGAAGGACAGCTGGTGGAACGCATCCCAGGCTTCCCCTCCACAGTTGCTCCAGAGATTTCCAGGAGTGACGAGAGTGTTCGGGTCTGGCCACCCGTCCTGGTACCGTGCCTCCGACATCTCGTAGTGCTTCTCACTTAGGATGTGCTCTGTGTCGTCAACGGGCTCCTGGCAGATTTCGCACCAGTGCCGCCGCCCGCCGTGGAAATATACCCAACGCATCCAGGGACAGAAGCGGGCCAGGAAGACACGCGTGCCCATGCTCTCTGGCGGCCCGTCGTCACTGCACGGCAGGCAAGAGGGCCATCGACGGATGGGACCTTGGTTGTTTTTGGGCATTATCCAGGGTGCCAAAAGATCCAGGGTGGCAGCTGAAGGCTGCTATGTCTTGTTGCGGCAGCTGAAGCTGCGACCCGTCAGGACCTTAGCGCGCCGCGGCGGGGGGCGATCAGAGGGGAATGGGGGGAGGAGGATTTTCGAGAGCATCAATGAACAGCGCAACCTGGTCCAAGTCGCAGAGGTCGACATCCGCGGCAGGGAAAAGGGGGGGGGAGGCTGGGGGCCGTCCCAGACGATCCAGGAGGTGACCGCCAGGTCGCCTGCGCGTCGAAGGGCGTCGTCCCAGAAAACCCCTAGTGTTGCAAGACGGTCGGCTGCTTTATTGAGGCGACGACGCACAGCCTGCCATGTGAGGGTCCATCCGGCCTCGCTGGCTTGTCTGAGGGCGAAATCCATCTGTTGTGCCAGGTGGAGCCGGCGATAGCGGCCAGTGCTGGCTCCGTGCCGGATAGCCGCTAGGTTGTCGCCAACCACCCGGACCCCTCGATGCGCGGTGTCTAAGTGGGGGAGCAGGGCGAGGCCCGCTCTGCACCCGGAGGCCTCCGCTGTCTGCGCGTTGTCGCAGCCTGGAAGGGCAGCGACGGCGACAGCGACAACGCGCGGGTAGCCGCGGTGCGGGTCGTGTCTCCAGAGGACAGCGGCCGCGCCGGAGACCTTATCACTTTCCCCGATCCGGCGAGCCCCACCATCTAAGGTGAGCTCATAGGGCCATTGGGCAGTGTCGGCAGCAGGGAGCGGGGAGTCTCCGACGGTGATCTCCTCGCCCGCCTCCATATCCCTGCTAGCTCTGAGCACCAGGGTATGCAGGTCGCAGAGCCTGCAGTAGGTCTTGGTCCAGAGGGCACTGGGGGACCTGTCCGTCCTGGGGCAGGGGAACCAGCCCACCCCTGGTGGCATCCAGCTCGCCCTGGTGTCGCAAGTTTGGAGAACGGCGAGCCGGTCCCCGCTCCGCGCGGCCCTGATCGTGACAGGGAGGCGCCAGATTTCCCACCCGGCGCGCGGAGCTTGTCTGCCCAGATGCGGTCCGGCAGCCCCATGAATGCGCAGCAGGTGTGGCCCTTGGGGATTGCAATGCTGACAGGGGTCCAGCATGGGGGCCCAGACGGCGGTTTCATCCGCCGGTGCGGCAGGGGCCTGCCCTTCTTGCATGTCGTCGTCCTCATCGTTGTCTTCCTGGAGGAAGGTATCAGGTACAGCGATTCCCTGGGCGATGAGTCTGGCAGCTTCGTCGGCACCGATGGGAGCGCAGTCCAGGTTCACGCAGTATCTGAAGGAGATCTGGTGTAAAAGGCGGCAGACAAGTCTCTGGTGCTGACCCCTGGAGCATATCGCGGTGGGAAGGTCTCTGGGGTGGTCTGGGCCTCTAGCCTTTTCCCAGGCAAGGGCAGCGGCGGGGCACCAGCACCACACGTGCTCGGTGGTGGCTTCCCCCAGGCCGCAGAGAGGGCAGGTCCGTAGAGTCTCTGTCGGATAGGAACGCTGATGCTGCCGAGTTGCCTTCTCTCTGCAGCAAGTGGACGCAGGTCCTCGGGCAACGCGTCGTCGCCAAGGAGGGGCCAGAGGGAAGCCTCTCCAGTCCAGGGCCCGAGGCACGAGTCGCACCAGGCCTGGCCGCGATCCCGTTGCCCGGCGGTGAGCCAAACTCTTTTGGCCGCCCTGCCGCAGCCGCACTGGTGGGGGATCCTGTCAGCAACACTTCGTCGACGCGCGGACCCGGGTAGTCCGTTAGCCAGGTCTCGTAGGACGCGATGCGCCTCGGTGAAGGAGGCACAGTGCCCAAGGAGGGACCATTCCGCGCCGTCTGTTTGAGCCCACCTTCGCTCGTGGCTGGCTGTGGAGAACCAACTGCTCACAACGTGCCCGTGGAGCTGCGTCCACGCCGCAACGTATACTACGCGCCCAAAGTAGCGAGCCCGGCGTCGCGGGGGCTCTCTCATAGCACGATTGAAGAGGTCGGCGGCCCTGGCGTCGGTCAGAACTTTGGAGCCTGGCCTGCGTGGTTCATCCCGCGGGGTGAATTCCCGTGCCCATTTTACAAGTTTGTTCCACCTTCCCCCTGCCTTGCGCCTCGCCTGCAGGGGCCCCCACAGGTCATCAAGGGCGCGCGCCCTGGCCGCAATCGCCCGCGAGGTGGCAATCGGGCACTTGGGGCAGCCAGGGACTTGGAAGCGGATGCCCAGGCCGGTGAGAATGTTGTCGGGGATCCAGGAGGCGGAGGCGAGACCGAGGGCGACCCGCAGGTGGGCCCGAAGTGCCCTTTCTTGCACGGTGTCCGGGAGGGAGTAGTGGGATGGGTAAGGGATGAGCGCGATGAGATAGGTGTTCCAGGCGAGGGCGGTTTTGGTGGGAGACATGCTTGCGAGGTGCAGGGCCATGGCTCGGTCCCGCAGCTTGGGGAGAGGTTTGCCCCAGGTGCCGGCGACGAGGGCGTCGAGTTGCCCTTTTGTCATTGTACCCCTGGGCGGTAAGCTTTCTCCTTCGGCGGCCCGAGATACGACGCAGGCGCCGAGGTAGGGCCACTGGGGGCGAACAACGGACGAGCCGAAAGGGGTGTAGTCCATGGTGCGTCTCCACCACTCGTAGTTGCTGGCGGGGACCAGTGCCGTTTTAAAGTTGCAGCTGCATGGGCGGCTCCAGGGAGTACACTGCGCCGCGATTCCGGGGCCGCCTGCTCGTCTGATCATTTCCAGGATGAGCCCCGCCGGCAGGCCTGTAACTGTTGCAGTGGTGCCATTGTCACTGAAATCCACAGGGGCAATGTCCAGGTGCTGCCTGAGGTTGATTCCGGATGGGGCTTCGATGCCCCTGCACTTGTGGGCTTCGACGAGGAGCCCTGCCGCTCTTGCGAGCCAGGGCAGAGCGATGCCGGCACGTAGTGATTGGGCGGTGGCGCCCAATAGGGCAGCCAGATCGTCCACGTACGTCGGATCGTCCGCCCCGGTGATGTCGGCCAGGGCGCTGATGAGAGGGTCATAACCCAGGCACCAAAGGAGCGGGGAGGCCGTGCCTCCCATTCCGATGGACCGCAAGAGATTCCTTATTCTGCTCTTGTACCTACCTTTACAGGTGCGCACACTCCTGCTGCCGACGAGGCAATCCACGAAGTGCAGGAGCCAGGTCGGGAATTTCCAACGCCTCGCCAGCTGCCCCATCCATTGCAAGGATATGCGCTCGAAGGCTTTGTTCTGATCGCAGAAGAGGACAGCGGTGCTTGGGGCAGGGCCTAGGTGCCTTGCGGCATCCAGTATATACCGGTCAACAGCTTCTTGGTGCGCGCCAAGCAGGGCGGCCCACGAGGGCCCAGGTTCGGTGTCGGCGACAGGATCCAGGGCGAAGTGGTTGGTGGCGGTGGTGATGTTGGGACCGCATTGCCCTCCGCGCTTGGCAGCTTGATTGGGGCTAAGCCTGGGTTCGATCACGGGGCCGAGGCAGTCGGCTACGGTTGCTCCGCGCAGTCTTCGTAGGCAAGTGGGGAGCTGCAAGGGACGCATGTCGCTGGGAAGCTCGGCGGCCGGTTTCTTGCCAATCCAGACCAGAAGGTCAACGGAGGGGCCTTGGACCAGGTCCAGGAGCTCTGGATTCAGCTCCGCGGCGTACCAGGCCTGAGCGAGAAGTCCGGCAACACAGCGCGCTCCGGGATCGCACAGCTCGCACGGCTCTCCGTCCACACCGGGGGCACTGCCGCTAGGTCCCAGGACGAGGGAGGCGATCCTGCCCCACTGCGGGCTGGGAGAGTGTGGGAAATGTCCGGTGTCCTTTTGCCTGAAGTACTCGTTTAGGATGCGGTCCGCTGCAGGGGGGAGGGGAGGGGCGGTTTGCCAGATCGGACTTCGGCTCCGCCATAGGACATCGTCGACTTCCTTCGTGCGCTCCTTCCAACTTGCGTCCTCGTCACGTACTCCGAGGATGGCATGTGTCCTGACGAAGATTTCTCGTCCCGTCCGGCAGTGGGAGGCGAGAGCGGGGCGCTCAACCCCGGGGCCCCTTTGCGCGGGAGTGAGGCGGGCGGCGCGTCTCTGCGCAGCGTCGTTGTCCCACCTTCGCAGCCCGAGGGCCGCCTGCTGAGGTGTCAAGTCGTTGCCGTCCCACTCATATTCAGCGAGCCAGGCCGCAAGTGCCCCCGCCGGGCGCGTCGTGGAGTCCGATCTTACTGCTGCCGCGAGCAGGGTCCCTGGCGAGCGGTTGGTTTTGCTTCTGCGCCACTTCCTCCACCAGTCCTGTATGGCAGCGGACATGGCGTGGCGACCAAGAGAGAGAAGGGCGGGCAGAAGCGGGACGGTGAGATCACCAGGGTTATGGGCCGGGGGCGGAGTGGAGGGTTCCTGCTCTCTTTCTCCTTCGCCGTCGTCGTTGTCAAAGTGGCTGGATGGGAATTGACCAGGGTAGCCGGGCGGACCCAGTCGGCGGTTGTAGGAGGCCGGTCAGATCGACGTCCGGCAGCCCGAATGTGCGCTCGAGGAAGGAGTACAGAGTCCTTAATTCAGCGTGTGCCTCGCTAGGAAGTAGGCGTAGGTCGCCCGCGCGAACGGTGTTGTCCCTGCGGGTTCTGGGGGCGCCCTGCGGCTCCATGTGCAGGATGGCGTGGTCGGAGACCGAGGGTTTCCAGGCCTTCCTGACTCCGTAGGCACCGAGCTGTCGAAAAGGGCACGCAACGATGTCGATATGTGATTCATTGTCCGCGTCCACTCTGGTGGGCCCGTCACAGTGGCAGACGCTTGATCCAGTCAGCGAGAGCAGGTCGGCGAGGGCCGCAGCCTCGTCTGTTTCACCATCCCTGGGATTGTCAAGCTGGATGTTGACGTCCCCCTCAGTATGTAGGGGTGTCGTCCCACCTTTCGATGGCCTGTCTGATGGCCTCAATGGTTTCGGCTTTCCTGGGGGGTGGAAGGTACACCGAGACCAGGCGGTAGGTGCTGTCACCTCGTCTGATGGTGGCTGCTACAGCGCATCCGGGGACGAGGTCTTCTGCCCGGGGGAATGTAGTGCCGCGCGGAATGATAATCGCCACTCCGCCAGCGCATCCCCCGGCTGGTCCACTGTAGGCTGGAGAGGCGACGAGCGTGCGAGCGTGAAACATGGTGGACCAGACGGCCGCTTCGTGTTCCGTCCAGTGGGTCTCCTGTATGAGTCCTATCCTACCGTTGGTGGTCATCTGCGTTAAGAAGGCGCGTTTCATCATGTTCTTATGAGCCGTCGTGCTTTTGAGGTACCTAACGTTCCAACAGCCCACTTTGAGCGAGCCGGCCTGTGCGGCGTTGGAGATGGCGTCGACCATGGCGCGAAGGGAGAGGTCCCCGCAGAGATCCGCCCAGGCGGGGTTGCTCCAGGGGGGGGGGGAAATGTACAAAGGCCCAGAGGGATCGCGGCCGTCGGACGGTGCAATTACTGTGCAGGGCAAGGGCGCGGCTCAGGGAGGAGCAGGCAAGTTGCCAGGCTCTGGTTCTCGCCCTCGGAACGAGATTCGCGAGCGGGGGAGACCCAAGGGCAAGATGAAGCGTCCCTGGGTCTTCAGGCGAGTCTAGGGGAACGGCAACCCTTGATCAAGGAGCTGCTGCTGCAGCATGGTTCTGACTATGTCATCTGGACAAGGATTCCCAGCGAGCGGCGCCCAAGGGCAGTTTCTGTCGGCGAAGCTACGCGCCTGCCTCCATGCAGCCCAAATGTGGCTTTCGGTCGGAGCCTCGTGCTGATGGCCGGGGATGTTCTCGTTCCTGCTCCACTCCAGGATGGCGGTCGCAAGTCTGCGTTGGAGACACCTCGGGTCAAGGTGGGTCCCCACGGCGTCGTAGAGTTTCTTTCCTCTAATGCCCAGGGACCGAAAGTAAGACCCAAGGCCCGCTGCTCGGGCCCGTTCCTCCGGGGATGGGATCCTGAGCCCGTGCTCTCTCCCGTGCGCCAGCAGCCAACCTGCCCGGGCCCTCGCTTTTCCTTCGCTGGCTAGGCTCTCACGCTCTCTTCCGTGACAGACGAGCGTCAGTCCTTCAGCGCAGCCTTGGAAGCTACGCTCGGCTCCAGTCTCCGCAAGGATGTTCTTGATGCCGTTCCTGGTGTCGGCGAGGGTGCGGAGTAGCCACCTGTGGCTGCTGTCCCCATTGTATAGAAGGCACAGGGGGTGTGTCTGGTAGCTGTACGGAACTACTACCTCCGGGGCGTTGGCGAGAGCCTTGGACTGGGTCCAGGCAGGAATGCGTCCGTCCGGTCTGTATGTCCATCGCCTTTCCCAGGGACTGGGGAGTCGGGGATACGTGACGAGGTCATCCGCGGGAGGGCAGTTGCTGAACCATAATCGATCCCTCGGGCTGGCGACTGTGGGGGCAGCATCTAGGCGGACCGCCCAGTCTGGGGGGAGTTCTCCCAGTGCCGTGCACATTGCCTGCTTGTGCGCCTGTAGGATCGTGGCTGGGCATTCGCAGCATATTCTGACGCGTACATCCGGTCGGAGCCTGCGAGCAGTGTTCCATAGGAGTGGCACGGCGAAGAAGTGTACTGCCTGAGAACCAGCAAGTCCGTCAAGTCCCCCGTGTTGGCTGGCTGCAGAAAGGCTGGCACCTGGGAGCCCCGCTGTGAGAACAAGTAGGCTTCCGGGGTCCAGGTTTCTGAGGTGGTCGGTCCAGGGACTTTGGCGGTCGTCTCCTCTCAAGAGATCCCATGCATCAGCTCCTGACCTCACGTGCGGGGGGCCTCCATCAATGCGCATGGCGCTGTCACGGTCCCAACGCCTCTCGACTCGAGCTGCCACTTCCTCGTTGATTTCGACGAAGGCGGAGGATCTGAACCGAGGAATCGCGGCGACTTTGGCTAAGAGGTCGCCAATGGCAAGTCTCGCCAGACTCCATTCATCGAAGAGTGATACGAGATGAAGACTTGGTCCCGCGGCGGCACTCGGGCTGGGTCGAGGGTTGACTATGCGTGCTCTTGTTTGCTGGGTGAAGTCGTACGTCCAGTCGTCCCCGTGCCCGGGATCACTGATTGGGTGGAGCCTAAGGTGTCCCGTGATGTCCCATGTACCGTCGGGGGAACCGCTGGAGACAAGGCCGTCCTGCTGGAGAGTCCTTAGAAAGCTGATGATCTGTGTATTGTCCAAGCCCGCAATCTGGTACGCAGCGAAAGTCGTGTCGGCCGGTGCGACTGGAGAGAGACCGGTTCGCCCGTCCCTGTGTCGCTCCCATACCTGCTGGAGCACATCGGCAGGCTGGGGGGCGGCCGTGGGCTCGTCTGGTGAGAAACCGGTTGGACGGGGTCGCGGTCTGCGGATCCGTGCGCCCTCCACACTCGCCAGTCTGGACCCCCGTCTTGCGACGCCTCTCCCAGCGACACCGGTGGGGGGGCCCTCTCCTGCACGGGAGCGCTCCCAGAGGTCGACCAGAGTCCTTGGGTTGGGAGGTCTGTTGCCTGGTCGGGTGGACCTTTCCCTGCCTGCGTTGCCCGCAGCTCTGAGGCGGGTCGCACCACGTAGTGCGGTCCTGCGTGCGCCGTCATTCCTACCTCGGGGGGCCCGGTGCGCCGGGCTCCCACGAGCTCTATCAGCGGCGGTAGCGCGAAGCTGGGTGCTGGGCTCGACCGGTCGCGGCCTGGTCGTGTTTCTGTTTCGAGCGCGCCTGGTCACCCCGCTGTCAGCTGTACTCCCAGCAGTCCCAGCCGGGGCACGCGCAGGTCTGGGCGTGCCGGCGCGCCGGGCGGCGTTTCCGGTTCTGCGGAGGTTCCTTGGAGAGGCCTCTACTGTCTCGCCCAGAACCTGGTCCCTGTCGTCGGTAAATGGGGCGCCAGCT
>CAUYUJ010021885.1:50000-131833 GCA_963575745.1 Prorocentrum cordatum | reverse complement strand
TCTGTCCGTGATGACAAGAAATTGTCCACAGAAGAGCTGCAGAACGAGGTTGCGGCCATGATGAAGATCGATCTCGAAGAGGAGCGAGCGATGCTGGAGGAGCAGCCCGCAATTGAGGGTCCGCGCCGGCAGCGCCCGTTCGCGCCGTTGGCAGATCCAGAGCCCGATCCCCATGAGCAGCGGGCACAGTACCCGGCGGTCGTTGGCGAGCCTCTCACGGGTGCGCACGTGACGCTGCAGCCGCAGTACCGCCGCAAGCCTGCGTACCGCGAGCGCGCGGGCGGCACCGCGGCCATGCACTTTGCGGACCGCCCGGACGAGGAGGCGCGCACCTGGGCGGGCTGCTTCGCGCGGGACGCGCGCAAGTGTATCATCCGTGCCACCTGCACAGGTGCGGTCCCACGTGCTGGAAGCACAAGACGAACGACGATGTGCCTCAGCACTGCAAGGTGTGCCGGCTTGGCTTCTACCACGAGTACGAGACTGCGGTGTACAGCCACCCGTCCAGGAAGCGCCCGGCCGCCTCTCTCGTCTGGCGGCGCCTGCGCAAGGGGACGGAGTTGGTGCTTCCGGAAGGTGCGAAGGTTCAGTACGCGTGCGGCCCGTTGGAGGAGGGGCAGTGGAACCCGCCTGGCGAGCGCCTGGATCTGGGCGACGTTCCGGCTGAAGGCTACGGCCCGTGGCGCACCGCTGCAACCGGTACGGCAGAGCTGGTCGCGTCGACGTGGTGCGGTACCACCCGTACCACGGGAGCACGAACCCTGTGGGCCAGGTGTGTCTGCGGAGCAACCTGGACGTCCAGTGTCTGGACCGCGTGGTGCTCGACCTGCCCAGCGACGACAGCGTCGGGGGCGCGTCCGCGGCCGACGTCGACCCGGCCGTGCCGCCGCCTCCGGAGCCTGGTGCGTTCGCCGAGCCGGTCGGCGACGCGTCGGAGGCGCTGGCTGGGGCCGAGACTGGCGGCACCGGTTGCGACGAGGGCGCCGGGCAGAGCGGAGGGTCCACGGACTCAGGGGTGTCGGCCGCAACTCAGGGCGTGGGCGGAGCGGGCGAGGGGTCGGTGCGCGCGCCTGCGGCGGGGGGGGCGCGCCTGCCCGTGGGCCGCCGCCTCGGCCTGCCCAGGGGAGGCGGCTTGCTCGGCGGGGCGCCGACCACCACGATGGACGATCCCGACGCGGGGGACATCTGGGACATGGGTGGGGGCGATGAAGATGAGTTCGATTTGGTCGATGCGTATGACCTGGGTCCGCCGCCTCCGCCGACGCCGGAACAAAGCGGCGTAAAGCAGGCAGTCGGGCCGGCAGATCCACAGGGCGAGGACACCGCGAGCTTCTGCGCGGCTTCCTGTTACGACGGCAGCCGGCCCGGGTTCGTGTTCAAATAGGGGGAGCAGGGCCTGGGCTACTACAGCGACCTGCGCGCGGAGCGCGAGCTGGCAGAATCAGCCGTCGAGACAGAGCCGAGGTCGCGGGCGCCGGGCCGCGCCGCATCGAGCGCGGCCTCTGGCGGCCCTGCATCGAGCGCGCCTGCCTCGCCCGCCGCCTCCGCCTCAGATGCTGGCGCGAGCGGCAGCGGTCCGCCGGGCAGCCTGCGGGAGCACGTTTTGCACTCCCTGGAGGCCGTGTTCATGGACGCCATCAATATGGCGCACTACCAGACGGACTACACGACCAAGGCGGGGCCGATCGCGGGAGACCTCGGAGTGCTGCACGCGCAGAGCACCGGGTTGGAGTTGCTCCGACTCCAGCAGAGGGCGGAGCGGGAGGCGGATGAGGCGGCGGAGGAGGAGGGCAAGGAGGACGTCGACGGGGCCCGGGCCGCTGCTGTCGCTCGTCGCAGCGGCTGGGGCGGAGTGCTCGACTCTGCCAGGCGAACAATCATCCAGCTCACGACCAGCTCGCACCGGGCGCTCCTGAAGAAGTTGCCCGAGATGATGTTTCAGATGCAGTATGGCCACGAGTGCTACTGCTCCCATGACACCTGGAGTCTGTATTGCAAGGGGATCGTGGCGCTGGCGTTCCAGGCAAGCCACGCCGTTCACGAGAAAAGGGACGACTTCTGGACCGACCCCCGCGCAGAGGACATCGAGGTGGACCAGCCGGCCGCGGGAGAAGAGGACGGCGAGGGGGGGGGGCGGTATCATGGATGCGCTGGGCGAGGGGCGCGCAACGCTTCGCGCCGAGGTCGTCAACGGCGTCGTCGGGGAGGGCGCGGGTGCCGGTGCTGCTGGGGAGTGCCAGCCCGAGCAGGAGCAGCAGCAGCAGGCCGTCGAATACCGGGCACGGCAGGAGCACGACATGAAGATGGACTGGCTGCATCGCGGCGACAGGGGGCCCCTGAAGTCCATGGGCATGTACCATTACGCCATGTACGTGTACACAGCTCAGGCCAACCCGCTCCACTTCGACGCGCAGGACTTCGAGACGTACGCGTTCGCGGACTCGCACCCGGCCGCCGCCTCCCGAGTGCAGAAGCTCCGCGTCGGCGCGCCGTTCAGGGTGCCCAAGTTCTTCGGCTTCGCGATGCCTTTGAAGGAGAAAGAGGAAGAGGTGAACGCGCTGTTCAAGTCGGTGATTTTTCGCCCGTTGCAGCCGGCTGAGAAGGGGGCGGCAGCCTGGGCGCCCTACAGGGCCGGTGTCGACGCGTCCGGGAAGCATAAGCCTGCCTGGGAGGAGTGGTGGGCGAAGCAGGTGGCGTTGTCCAGGCAGTACGAGGAGTGCGAGCGGCGAGCTGAAAGTGGTTCACGATCGAGGACATCGATGTGAACCGGGGCCCAGACGAGCGTCCAGGCCATTTTGCACAGCGCCCCAGCGCCGCCGAGTTCATGGCGCGCTGGACCGTCCAGGTCGCGACGAACCTCGACGTGGAGGCGGAGGCGAAAGGGCGGCCGCGAATCAAGACTCGTCCGGGGGCCAAGGACTTTGTGTACTCTGAGCTGCAGCCAGCGGAGAATCGGCCTGCCGGGGAGGCGGACGAGGAGGAGGGGGCGGGCGCCGGTGGCGGAGCCTTCGACGGTTTTGCTGAGGAGGTGGACGAGGGCGAGGCGGACGAAGCGTGGGCGGCGCACCGACAGAAGGCCAGGTTCGCCGTGCCGGATAGCGAGGTGCCCGCGGTGGCCCAGTTGGACCAAATTCGTGGGTCGTCACAAAGCCTGGTCTATAAGAACATTATCCTTGAGGGTTATGCGAGAGACCATAAGCCGCAGCCTGCTGCCGCGAGTACTGGAAGGCAGACCGGATTCGGTGGTCTCGACTTGGGCGACTCTCAGTTCGAGGAAGGCAAAGCACAGCAGAAGGAGGCGTTCCGATTCAGGAAGAAGGGAGCTGAGGGCTTGCCTGGGGATGGCGACGGGGGGGGCGGCCTCGCGGGTTCGGCGCCTGCCGCGCTCGTGCCTGGTCGGCCGCCGGCGCCCGCGGTTGCCGGCGACGAGAAGCGGCCGCCGCGGGCGCGCGACATCGCGCAGAGGCTGTTGGACGAGTGGGCGACCAGGGCGGACCACCCGGTGACGTTCAATAAGGAGCAGAAGGCGGTGGTCGCCCTGGTCGTGGGCCAGGTGGAGGCCATCGTGGCATACGAGGAAGATCTGCGCAGCGGAAAAAGCCCCAATCCGGTGGAGCAGATGGCTCTCCTGTTGCACGGGGAGGGCGGGACGGGGAAGACGGAGGTGGTGAAACTGCTGCGGCGTCTGTTCGCCGAGGTGTTCGGCAAGGGATCGGAGATCGCCGTGGCCTCGTCTAACAGCGCTGCGCGCGTCATCGGGGGGGAGACGATCCACAGCGGCTTCGGGCTGAGCGGGCAGCAGGCCTTGACCATCGCTAGGCTCTCCGGGCAGAAAGTCGAGGATGATTTCGTGGACCGCATGAACGCTCTCAAGGCCGTCATCGTGGAGGAGGTGACCATGGTGCCGCCTGCGCTTCTCGGCGCTGCATCGTTTCGCATGTGCAAAGCCCGTAAGGCGACGCACAATTGCGACGTGGACCTGTACATGGAGCGGGGACACAGGTTCGGGAAGGCTCCGATTGTCATGTTCCTGGGTGACTTTTATCAGCTGGGCCCTGTGAGCGGCAAAGGCAAGAGGTCTTCCCTGCTGCAGCGTGAGGCACCCGACCAGTGGTTCACGTCCGCAATGGGCAGTCGATATTCTTGGACGGCGTGACCCACGCGATGTTTCTGTACGAGACGCACCGCTTCAAGGACAGGCTCGTTACTCCGCACGCGCCCTGCCCTTTCATGCCGGGGTTCTTGAAGACAATGAGGGAGGGCAAGAAGTTCACGGCCGAGCAGAAAAGGGTGGTGCAAGGGTGGGTGGTCCGACCCGGTAAGAACGACAAGCGGCTGCAGGAACCCGCTGTCAAAGACGGGTTCGAGATGGGCATCGCCTGGGAGGCCGTGCACAGGCAGATGCAGTATCGGGCCGTGCGAGAGGCCAGGGAGAAGGGGCAGATGCTGCTGTACGTACAGGCCGTGGACTTGCCCCCAGCCCCCACGGCCTTCGGTGAGGAGCATTACAAGGCCATGCTGCAGGTGCCGAACGTGAACAACACTGTCACCTCATCGGCATGTGCCCGCTGTACATCGGCATGCGTGTGCGGCTGACCGTGAAGTTGTCGGCGAAGCACCAGATCGTCCAGGACGCCGTGGGGGTAGTCAAGGACGTGCGGTTCCACCCGCGAGAGTTCGAGACGCCGGGCGCGGATTGGCGCGAAAAGAAGACTCACAACGCCCACAGGCTCGGTTATTATCGATGCAAGCGTTTGCCTCGCGGTGTCCTCGTCAAGTTTGATGACTTCACGGAGGACCTAGGGTTCGGAGCAGGGGTCGTGCAGATCGCGCCGCACAGGGCGTCCTGGGAGTGGAACCATCACTACTACGAAGACGATGGCGAGCGAAAGCTTCGGAAGGTGTAGGTTACGAGGTACCAGATCCCGTTGCTGCCAGAGAAAGTTCGCACCGTGCAGACGGCGCAGGGCTTGGGCATGGATGCGGCCACCATGGTGCTCCAGAAGCCCATGAACATGGCGCCGATGACTGGTGGCTGCACCTGTACGTCATGCTCAGTCGCGTTCGCGTGGCCCATCGCGTCCTCGTCTACAACCTGCCGCCCTGGGAAATCCTGCAGCGGGGCCCGCCCCAGTACGTCCGCGAGGGGGGTCCAACGCTTCGAAAGCAGGATTTTCAAAGCGAGTTACGAAATCGCCAAGCAGAGGGCGCAGGAGTACGGCTGGGACGTGGGGGATGGGCCCGCGGGACGGGGCACCCCGGAGTCGAGCTCGGCGCCCGCGCCGCCGACGGTGCCTCGGGCGTCGCCGCCAGGCCCGCCTCGCGCCGTGGGGAGCTCAGCGGGCGTCGGTGACGAGGTGGGCGACGACGACGCCGACGACGACGCCACTGGATCAGCGCCTTCGGACGGGGAGGTGGCCCCTGCGGCGTCTGTGCAGACGCCTCTGCCCTCGCACGCGCTGCGCCCGGGCCAGGCTCTGACGGTGCCACCGGCATACATTGCGCCCGACGCAGGGCCTGCGGGTCGGGGCAGGGGCCGCGGCCGCGGCGGCGACGCGACGGCGACCGCAGATGCGGCGGCGGCACCGTCCACTGGGAGCGCTGCTTCGCGGGGGCGTGGGCGCGGGGGTGCCGGCCGCGGCGCCGGTAGGGGCACCGTCGTGCCGAGGGATCTTTGGGGTGAAATGTTTCGCACGGCGGCGACTGTTGGCGATGGTGCAGAGCCGCCAGAGCTGCGCCCGCTGGACCGGGATCTGTGCATGGCAGCTTACGGCGTGTCCCAGGTGGAGGTCACCAGGGAGCTGCAGTGGCACTGCGGCCGCGGCTCTGGCGTGGGCATCGCAAACCTCGGCAATACTTGCTTCGTGAGCTCAGTCGCGCAGGTGCTGCTGCGCCTGGCTCCCTTCCGTCGGCTTCTCCACGAGCACGGCCGGTGCCCTCTGGGTGCAGACTCGTGCGCGGCGTGCGCGCTCGGAGCTCAGGCCGCGGCTCTCTCTGTCCAGGGGGTCGACGCCGTCGCGCCACTCGCTATAGCCGCGCGCAAGGGGCTCTTTGGTGAGCGAGAATTTGCAGAATTCGATCAGCAAGGGAGACCGAAGCAATGCGACGCGTCAGAGTTCTTCCTGGCCGCCCTCCATGCCGTTACCGCGGCCGAACACCCCGTCTGCACCGCAGGGGGGGCTCGCGGGCAGCGCAGTGCGCTCCAGCAGCACGTCTGCGGTATTGCGTTTCGGCAGCGGAGGCGATGCGCCGCGTGCACAGCAAGTTCGGACAAGGGGGAAATTAAGACGTTTCTCAAGGTGGTGCCTTCCGAATTGCTCGGCCCCGAATACGGGGGGCCGTGCGATCTGGAGGAGTTGATCCGGCTGGAATTAAGGCATGTCGGTGAGCCAGGGCAAGGATGTCCGGCGCACGCTCACCTCGATGATGCTCAGAGGGCGGCGGCCGGGGTCTGTCAAGGCATCAGGGTATATACAGGCAATCGCTGTGAGCGGTCGCCGCCCGTGCTCTTCGTGATCGTGCAGCGGGTGATAGGCGAGTGGTACGACAGACGCCCTGTGCGCTTTCCTCAGATTCTGCGGCCTGTGGATTCCGAGTGCGAGTACGATTTCTCGGGGGTCGTGGTGCACCAGGGCGAAAGCGCGACGAGCGGACACTACTATGAGTATGCATCCGTGGGCGTGAACGAATACGCCAAATTCGACGACAGTACTGTCCACCTCCAGACTTGGGCGCAGATCGCCAGAAACCACCAGGTGCACATGGGCGCGTATGTGTTTGCGTATGTGCGCAGGGCGGGTCCGCGGGGCGGAGGCGGCGGGTGCGCGGCGGCGGGGTCTGCGGGGGGCGCCGGCGGCAGCGCTGGTGCGGGACCGTCTGGTGCGCCGCCGGCTCCGCCGACTGCGCCTCTCGGGCATGCAGGCGGGCGCGCGGCGGGGTCTGCGGGGAGCGGCGATGGCGGCGGCGGCGCTGCTTCCAGCACGTCTGCCGCGCCGTCTGCGCCGCCGAGTGCGCCCGCCGGGCAGCAGGCGTCGGGTGGCGAGCCCCCGGGCAAGCGGCGTCGGGCGGGTGGCGGGGATCCTGGCGCTGGCGACGGGGACCCCGGCGCTTCGGGGCAGCCGCAGCCGCCGTTGCGCAGGGGCAAGAAGCGCGGGCTGTCCCCGCCTGCTCTGGGCAGCACGGGCGGCGAGGACGACGACGCTGGCAGGGCCTCGGGCGTCCCGTCCGCGGGCCCGGCTCCTGCCGCCGTCGAGCCAGGCGTGGGGGCGCCACCTGCCGACCGCGAGTGGCATCGCTTTACGCCGAAGACGATCGATGAAAGGAAATGTTTGGCTCGTACTTGGGGGGATGGAGTGGGTGCGCAGTGCCGCAGTTTCCCCGCGGAGGGATGCGGCGTGTTCTGCAAGAGGCACTTCGGCCAGCAATGGGCAAAGGGGTGGCATGGGCGCGTGGACGGGGCAATCCCGGAGGCAAAGTTGAAGGAGTTCCAGGAGCGAGCGGCGCGCAGTGCGTCGGGCGCTGTTTCTGCGCCGGTGGTTCCAGCGGCGGGGACCCTGCCCGAGGCTTCGCCCGCGGCTGCGCCTCCAGAGGTGTTCGCCCAGGGCGGCTTCGAGGGTGCGCGAGAGGCCGCCTCGTCCGAGGGTGCTGGGGATGCTGGCGCGCACTGTGGGGCTTCGGCCCCGTCAGTGGGCGGTGGAGGCGGGGCGACGACGAGGATTGTGGCTGGCGTTGTCGTTCGTGTGGGCGCCGGCGCTGGCACGGCGTCCACCGAACCGCCGCGCCCTCAAGCGCGCCCGCGCATCGCCACAATCGGGATTCCGGACGTGGAGGCTCACGAGAAGCGCAGCAGGCGAGGGAGGCGGAGACCGCGCGCAGGCGACGCGAAGAGGGCGAACGGGGCCGCGTGACAGACAGGACAGGCGTAGACCTACCCCGCTCTGATCCACACAGGTTGGGATGAGATCGCCCCTCCATGGCCGCTTGCCAGTGCTGGCGTCCCTTCCCATTGCAGAGATGTAGCGGGCGTGACGTTTGGGGTATGCGTCGTGGTGTGTGTACATGTGGTTTCGTGGTGCTCTTAGTTGTTCGCGTGTAAATGTCCGCGTGTGCACTTGAGACCCGCGCTCGCGCCTGCGACGCGGCGCGCTTCCTGAGGAAACGTGCATCCTTGTGTGTGCGTGGGTGTGTGTGTCTGTGTGCGAGCACGGCGCTGGCACCCCTGCCGCCCCCTTCCCCCTTCTCCCCCCCCATCTCTTCGGCGCTCCGCGAGGGCGGAGTGGCTGGAGTGGAGGGAGGGCCGGCCCCAACATGGGGCGGTGCCTCCCCCCTCCGGAGCGCCGGCGGGAAGGGCGGTGGCGCTTGGGGGCGGCTGGGGGGCGCGGGGGTAGAGTGCGCTGCTTAGTCGGGGAATGGGTCTGTCACCGCGTTGTCGTCTGTGCGTGGTTAGCCGCGGGTGTTCGCGATTGCGTCTGTGTGTGCGCTTGTGTGTGTGTGTGTTTGTGGTGGTGGTGGTGTGGGGTGCTCGCGCGTGTCTCGTATGTGTGTGTGTGTGTGCGCGACCGTGTGTGCGTGTGCGCGTGCGTGTCTGGGTGCTCGCGCGTGTGTGTGCGTGTGTGTGTACACGTTTGCGTGTGTTTATGTTTGTGTGTCTGTGTGGCTGCATGTCCTCAAGCTCCTCAAGCTGTGTGTCAGATTTGTGGCTGCATGTGTCTGTGTGTCTGTCAGGCTGCATGTGTGGCTGCATGTGTCTGTGTGTCTGTGTGGGTTCTTGTGTATATATATGTGTGTCTGCGTGTGCGCGTTTGCGCGTGTGTGTGTGGACCTTTGCGTGTGTGTGTGTGTGTGCGTGTGTGTGTGCATGTGTGTATGTGCGCATGTGTGTGGAGCATGCTGGCGTACGTGTGTGCTCTTGTGTGCTAGTCTGTGTGTGTGTGTGTGTGCGTGTGCTTGCTTGTGTGATATCCTCTTTGCCATCCTGTTCGTTGTTCGTCTGCGCATGTGCGTGTGCGCGTGCGTGCGCGCGGTGCTGCCGCCGTCCGCGCGCCCCCCACCCCTCCCCCCTCCCCTCCCTCTGGCGCTCCGCGAGGGCGGAGTGGTTGGAGCGGAGGGAGGGCCGGCCCCAAATTGGGGCGGTGCCTCCCCCCTCCGGAGCGCCGGCGGGGAGGGCGGGGGTGCGTGGGGGCGGCAGGGGAGCGCGGGGGGGGGGGGGCCGAGTTGGCTGCGGTGCGTGCGTCATCGTGTGGTCGTCAGTGAGTAGGTTTCCATGGATGCTTGCGTGTGCGTCTGTGTGCGTGGGTTGTGCGTGCGCGAGTGTGTGTGTGTGTGTGTGTGCGTGTGTGCGTGTGGGTGTTTGTGTGTGCCCCCGTGTGTCTATGTGCTTGTGTGATCCGTGTGCGTGTGCGCGTCCCTGTGTGTATGTGAGATGTGCTGTGTGTTCGTGTGTGCGCGTTTGCGCGTGTGTGTCGCCCTTTGCGCGTGGATGTGTTGCGTGTGCGTGTGTGTGTGAGTGTGTGCGTGTGTGTGTGTGTGTGTGTGCGTGTGTGTGTGTGTGTGTGTGTGGAACATGCTGGCGTATGTGTGCGTTCTTGTGTATGTATATGTGTTTGTATGTGTGTGTGTGTTCGTGTGGTGTGTGTGTGTGGTTCGTGATGTGCGTGCTTAATGTGCGTGGTGTCGTTTGTGTGAGTGCCTCTTTGCATATCCGTGGTTCTGGACGTCTACCAAGCCTGACAACTTTGTGTCTGCCGTGTTGCAAAAAGTTCGTTCTCGAATATTGAACATATTTCGTTGGAGCTCTAGTATTTTTTCACGTGATATTCGATCTTATTCCCGCTCGCCATCTTGATCTAAGCTCGATCGGGTACCTTTTACTGCCAAAAAGCACACTGGCGGGATCGGCCGTTTCGAGTCATCTTATCACGCGCTGTCGGTTTTCTCAAGATAACTCGAGCTTCAGGACAGCTACAGAGTTGTGTGCTGTTGTGGGGGTAAGCACAGCTAACTCATGCAGAATGATCAGGCGCGTTCGCCTGTTCAACCCAGAGGTCTGAACTCGGTCTGTCAGCCGAGCTAGGTTCGCAAACCTGTTTGTATTATTCGAGTCAACTTGACACGCGTTGTCGGTATTTTCTACTTAACTCGAGCTATAGGGCAGCTACAGTGCCGGTAAGCACCCCTATCGCACTCAGAATGATCAGACGCGTTCGCCTGTTGAATCCATAGGTCAAAACTCGGTCTGCTAGCCGAGCTAGGTACGCAAACCTATTCGTATTATTCGAGTCAACTTGATACACGTTGTCGGTATTTTCCTCTTAACTCGAGCTGTAGTGCAGCTACCGCGCTGGTAAGCACCCCTATCGCACTCAGAATGATCAGACGCGTTCGCCTGTTGAATCCATAGGTCTAAACTTGGTCTGCTAGCCGAGCTAGGTGCGCAAACCTATTCGTATTATTCGAGTGAACTTGCTACGCGTTGTCGGTATTTTCCACTTAACTCGAGCTGTAGGGCAGCTACAGTGCTGGTAAGCACACCTACCGCACTCAGAATCATCAGGCGCTTTCGGCTGTTGAATCGAGAGCTCTGAACTCGGTCTGCTGCGCGATCCAGAATCACGAAACTGTTCGTATTCTTCCAGTCATCTTGAGAGCTACTGTCGGCGTTCTGCACTTAACTCGGGCTGTAGGGAGGCTGCAGGGCGGGTAATCACATGAATCGATTCGGAGACATCAGACGCGTCCGTCTGTCGCATTTAGAGGTCTGAACTCGGTCTTGATACTCGAGCTACTCGAGTTGGGCTGAAGAACTCAATTCGTTCTCTGCAATTATTTCATTTTTTCCGCACAGTATAATTTGTCATGAAGCTCTAGTCGAGTCCGCCCGGCGTTCAACAAAGGTTTGACGGTTTACCGCGGCGCCCAGTAAAGACGTAGAGCTTCCCTTAAGCAAGTTATTGCTGGAAGCTTAAGAGTAATTCCCCCGGAGCGCTGGAGAGCTAGTTGGCTCGAAAAATCTCACGGAACTTTTGCTGACCTCTTTGCTGCGGTTTACAATCAACTCGTGAGCTTCCCTTAGCTAGTTATCTTGCTGGAAGCTAAGAGTAATTCTGGCGCGCTGGAGAGCTAGTAACTCGTAGAGCTTCCTTAGCTAGTTATAGCTGGAAGCTAAGAGTAATTCCGGCGCGCTGGAGAGCTAGTTTGCAAGAAAAATCTCGACGGAACTTTTGACGACGTTTGCTCGGTTGAAAATTTCGTTCTCGGAATTTGAACATTCGTTAGAGAGCTAGAGTATTCTTTTCCCGGATAATTCGATCTTTATCTCCCTCCCGCTCGCCATCATCTTGATCTCAGCTCGATCGGGTAACTTTGAAGGCCAAAAAGCAGGGGGGCGGGAACGGCCGTTTCGAGTCATCTTGATATGCGCTGACGGTTTTCTGAACATAACTCGAGCTCAAGGGCAGCTACAGAGCTGGTAAGCACGGCTAACTCATGCAGAATGAGAGCGAGGTCTTCGCCTGTTCCCCAGATGTATCGACACATGCTGGGAGCGGAGCTAGGTTCGCAAACCTGTTTGTATTATTCGAGTCAAACTTGATACGCGTTGTAGATATTTTGTTCTACCTTAACACTCGAGCTATAGGGCGCTACAGACTTGCCGGTAAGCACCCGTGTGATTCGTGCTCAGAATGATCAGACGCAGTCGCCTGTCTTGTTGACATCCTAGAGTCTAACACTCCGTCGATATTTTCCTCTTAACTCGAGCTCTAGGGCAGCTAGGGAGCTGGTAAGCACACCTATCGCACTCAGAATGATCAGACGCGTTCGCCTGTTGAATCCATAGGTCGAAACTCGGTCTGCTAGTCGAGCTAGGTCCGCAAACCTATTCGTATTATTCGAGTCAACTTGAACGCGTTGTCGGTATTTTATACTTAACTCGAGCTGTAGGGCAGCTACAGTGCTGGTAAAGCACGCCTATCGCACGCAGAAATTCGATCAGAAATCATCAGGCGCGTTCGCCTGTTAATCCAGAGGTCTGAACTCGGTCTGCTAGCCGTCGAGGAATCACGAAAACTTTCGTATTCTTTCAGTTAGCTTGAGAGCTACTGTTCGTGCCGTTCTGCATTCATCGGGCTGTAGGGAGGCTGCAGGGCGGGTAATCACAGGAATCGATTCGGAGACATCAGACGCGTCCGTCTGTCGCATTTAGAGGTCTGAACTCGTCTGATACTCAAGTTCGGCTCAAAAACTATTCGTCCCCCAATTTTTTTCGACAGTATATGTTGTCAGGAAGCTCTACGAGTCCCCCGGCGGTAACAAAGGTTGACGGTTTACCGCCGGCGCCCAGTAATTCCGGCGCGCCCCAGAGCTAGTTGGCAAGAAAAATCTCGACGGAACTTTTGGTGACTTTTGCTCGGTTGAAAATTTCGTTCTCGAAATTTGAACATTCGTTAGAGCTCGAGTATTTTTTCCCGTGATATTCGATCTTATTCCCGCTCGCCATCTTGATCTCAGCTCGATCGGGTAACTTTGAAGGCCAAAAAGCACGGTGGCGGGATCGGCCGTTTCGAGTCATCTTGATATGCGCTGACGGTTTTCTGAGCATAACTCGAGCTCTAGGGCAGCTACAGAGCTGGTAAGCACAGCTAACTCATGCAGAATGATCAGGCGCGTTCGCCTGTTCAACCCAGAGGTCTGAACTCGGTCTGTCAGCCGAGCTAGGTTCGCAAACCTGTTTGTATTATTCGAGTCAACTTGACACGCGTTGTCGGTATTTTCTACTTAACTCGAGCTATAGGGCAGCTACATTGCCTGTAAGCACAGCTAACCACCCTAAACTCTCGCACTCAGAATGATCAGACGCGTTCGCCTGTTTAATTCATAGGTCTAAACTCGGTCTGCTAGCCGAGCTAGGTCCGCAAATTTATTCGTATTATTCGAGTCAACTTGATACGCGTTGTCGGTTTTCCTCTTAACTCGAGCTGTAGGGCAGCTACGCGCTGGTAATCCCCGCTATCGCATCTTCAGAATGATCAGACGCGGTTCGCCTGTTGATCCATAGTCTATAACTTGGTCCTGGCTATCCGAGCTTATTGTCCGCAAACCTATTTCGTATTATTCGAGGAAACTTGATACGCGTTGTCGTTATTTTCCACTTAACTCGAGCTGTAGGGCAGCTACCGTGCTGGTACGCACACCTACCGCACTCAGAATCATCAGGCGCGTTCGCCTGTTGAATCCAGAGGTCTGAACTCGGTCTGCTAGCCGATCGAGAATCACGAAACTGTTCGTATTCTTCCAGTTAGCTTGAGAGCTACTGTCGGCGTTCTGCATTCAATTCGGGCTGTAGGGAGGCTGCAGGGCGGGTAATCACAGGAATCGATTCGGAGACATCAGACGCGTCCGTCTGTCGCATTCAGAGGTCTGGACTCGGTCTGATACTCGAGTTTGGGCTGAAAAACTATTCGTTCTCTGCAATTTTTTCCGACAGTATATGTTGTCAGGAAGCTCTACGAGTCCCCCGGCGGTAACAAAGGTTGACGGTTTACCGCCGGCGCCCAGTTTTGTTCTTGAAATTTGACCATTCGTTAGAGCTCTAGTATTTTTTCCCATGATATTCGATCTTATTCCCGCTCGCCATCTTGATCTCAGCTCGATCGGGTAACTTTGAAGGCCAAAAAGCACGGTGGCGGGACCGGCCGTTTCGAGTCATCTTGATACGTGCTGTCGGTATTTTGTACTTAACTCGAGCTGTAGGGGAGCTACAGAGCTGGTGAGCACAGCTATTGCACTCAGAATTATCAGGCGCGTTCGCCTGTTGAATCCAGAGGTCTGAACTCGGTCTGCCAGCCGAGCTAGGTCCGCAAACCTATTCGTATTATTCGAGTCATCTTGATAGACACTCTTGGTTTTCTGTACTTAACTCGAGCTTTAGGGCAGCTACAGTGTTTGTAAGCACAGCTATCGCTTTGAGAATCATTACGCGCGTTCGCCTGTTAAATCCAGAGGTCTGAACTCGGTCTGCTAGCCGAGCTAGGTCCGCAAACCTATTCGTATTATTCGAGTCATCTTGATAGACGCTCTCAGTTTTCTGTACTTAACTCGAGCTGTAGGGCAGCTACAGGGCTGATTGTGACAGACATTGGTGGGGAATCATTAGTTGCGTTCGTCTATCAAATCGAGAGCTCTGAACTCGGCCTACTGCCCGAGCAAGGTTCGCGAAACTGTTCGTATCGTCCGAATGATCTTGAGACGTGCTCTGAATTTCCTGCACTGAACTCGTGCTGGGGGGAGGGCTAGAGTGCTGCAGGTCAGATATATCGATTTGCAGAATCAGGCGCGTCTTTCGGTCGATTCCAGAGCTCGAAACTCGGTCTGCTGCTCGAACTAGGTTCGCAAAACTGTTATATTATTCGAGTCGATACTGTCGGTTTTCTGCATGTAACTCGGGCTGTAGGGGGCTTCAGGGCTGGGAATGACATGAGTGGATTCGCAGACATCAGACGCGCCCGCCTGTCGCATTCAGAGGTCTGAACTCGGTTTGATACTCGACCTGGGTTGCGAAACTGTTTGTTTTTTGTTAGCGTTATCTTGAGAGGTCTGAAATCGCTTGGGCTGAAAAAATAGCCGTTCTTTGGAGTTTTTTTTAACAGTATATATTGTCAGGAAGCTCTACGAGTCCCCCGGCGGTAAGAAAGGTTGACGGTTTACCGCCGGCGCCCAGTAAACATCGTAAGGGCGGGGGGGGGGGGGGGGGGGGGGTAGGGTGACGTGGGGGGGGGGGGGGGGGGAGAAGCTTCCCTTAGCTAGTTTGCTGGAAGCTAAGAGTAATTCCGGCGTGCTGGAGAGCTAGTTGGCTCGAACAAAAAGAACTGAACTTTTCACAACTTTTGGTCGGTTGAAAATTATGTCCTCGAAATTTGACCATTCGTTAGAGCTCTAGTATTTTTTCCCGTGATATTCGATCTTATTCCCGCTCGCCATCTTGATCTCAGCTCGATCGGGTAACTTTGAAGGCCCAAAAGCACTGTGGCGGGAACGGCCGTTTCGAGTCATCTTGATACGCGCTGTCGGTTTTCTGAACATAACTCGAGCTCTAGGGCAGCTACAGAGCTGGTAAGCACAGCTTATGCATGCAGAATGATCAGGCGCGTTCGCCTGTTGAACCCAGAGGTCTGAACTCGGTCTGTGAGCCGAGCTAGGTCCGCAAACCTGTTTGTATTATTCGAGTCATCTTGATAGACACTCTCGGTTTTCTGTACTTGACTCGAGCTTTAGGGTCGCTACAGTGCTGGTAAGCACACCTATCGTATCAGAATCATCACGCGCGTTCGCCTGTTGAATCCGGAGGTCTGAACTCGGTCTGCTAGCCAAGCTAGGTCCGCAAACCTGTTGGTATTATTCGAGTTATCTTGATAGACGTTCTCGGTTTTCTGTACTTAACTCGAGCTGTAGGGCAGCTACAGGGCTCATTGTCACAGACATCGATGGGAAATCACCAATGGCACGCGTCTGTTGAACCGAGAGGTCTGAATTCGGCCTGCTGCCCGAGCTAGGTTCGCGAAACTGTTCGTATTGTCCGAATGATTTTGAGACGTGCTCTCAATTCTGCACTGAACTCGTGCTGGGGGAGGGCTACAGTGCTGCAGGCCACATATATCGATTTTCACACATCAGGCGCGTCTTTTGGTCGATTCCAGAGCTCGGAACTCGGTCTGCTGCTCGAACTAGGTTCGCAACACTATTATATTATTCGAGTCGATACTGTCGGTTTTCTGCATTAACTCCGGCTGTAGGTGGGCTTAGGGCTGGAATCGCATGAGTGGAATCGCATGATGTCGCATACAGAGGTCTGAACTCGGTTTGATACTCGAACTGGGTTGCGAAACTGTTTGTTTTTTGTTAGCGTTATCTTGAGAGGTCTGAAATCGCTTGGGCTTAAAACAAAGTCGTTCTTTGGAGTTTTTTCCCACAGTATATATTGTCAGGAAGCTCTACGAGTCCCCGGCGGTAAGAAAGGTTGACGGTTTACCGCCGGCGCCCAGTTATAGCTGGAAGCTAAGAGTAATTCCGGCGCGCTGGAGAGCTAGTTGGCAAGAAAAATCTCGACGGAACTTTTGATGACTTTTGCTCGGTTGAAAATTTGGTTCTCGAAATTTGACCATTCGTTAGAGCTCTAGTATTTTTTCCCGTGATATTCGATCTTATTCCCGCTCGCCATCTTGATCTCAGCTCGATCGGGTAACTTTGAAGGCAAAAAAGCACAGTGGCGGGAACGGCCGTTTCGAGTCATCTTGATACGCGCTGACGGTTTTCTGAACATAACTCGAGCTCTAGGGCAGCTACAGAGCTGGTGAGCACACCTATTGCACTCAGAATCATCAGGCGCGTTCGCCTGTTGAACCCAGAGGTCTGAACTCGGTCTGTGAGCCGAGCTAGGTCCGGAAACCTATTCGTATTATTCGAGTCAATTTGATACGCGTTGTCGGTATTTTCTACTTAACTCGAGCTGTAGGGCAGCTACAGTGCTGGTAAGCACACCTATCGCACTCAGAATCATCAGGCGCGTTCGCCTGTTCAATCCATAGGTCTGAACTCGATCTGCTAGCCGAGCTAGGTCCGCAAACCTATTCGTATTATTCGAGTCAACTTGATACGCGTTGTCGGTATTTTCTACTTAACTCGAGCTGTAGGGCAGCTACAGTGCTGGTAAACACACGCATCGCACTCAGAATCATCAGGCGCGTTCGCCTGTTGAATCCAGAGGTCTGAAATCGGTCTGCTAGCCGAGCTAGGTCCGCAAATCTATTCGTATTATTCGAGTCATCTTCACAAACGCTCTCGGTTTTCTGTACTCAACTCGAGCTGTAGGGCAGCTACAGAGCCTGTAGTTACAGAAATCGATTGATAATTATCAGGCGCGTGTGTCTGTTGTATCGAGAGCTCTGAACTCGGCCTGCTGCCCGAGCTAGGTTCGCGAAACTATTCGTATTGTCCGAATCATCGTAAACAGTGCTCTCATTTTCCTGCACTCAACTCGTGCTGGGGGAGGGCTACAGTGCTGTGGGTCATTGAAATCGATTTGCACACATCAGACGCGTTCGTTGGTCGATTCGAGAGCTCAGAACTTGGTCTGCTGCTCGAAACAGGTCCGCGAAACTATTCTATTATTCGAGTCACCCTGAGAGATGCTCTCGGTTTTCTGCACTTAAATCGGGCTGCAGGGGGGCTGCAGGGCTGGTAATCACATGAGTCGATTCGCAGACATCAGACGCGTCCGCCTGTCGCATTGAGAGGTCTGAACTCGGTCTGATACTCACTGGGTTGCGAAACTGTTTGTTCTTTTGTTAGAGTCATCTTGAGAGGTCTGAAATTGCTTGGGCTGAAAACTAGTCGTTCTCTGGATTTTTTCCCACACTATATACTGTCAGGAAGCTCTACGAGTCCCCCGGCGGTAAGAAAGGTTGACGGTTTACCGCCGGCGCCCAGTTATTGCTGGAAGCTTAAGAGTAATTCCGGGGCGCTGGAGAGCTAGTTGGCAAGAAAAATCTCGACGGACCTTTTGCTGACTTTTGGTCGGTTGAAAATTTTGTTCTCGAAATTTGACCATTCGTTAGAGCTCTAGTATTTTTTCCCATGATATTCGATCTTATTCCCGCTCGCCATCTTGATCTCAGCTCGATCGGGTAACTTTGAAGGCCAAAAAGCACTGTGGCGGGAACGGCCGTTTCGAGTCATCTTGATACGCGGTGTCCGTATTTTGTACTTAACTCGAGCTGCAGGGCAGGTACAGAGCATGTAAGCACGCCTATCGCATTCAGAATGAACAGGGCGCGTTCGCCTGTTGAACCCAGAGGTCTGAACTCGGTCTGTGAGCCGAGCTAGGTCCGCAAACCTATTCGTATTATTCGAGTTATATTGACAGAAACTGTCGGTATTTTGTACTTCAATCGAGTGTAGTGCAGCTACAGAGCTAGTAAGCACACCTATCGCATTCAGAATGATCAGGCGCGTTCGGCTATTGAATCCAAAGGTCTGAACTCGGTCTGTGAGCCGAGCTAGGTCCACAACCCTATTCGTATTATTCGAGTCATCTTGACAGAAACTCTCGGGTTTCTGTACTTAACTCGAGCTGTAAGACATATACAGAGCTGATATTTACAGAGTCTGATTCAGAATCGTCAGTTGCGTTTGTCTGTCGAATCCAGAGCTCTGAACTCGGTCTTCTGCCCGATCTAGAATCGCGAAATTATTTGTATTGGACGAGTCATCTTGAGAAGTGGTCTCGGTTTTCTTCACTTAACTTGCGCTGAGAGGGGGCTACAGTGCTGCTGTCCGAACTAGGTTCGCGAAACTATTGTATTGTTCGAGTCATCCTGAGAGATGTTGTCGGTTTTCTGCACTGATCTCGGGCTGTAGGGGGGCTGCGGGGCTGGTAATGACAGGAGTCGATTCGCAGACATCAGACGCGTTCGTCTGTCGCATTCAGAGGTCAAGAACTATTGACTAGAAGTCAGATTCTTGGTAAGTGCTGTCTGTTTTCTCAACTCAAGTCGAGCTTGGAAGCTCTACGAGTTCCCCGGCGGTAACCAAGGTTGACGGTTTACCGCCGGCGCCCAGTTTGGACATAGCAAGTTGTTGGAAGCTTAAGAGTAATTCCGGGGCGCTGGAGAGCTAGTTGGCAAGAAAAATTCCCGGAGAGCTCGCTGGCAGCTAAAGGGTTTAATATTAGAAGCTGGACGGTAGGCGGGAACGACGGTTTCGAGTCATCTTGCTATGCGCTGTCGGTTTTCTCAAGAACACCTACAGAGCTGGTCAGCACAGCTAATGCATTCAAAATAATGAGGCGCGTTCGCCTGTTGAATCGAGAGGTCTGAACTACTTAACTCCAACTGTAGGGCAGCTACAGAGCTGATAATCACAGACATCGATTGAGAATTATCAGGCGCGTTCGTCTATTAAATCAAGAGCTCTGAACTCGGCCTGCTCCCCGAGCTAGGTTCGCGAACCTATTGGTATTGTTCGGGTCATCTCGAGAAATGCTCTCGGTTTTCTGTACTTAGATCGTGCGGGAGGAGGGCTAGAGTGCTTCTGGTCACAGGAATCGATTTCGAGACATCAGGCGCGTCTGTTTATCGAACCGAGAGCTCGGAACTCGGTTTGCTGCTCGAACGAGATCCGAGAAACTGTTGTATTTCTCGAGTCTGTCATCTTGACATAAACTCTCGGTTTTCTGCACTTAACTCGAGCTGTAGAACAGCTATAGAGCTGATATAGGCACTAATTTAGAATCATGAGTTGCGTTCGTCTGTCGAATCGAGAGCTCTGAACTCGGTCTGCTGTCCGATCTAGAATCGCGAAACTGTTTGTATCGTTCGAGTCGCTTGCGAGATACTATCGGTTATCTGGACTTAACTCAACTGTAGGGGAGCTGCATGGCTGCTAATCACTGGGATCGATTTCAAGACATCCGGCGCGTCCGCCTGTCGAATACAGAGCTATGAGCTCTGTTTGCTGCCCGAACTAAGTCTGCGAAACTATTCCTATTGTTCGATTCATCCTGAGAGATGCTGTCGGTTTTCTGCACTTAACTCGGGCTGTAGGCGGGCTGCAGGCTGGTATTGACAGGAGTCGATTCGCAGACATCAGACGCGTCCGCATGTCGCATTCAGAGGTCAAACACTATTCACTATAAGTTAGGAAACTACACGTCTCCCGGCGGTAACCAAGGTTGACGGTTTACCGCCGGCGCCCAGTGGAAGATAGCGCGAGATTTTGAAATTCGTTTTGCAAATTCGATTTAATTCTATGCAGTGAACCATGGCGCTTTTGATGGTGCAATTCTTAGGGCTCTAGCTACATTATCTTTATTTTCGAAGCTCGTATTGAGAAGTGTTTGTCTGCTGTTATCTCGAATCTCACTTCTCTATTCAGAGCTCTACGAGGGTCCCGGCGGTAACCTGGATGACGGTTTACCGCCGGATCCCATTGGCAAGAAAAATCTCGACGGAACTTTGAGTGACTTTTGGTCGGTTGAAAATTTGGTTCTCGGAATTCAACCGTTCGTTAGAGCTCTAGTATTTTTTCCCGTGCTATTCGACCTTATTCCCGCTCGCCATCTTGATCTCAGCTCGATCGGGTATCTTTGAAGGCCAAAAAGCACTCTGGCGGGATCGGCCGTTTCGAGTCATCTTGATACGCGCTGACGGTTTTCTCAACATGACTCGAGCTTTAGGACATCTACAGAGCTGATAAGCACAGCTAATCGATGCAGAATGATTAGGCGCGTTCGCCTGTTGAATCCAGAGGTCTGATCTCGGTCTGTGAGCCGAACTAGGTCCGCAAACCTATTCGTATTATTCGAGTCATCTTGACAGAAACTCTCGGTTTTCTGTACTTAACTCGAGCTGTAAGACAGCTACAGAGCTGATATTCACAGAAAATGATTCAGAATCGTCAGTTGCGTTTGTCTGTCGAATCCAGAGCTCTGAACTCGGTCTTTTGCCCGATCTAGAATCGCGAAATTATTCGTATTGGTCGAGTCATCTTGAGAAGTGCTCTCGGTTTTCTTCACTCAACTTGCGCTGAGAGGGGGCTACAGTGCTGGTTGTCATATGAATCGATTTAAAGAGATCATGCGCGTCCGCCTGTCGAATCCAGAGCTCGAAACTCGGTCTGTTGCCTGAACTAGGTTCGCGAAACTATTGTATTGTTCGAGTCATCCTGAGAGATGCTGTCGGTTTTCTGCACTGACCTCGGGCTGTAGGGGGGCTGCGGGGCTGGTGATGACAGGAGTCGATTCGCAGACATCAGACGCGTCCGCTTGTCGCATTCAGAGGTCAAAAAATATTCACTATGAGTCAGAATGTTGGTAGGTGCTGTCGGTTTTCTCAACTTAAGTCGAGCTTCGAAGCTCTACGAGTCCCCGGCGGTAACCAAGGTTGACGGTTTACCGCCGGCGCCCAGTTCCGGCGCGCTGGAGAGCTAGTTGGCAAGAAAAATCTCCACGGAACTTTTGGTGACTTTTGGTCGGTTGAAAATTTGGTTCTCGAAATTTGACCATTCGTTAGAGCTCTAGTATTTTTTCCCGTGATATTCGATCTTATTCCCGCTCGCCATCTCGATCTCAGCTCGATCGGGTGAATATTACTATCGAAAGCACTGTGGCGGGATCGGCCGTTTTGAGTCATCTTGATACGCGCTGACGGTTTTCTGAACATAACTCGAGCTTCAGGACAGCTACAGAGCTGATACGCACAGCTAATCGATGCAGAATGATTAGGCGTGTTCGCCTGTTGAATCCACAGGTCTGAACTCGGTCTGTTAGCCGAGCTAGGTCTCCAACCTATTCGTATTATTCGAGTTAGCTTGACAGAAACTCTGGGCTTTCTGTACTTAACTCGAGCTGTAGGACAGCTACACAGCTGATTTTCACAGAAACTAATTCAGAATCATCTGTTGCGTTCTTCTGTCGAATCCAGAGCTCTGAACTCGGTTTGCTGCCCGATCTAGAACCGCGAAACTATTCGTATTGGTTGAGTCATCTTGAGAAGTGTTCTCGGTGTTCTTCCCTTAACTCGCGCTGAGGGGGGCTACAGTGCTGGTGGTCACAGGAATCGATTTGAAGACATCAGGCGCGTTCGCCTGTCAAATCCAGAGCTCAGAACTCGGTCTGCTGCCCGAATGAGGTCTGCGAAACTATTGTATTGTTCGAGTCACCCTGAGAGGTGCTGTCGGTTTTCTGCACTTAACTCGGGCTGTAGGGGGCTGCAGGGCTGGTAATGACAGGAGTCGATTCGCAGACATCAGACGCGTCCGCCTGTCGCATTCATAGGCCAAAAAATATTCACTATAAGTCGGAATGTTGATAGGTGCTGTCGGTTTTCTCAACTTAAGTCGAGATGGGAAGCTCTACGAGTCTCCCGGCGGTAACCTAGGTTGACGGTTTACCGCCGGCGCCCAGTAATTCCGGGGCGCTGGAGAGCTAGTTGGCAAGAAAAATCTCGACGGACCTTTTGCTGACTTTTGGTCGGTTGAACATTTTGTTCTCGAAATTCAACAATTCGTTAGAGCTCTAGTATTTTTTCCCATGATATTCGATCTTATTCCCGCTCGCCATCTTGATCTCAGCTCGATCGGGTACCTTTTACTGCCAAAAATCACTCGGCGGGATCGGCCGTTTCGAGTCATCTTGATACGCGGTGACGGTTTTCTCAAGATAACTCGAGCTTCAGGGAAGCTACAGAGCTGGTCAGCACAGCTTATGGATTCAGAATGATCAGGCGCGTTCGCCTGTTGAACCCAGAGGTCTGAAATCGGCTTGCTGGCCGAGCTAGGTCCGCAAACCTATTTGTATTATTCGTGTCATCTTGACAGACGCTCTCAGTTTTCTGTACTTAACTCGAGCTACAGCACAGCTACAAAGCTGATACGTACATGATCTGATTCAGAATCATAAGTGGCCGTTGTCTGTCGAATCCAGAGCTCTGAACTCGGTCTGCTGCCCCATCTAGAATCGCGAAACTATTCGTTTCGTTCGAGTCATCTTGAGAGATGCTGCCGGTTCTCTGCACTTAACTCGGGCTGTAGGGGGGCTTTATTGCTGGTAATCGCTGGAATCGATTTGGAACATCAGGCGCGCCCGCCTTCCGAATCCAGAGCTCCGAACTCTGTCCGCTGCACGAACTAGGTCCGCAAAACTATTCGTATTGTTCAAGTCATGTTGAGAGGTGCTGTCGGTTTCCTGCACTTAACTCGAGCTGTAGGGGGGCTGCAGGGCTGGTAATCACAGGAATCGATTCAGAGACATCAGACGCGTCCGCCTGTGGCATGCAGAGGTCTCATCTCGGCGTGATACTCAAGCTAGGTTTGCCAAACTATTTGTATTGTTCGAGTCATCTTGAGAGGTGTTGTCGATTTACGCACGAAGCTCGGGCTGTAGGAGAGCTACAGAGCTCGTGCAGAAGACGATCCAGAAGCAGAGGAGGCGTTCGGCTGTTGCATCCGAGAGGTCTGAAATTGCTTGGGCTGAAAAACTATTTTTTCAGTGTATTTACCTCATATGTTGTCAGGAAGCTCTACGAGTCCCCCGGCGGTAAGAACGGTGCAGTCGTTGCATCGTGCAGTCGCATATGTTGTCAGGAAGCTCTACGAGTCCCCTTGGCTCAAGCTGCATCGTGCAGTCAGGCAGCCTGCCCCTGGCCCGCCGCGCGGGGGGCGCGTGGCGATTGGGCCACTTCGGCGACGCCTGCACTTGTTTGCGGCATTGTTTGCACTTGTTTGCGAGCAGGCCGCCTGCACTTGTTTGCGGCATTTTGCCGCGTCGAGCTGGACGGGACGAGCCAGAGTCAATCGATCGATTTGGACCGCTGGGGAGCCAACTTCGGACATTGGGAGTGGGGGTATCTTGCCAGACAGGTTGGTAGAGCTCGACACGACGATAAGGATTCTCTAGTCGACATACCATCTGGGCCACCTGATCTCTCTCCCACTTTACCTCACCATCCTGTTGCCCCATATAACTTTCATCAGTTGAGTGCACATCTCAAACGTACTCGAGAAGATCGATCGTTCTGTGCGAAGTGGAATATCCCTTGTAATATCTCAGACGGCAAGATGGCTGCCTCATCAGCTGCTGCGGTCCCCGAGGTTTTCGCTATGGACGCCACTGATATGCCCGTTCCAGGAGCCAAGGAGGAGGAGGTCCCAGAGGGAAAACGGGTCAAAACTCAGACGGTTGAAGGCCTCGAGGAGGCCATGACAAAGGGGATGGACAAGATCACGACGCTTGTTGCATCTCTGGGAGGTAAGATGACGGAGGGCTTCCAATCAACACATCGAAGCATCACGGATCTCGGCACCCAGCTCAATGCTCGTGTTGATTCGGTGGAGAAAAATGTACAGCAGGCGATGACGGACATAGATGCTATTACTAAGAAGGTTGAGGATCAGAGGCTCCAGATAATCCAGCTCCAGCAGGCTCCTGCAGGTGGGGCCCCCAGAGCAGGCACCTCTACGACAGCGTCCTCGGCGGAAACTCGGCAGTCAGTGCAGAATTTCACCCCATCGTTCGTCGAGCTCAAGGGATGGGTGACGGACTGGAGGGATGCAGAGAAGCGTCAGGAGGAGATGTTATCACAGCAGGCGTTGAATTCACTGCTGAATGAGGTCCTGGCTGGAGAATGGTTCAGTGGTGTGAAGGAGTTTCTGGACCTGAACCAATCCAAGAGGTTCAACACAGGTAGAGAGGCGTGGGGGTATTCGCGTGCTCGGCTCTATTTCCAGAATGGGGTTACCAGTGACCAGCTGTGGGATCTTCGTCGTCGACTCGTTGCCGCGATCGCCGACAACAAACTCCAGCACGCTCCCAGGGCCCTCAAGGTCCACGTGGAGGCCCCCCCCTGGAAGAAGCCCCATCTGGATGCCGCTGGGATCTTTCAGGCCAAGTTCAAGAGTTTCAAGAAGCATCATTCGAATCTCAGGGCTGAGACGGGACCACCGATTACGTTCATGTGGGGCTCCAGTGACCACTTACCACCTCCAGGGAAGATTGTGGCCAAGTTCTCTCTGCAGAATGGCTGGGAGATCACTCGTGCAATGAATCAGCTTGAGCCAGGGATCAACATTGATGAGTTGCGAGCGAGGATTTCCAGTACGAACTAGAGGTGCCACGACACCATTGCGTCATGGAATGTGCGTCGGGCAGGTGCAGAGAACGGCCATGACATAATTAATTCACTACGTCGTTTAGATGTGGGACTCGCGGGGTTGTGCGAGTGTCAGTTCCTTTCAGTTCGTGATCTCAGCATGCGAGGTTACACAATTTTTCGGAGTACTTGTCGGAAGGCTGCGGTGATTATGTCTAAGTCTTGGAGAGACTCGCTCAGAGCCACATATCGTGGCAAAGGTTTTGTCATTTGTAGTTATTCTAGTGTTACGGTTATTGTTGCATATATGCCACATGAGAGTATCAATGCCCTTACGGAAGAACAGTATGAGCATGATGTGTATGAACAGATATTGTTTGATATATCCCAAGTGCTTCGCACACATAGGTCTAAGTTCCCGAAGCAGCCGCAGGACCTGGTCTTCTTGACAGATGCTAACGTCGAACTCGAGCCAGATTCGGAGGTCAACGGCTTTAGAGTTACTGGATCAGGGCTTCTGGAGGCGTCTGGGATTGCTGGGGAGTCTACGGAGATTGATACTGGGATGGAGGAGGGAGCGGATGACGGCAACCCGTATATGACTCAAACAAAACGTGGTGCACGCAAAGCCAGACCTCATAGGCTTGTCTCGGGCTTCGAAATTCGACGGGCGTCTAGGTTGCAATCGATGAGGAGGGCCCTACTGGACTTCTGCGGGCTCTGGGGCATCAGGATGGAGAACACATTCGGGCAGAGGAGGGTTACTTTCAAATCAGGTACGGGGGTGGAGAAGGTGCTCGACTATGTTGGTGTCAGCCGCCGTTTACACAGGCAGGAGCTCACCGTTGGCTGGATGCTGCCTTCGGAAGTCGGCCACGCCTGGACGGGGCACCCTTGCAGCAGATACGAGCGTGCGCTGTCTGACCACGCCTGCATAGTTGTTCGCTTGTCTTGTGCACCGTCTGCGAAGAGACGGACCCAGCCTGCTCGAAAATTCATCCACTTGCAACCGGTGTCACAGCTGGAGTTTGCGAAGAACATGGACGATCGGGGCAGTCGTTACCGTGCTCTGTGCCAGGAAAATGCTGACCCAGAGGATCGACAGGAGATGTTGGATACGCTGGGACCTGACCTCATAAAGGCCGCCGAGGAGACCCCCCAGAAAGATATCAATCCCAGGAATAATGTGCCAAAGAAATCCGAGATCCACTGGGCCGCCCAGGCAAGTAAACGTGAAGCTCTTCGTCGGGGGGATAGAGAGGAGGCTAAACGGTGCTCAAAGATTGTGAGGAGAGAAAGAAGGAGGCTAGAGGCAAGAGTACAGAGGTGGAGGACGGAAATGAACACGAGGAGGAGGAGGAGGGCCAAGACGGAGACGTTGATCCTTGCCAACGGGATGGAGTCTCAGAACCGCGAGGAGTGGGGGGACGAGATATTGGGGCACATGAAGTCTAAGGTGGAGGACCCCGAGGCCAGAGAGGTGACCCTGCGTGAGCTTCAGTCGCTGCGTGGTCTATGTTCGGGAAGCGGATCCTCAGAGGTGTTCTCGATGTCGCTCCTGCTGCGGGCGAGGGCGAAGCTGTCCACGGGAAAGGCCCCAGGTCCCGACAACGTGACTGTCACGATGTTGAAACAGCTCTCGTGGGCATCTGTGCGACGTGTTCTGGTGAGCTTCCAAGGTGTGTATTCCAGAAGGTTATGTTGTCCCGACAGTTGGCGTCAACTAGCTGCCACACTCATGCCAAAAGAAATGGACATACAACATTTGACAGATACACGTATGCTATGTCTACAGTCGTGTCTTATGAAATGGTACATGACATGTATTGTGATGTTGATTGAGAAGAGGATTGAGGAGCACCGACACTATGTATGCCTGTACGGATTCAGATCGGGACGTAAAACATCGGAAATCACCAGCGTTGCCAAGAGGCTCAGCCAGCACTCCGCTGTCTGGGGCAAAGGAGACAGTTTGTGGCTTGCCAATCTTGATATCTTACAAGCTTTCGATAATGTTACTCCGTGCCTCGCCATGCGCTGTCTTCGTGCTCTTGACATACCTGCTGATCTCATTGTGGCGTTGATTGAACCCATGATGGATAATCAGTGCGTGGCCAGCTTCGAGGGCATCGAGGCATCGTCAGCGGTCTATTGGGACAAATCTATTCGAACGGGAGGAGTAGAGGGACCTATGATTTTTCTGGCAGTTTCTATTGTACTCTGGAGAGATGTTATCGACAGATGGAGGCAAGAAACGCAGTACGGCATCAAATTGGAAAATGATGAGCGCATGTTCAATGGTGAGCGTATGACCCACAGTTTCTGGGCAGATAATCTTTTGTTGTATGCGAAGACCCGCACTGACCTTGAGTTGATGGTGCGTGACATGAGTATCCCCCTGATGAATGCAGGAATGACCTGGAAGCCGAAATCTTTGATGTATATTTACTTTGGTGCGCCGCCTGGCATCCCGCCGTCCCCTGAGCAGGATATCCGTGTGCTGGTGCCGTCTAGTGACGCCGCTCTTGGGACCCGGAAGTGGTCCTACCGCGTGTTCAAGCGTTTGAGATCCTGGGAGCCACTCTGGAGGAGACCTGGAAGGACCACTCGGACTCAGAGGCCATGCTCCAGAAAGCCCAGAGGATGTTCTTTGGGGAAATCGCGTATTACCGCTGTTCTGGGATTGACTTGGCTGAAAGATTTACTCGCTATCAAGCTAAAGTGATTGCTGCATTATTATTCAACTGTGAGGGCAGAACGCCCGACTATTCTACCATTGCTGCTGTTCACTATTTTGAAGGCAGATGTCTAGCTATAATGTCAGGTATACGCAAGCGGAGAACTGAAGGCTGGTCTGAGTTTCAACGTAGGCGATACAAAGCGGGACGACAGAGTTTTGCTGGACTTGGATTCCGAAGTGCGGTGCAGATATGGATATTTCGTTGTTGGGATTGGGCTAAGGATGTCTCAGTTGCTGCAAGTATTCGTATGAGGAGATACACAACACACACAGAGGAGGAGGAGGGAGAGACGGTACCAAATCGGCGTCAGAGGAAAACTCGGGCGATGGCGGCGGCGGCGACTTCTCAAACATATCATGTATCTCAGATATCCCAGATGTCGAGTGGCTGTCGCCGGCGTACACCAGATGATCAGCCTGCCATACCTGAGGAGTCGGACATGTCACGTGAATGGATGATATCTAGGCTGGCCATGTTACATGGAAGGGGGAAGTGGACGGAACATCGTGACACATGTATTCTAGCAATGCCTGTAAAAGATAGGAAGCAGCTGACACGCATGAACATAGGCGGCCGCCCCCGTGGACATACTGCGTGGGACTGGTGCTTGTGCGATCTCTTTGGTTGTGAGTGGTACCTCTCATTCGACAGTTCCGCTGGGTCCCGTGAGAAATACTGCAAGCATTTGCTGACTGTGATTGGTATGCAACACTTGTTCGACTTGTTTGTTCTACCCAGGCCGCCTGGTGTGAGACATGTGAAGGCAGAGGAGGAGGAGGAGAGTGAGATGAATGAGAGGATGAGCAAACGTATTGCCGCAAATTTTGAGAATGAAACGGAGTGGAGGTGTGAGAATATTGAGCGTCTTGGGATGGAGATCTTGGGAGATAGTAAGACTGTTGTAAACTGGATGTGTGGTGAGTGGCAGATTCGCAACAAGCAGTATGTACGACTGGTGGGAACACTACAAAATACGGTATCGATGCTGTCTGGATGGGGACTGACCTCACCTGCATCGGGACAGAATCTGTATAAGCATTTCTTTCGTGAGGGTAATGAGCGTGCGGATAAATTGTCGTGGGAGGCCAGAGGTGGCCAAACTATTACTCGCTGGTTTGCATATGATAAGTTCCTCAGTACTCGTAAGACTGCTCTCCGTGGTGCATTCGATGGGGGTGTCAGTAATGAAGGATGTGGAGGTGGGTGGTGGCTTCAGATTGGCGTTGTAGGTAGGGGTTCCAGCGTGCAGGTTGATTTTCCCATCTCCTCCTCCTCCTCCTCCTCCTCTTCCTCCTGCACCAGCTCGCACAGCTTCCATTGGCACGATGTGGCCGAGGAGGCGATGAGCTTGCCTCCTGGTAGCACGGTAACCTGCTGTGAACTAGCTGCCTGCGCTGCCCTGACGAGAGCTGCTGCTAAGGTGGCGTGCGCTCTGCTACGACCTACCTAAGATGGTGGGGGCTCAGTTGCACTGCTCCGCCGATTCGGATTCGGATTCTAGTGGCGGACCGCTAACCGCAAAAAAAGAACGGTTGACGGTTTACCGCCGGCGCCCAGTTGGCCCACCCGGCCGAGGCGGAGAATGTGACAACTTTTGGGTGGTTTTGCAATTTTTTCAAAGATATTTGACAATTCATTTTGAGAAAGCAGATTTTTCGCACCTGTAAACGACTACGAGGGCCTCTCTGTCTTAATATGAACTCTCTAGGCGCACTTTTACTATCAAAACACTTGGGGGAACCATCTTTATTTCGACACGAAAAAAATGAATTTTCCCTTTTTCGAGAAATGCTTCCAGAAGCTCGCTTTTTCGACTATGAGCACTCTTACGCGTGCAAGGAGCTCTACGAGGTTCCCGGCGGTGACCAGGTTGACGGTTTACCGCCGGCGCCAGTCTGCTTGCGTGCAGGCACGCATGAAAGTGTTTCTGGCAGCGGTTCCGCCGCGCCCCAGGGGAGCTCCCAAGACTCTCCAGGAAAGATTTTCCGTCCCCAAGATTCTCTTTGCTCTCCGGGTTTTGGATGCTACCAAATCTCGACGGACCTTTTGATGACTTCTGGTCGGTTGAAAATTTGGTGCTCGAAATTTGAACATTCGTTAGAGCTCTAGAATTTTTCCCGTGATATTCGATCTTATTCCCGCTCGCCATCTTGATCTCAGCTCGATCGGGTACCTTTTACTGCCAAAAAGCAGGCAGGCGGGATCGGCCGTTTGAAGTCATTTTGGCACGCCATAGCGGTTTCTCAAAGATAACTCGAGCTTTAGGACAGCTACAGAGCTGTGAAGCACAGCTAATCGATTCAAAATGACCAGGCGCGTTCGCCTATTGAACCCATAGGTCTGAACTCGGTCTGCTAGCCGAGCTAGGTCTGCAAACCTATTCGTATTATTCAAGTCATCTTGACAGACACTCTCGGATTTCTGTAATTAACTCGAGCTACAGGACAGCTACAGAGCTGATACGTACAGAATCCGATTCTGAATCATCAGTGGCCGTTGTCTGTTGAATCCAGAGCTCTGAACTCAGTCTGCTGCCCGATCTAGAATCGCGAAACTATTCGTATTGTTCGAGTCATCTTGAGAGATGCTGTCGGTTCTCTGCACTTAACTCGAGTTGTAGTGGGGCTGCGTGGCTGGTAATCACTGGAATCGATTTGGAGACATCAGGCGCGTCCGCCTTTCGAATCCAGAGCTTCGAACTCGGTTTGCTGCCCGAACTTGGTCTGCGAAACTATCCGTATTGTTTGAGTCATTCTGAGAGGTGCTGTCAGTTTGCTGCACTTAACTCCGGCTGTGGGGGGGGGCTGCACGGCTGGTAATAAGAGGAATCGATTCAGAGACATCAGACGCGTCCAACTGCCGCATGCAGAGGTCTGAACTCGGTCTGATACTCGAGCTAGGTTTGCAAAACTATTCGTATTGTTCGAGTCATCTTGAGAGGTGCTGTCGATTTACGCACGTAGCTCGGGCTGTAGGAGAGCTACAGAGCTCCTACAGAAGACAATCCAGAAGCATCGGGGGGCGTTTGGCTGTTGCATCCGAGAAGTCTGAAATTGCTTGGGCTGAAAAACTATTTTTTCTGTAATGTTTTTCGACATTATATGTTGTCAGGAAGCTCTACGAGTCCCGGCGGTAACAAAGGTTGACGGTTTACCGCCGGCGCCCAGTCGACCCGGCCAGAAAGGACAAAGTGATAACTTTTGGGTGGTCTTGCATTTTTTTGAAAGATATTTGACAATCCATTTTGAGAAAGCAGATTTTTCGCACTCTCACGCGTGGAATGAGCTCTACGAGGTTCCCGGCGGTGACTAGGTTGACGGTTCACCGCCGGCGCCATTAATCCCGGGGCGCTGGAGAGCTAGTTGGCAAGAAAAATCTCGACGGACCTTTTGGTGACTTTTGGTCGGTTGAAAATTTTGTTCTCAAAATTCAACAGTTCGTTTGAGCTCTAATATTTTTTTCCCGTGATGTTCGATCTTATTTCCGCTCGCCATCTTGACCTCAGCTCGATCGGGTACCTTAACAGCTACAGAGCTGGTAAGCACACCTCATCGATTCAGAATGATCAGGCGCGTTCGGCTGTTGCAATCAGAGATCTGAACTCGGTCTGCTAGCCGAGCTAGGTCCGCAAACCTATTCGTAACAGAAACTGATTGAGAATCATCAGTCGCGTTTGTCTGTTGAATCCAGAGCTCTGAACTCGGTCTGCTGCCCGATCTAGAATCGCGAAACTGTTCGTATTGTTCGACTCAACTTGAGAGGTGCTGTCGGTTTTCTGCACTTAACTCGGGCTGTAGGGTGGCTGGAGGGCTGGTAATCACAGGAATCGATTACGTGTAGTGGGTTATGCCGCGTCTGCCAGTAAAATTTTCAGGTCTATAGCTGGAATATTACTATCAAAAGACTTGCAGCAACCGACGTTGGATACATAAAAAACACGTAATTTATCCAGTTTTGTCCGTCGCGTTCCAGAAGCTTTCTTCATGTGCTCCGACGATCGCCGTGCATGAAAAGAGCTCTACGAGGTTCTCGGGGGTAACCAGGTTGACGGTTTACCGCGGGTTCCCCTTATTGCTGGAAGCTTAAGAGTAATTCCGGGGTGCTGGAGAGCTAGTTGGCAAGAAAAATCTCGACGGACCCTTTGGTGACTTTTGGTCGGTTGAAAATTTTGTTCTCGAAATTGAACAATTCGTTTGAGCTCTAGTATTTTTCCCCATGATATTCGATCTTATTCCCGCTCGCCATCTCAGTCTCAGCTCGATCGGGTACCTTTCACTGCCAAAAAGCAGGCAGGCGGGAGTGGCTGTTTCGAGTCATCTTGATACGCGGTGTCGGTTTTCTCAAGATAAGTCGAGTTCAAGGCCAGCTACAGAGCTGGTAAGCACAGCTAATCGATGCAGAATGACCAGGCGCATTCATCTGTTGAATCCAGAGGTCTGAACTCGGTCTGCTAGCCAAGCTAGGTCCGCAAACCTATTTGTATTATTCGAGTCATCTTGACAGACGCTCTCCGTTTTCTTTGCTTAACTTGAGCTACAGGACAGCTACAGAGCTGATGCGTACATGATCTGATTCAGAATCATAAGTGGCCGTTGTCTGTCGAATCCAGAGCTCTGAACTCGGTCTGCTGGCCGATCTAGAATCGCGAAACTATTCGTATTGCTCGAGTCATCTTGAGAGATGCTGTCGGTTCTCTGCACTTAACTCGGGCTGTAGGGTGGCTGCATGGCTGGTAATCACTGGAATCGATTTGGAGATCAGGCGCGTCCGCCTTTCGAATCCAGAGCTCCGAACTCTGTCTGCTGCCCGAACTAGGTCCGCGAAACTATTCGTATTGTTCGAGTCATCCTGAGGTGCTGTCGGTTTCCTGCACTTAACTCGGGCTGTATGGGGGGGTTGCAGGGCTGGTAATCAGAGAAATCGATTCAGAGACATCAGGCGCGTCCGCCAATTGCATGCAGAGGTCTGAACTCGGTCTAATACTCGAGCTAGGTTTGCCAAAATATTCGTATTGTTCGAGTAAGCTTGAGAGGTGCTGTCGATTTACGCACGTAACTCGGGCTGTAGGAGAGCTACAGAGCTCGTACAGAAGAGAATCCAGAAGCATCGGGGGCGTTCGGCTGTTGCATCCGAGAGGTCTGAAATTGCGTGGGCTGAAAAAGCTTTTTTTTTCTGTGTAATGTTTTTCGACATTATATGTTGTCAGGAAGCTCTACGAGTCCCCCGGCGGTAGCAAAGGTTGACGGTTTACCGCCGGCGCCCAGTGCGAATATTTGAAAAATATTTGACAATTTATTTAAGAAAGCAGATTTTTCGCACCTGTGGACGAGAATGAGGGCCTTTGCGTCTTAATATGAGCTCTGTAGGCGCACTTTTACTATCAAAACACTTGGCGGAACCATCTTCATGTCGACACGAAAAAAATCAATTTTTCTCTTTTTCGAGAAATGCTTCTAGAAGCTCTTTCTTTCGACTCCGAGCACTCTTACGCGTGAAATGAGCTCTACGAGGTTCCCGGCGGTGACGAGGTTGACGGTTCACCGCCAGCGCCAGTTGGCCCAGCCGGCCGAGGCGGAGAATGTGACAACTTTTGGGTGGTTTTGCAAAAAATTGAAAGATATTTGACAATTTATTTTGAGAAGCCAGATTTTTCGCACCTGTAGTTGGTTTTGCCGTGTCTGCCAGTAGAATTTTCAGGTCTGTAGGTGCAGTATTACTATCAAAAGACTTGGTGATTTTTTGAGTTTCTTCTTTCTCGCTCCAGAAGCTTTCTCTCCGTGTTCCGACGATCGCCGTGCAAGAAAAGAGCTCTACGAGGGTCCCGGCGGAAGCCGGCTTGACGGTTTACCGCCGGTTCCAGTTCGGACGCACTGGCGGGCTAGTTGGCTCGAAAAATCTCGACGGAACTTTTGCTGACTTTTGGTCAGTTGAAAATTTTGTTCTCAAAATTCAACCATTCGTTAGAGCCCTAGTATTTTTTCCCGTGACATTCGATCTTATTCCCGCTCGCCATCTTGATCTCAGCTCGATCGGGTGAATTACTATCGAAAAGCACTGTGGCGGGAACGGCCGTTTTGAGTCATCTTGATACGCGCTGACGGTTTTCTGAACATAAATCGAGCTTTAGGACAGCTACAGAGCTGGTAAGCACAGCTAATCCATGTAGAATGATAAGGCGCGTTCGCCTGTTGAATCCAGAGGTCTGAACTCGGTCTGTTAGCCGAGCTAGGTCCGCAAACCTATTCGTATTAATTATTCGAGTCATCTTAACAGGAACTCTCGGTTTTCTGTACTTAACTCGAGCTGTAGGACAGCTACAAAGCTGATATTTACAGATACCGATTCAGAATCATCAGTTGCGTTTGTTTGTCGAATCCAGAGCTCTGAACTCGGTCTGCTGACCGATCTAGAATCGCGAAACTATTCGTATTGGTCGAGTCATCTTGAGAAGTGCTCTCGGTTTTCCTCACTCAACTCGCGCTGAGGGGGGCTACAGTGCTGGTGGTCACAGGAATCGATTTGAAGACATCAGGCGTGTCCGCCTGTCGAATCCAGAGCTCGGAACTCGGTCTGCTGCCCGAATTGGGTCTGCGAAACTACTGTATTGTTCGAGTCATCCTGAGAGGTGCTGTCGGTTTTCTGCACTTAACTCGGGCTGTACGGGGGCTGCAGGGCTGGTAATGACAGGAGTCGACTCGCAGACATCAGACGCGTCCGCCTGTCGCATTCAGAGGCCAAAAAATATTTACAATGAGTCGGAATGTTGGTAGGTGCTGTCGGTTTTCTCAACTTAAGTCGAGCTAGGAAGCTCTGCGAGTCTCCCGGCGGTAACCAAGGTTGACGGTTTACCGCCGGCGCCCAGTTCCGGCGCGCTGGAGAGCTAGTTGGCAAGAAAAATCTCGACGGAACTTTTGGTGACTTTTGGTCGGTTGAAAATTTTGTTCTCGAAATTTGACCATTCGTTTGAGCTCTTTTTTTTTGCCGTGATATTCGATCCTATTCCCGCTCGCCATCTTGATCTCAGCTCGATCGGGTGAATATTACTGTCAAAAAGCACTGTGGCGGGACCGGCCGTTTCGAGTAATCTTGATACGCGGTGACGGTTTTCAGAACATAACTCGAGCTTTAGGACAGCTACAGAGCTGGTAAGCACAGCTAATCGATGTGGAATGATTAGGCGCGTTCCCCTGTTGAATCCAGAGGTCTGAACTCGGTCTGTTAGCCGAGCTAGGTCCGCAAACCTGTTCGTATTATTCGAGTCATCTTAACAGGAACTCTCGGTTTTCTGTACTTAACTCGAGCTGTAGGACAGCTACAGAGCTGATATTTACAGAAACCGATTCAGAATCATCAGTTCCGTTTGTCTGTCGAATCCAGAGCTCTGAACTCGGTCCGCTGCCCGATCTATAATCGCGAAACTATTCGTATTGGTCGAGTCATCTTGAGAAGTGCTCTCGGTTTTCTTCACTGAACTCGCGCTGAGGGGGCTAGAGTGCTGGTGGTCACAGGAATCGATTTGAAGACATCAGGCGCGTCCGCCTGTCGAATCCAGAGCTCGGTTAGGTCTGCGAAACTACTGTACTGTTCGAATTATCCTGAGAGGTGCTTTCGGTTGTCTGCACTTAACTCGGGCTGTAGGGGGGCTGCAGGGCTGGTAATGACAGGAGTCGATTCGCAGACATCAGACGCGTCCGCCTGTCGCATTCAGAGGTAAAAAAATATTCACTATGAGTCGGAATGTTGGTAGGTGCGGTTTTCTCAACTTAAGTCGAGCTAGGAAGCTCTACGAGTCTCCCGGCGGTAAGCTGCATCAGCACTACTCTACCTCACCATCCTGTTGCCCCATATAACTTTCATCAGTTGAGTGCACATCACAAACGTACTCGAGAAGATCGATCGTTCTGTGCGAAGTGGAATATCCCTTGTAATATCTCAGACGGCAAGATGGCTGCCTCATCAGCTGCTGCGGTCCCCGAGGTTTTCGCTATGGACGCCACTGATATGCCCGTTCCAGGAGCCAAGGAGGAGGAGGTCCCAGAGGGAAAACGTGTCAAAATTCAGACGGTTGAAGGCCTCGAGGAGGCCATGACAAAGGGGATGGACAAGATCACGACGCTTGTTGCATCTCTGGGAGGTAAGATGACGGAGGGCTTCCAATCAACACATCGAAGCATCACGGATCTCGGCACCCAGCTCAATGCTCGTGTTGATTCGGTGGAGAAAAATGTACAGCAGGCGATGACGGACATAGATGCTATTACTAAGAAGGTTGAGGATCAGAGGCTCCAGATAATCCAGCTCCAGCAGGCTCCTGCAGGTGGGGCCCCCAGAGCAGGCACCTCTACGACAGCGTCCTCGGCGGAAACTCGGCAGTCAGTGCAGAATTTCACCCCATCGTTCGTCGAGCTCAAGGGATGGGTGACGGACTGGAGGGATGCAGAGAAGCGTCAGGAGGAGATGTTATCACAGCAGGCGTTGAATTCACTGCTGAATGAGGTCCTGGCTGGAGAATGGTTCAGTGGTGTGAAGGAGTTTCTGGACCTGAACCAATCCAAGAGGTTCAACACAGGTAGAGAGGCGTGGGGGTATTCGCGTGCTCGGCTCTATTTCCAGAATGGGGTTACCAGTGACCAGCTGTGGGATCTTCGTCGTCGACTCGTTGCCGCGATCGCCGACAACAAACTCCAGCACGCTCCCAGGGCCCTCAAGGTCCACGTGGAGGCCCCCCCCTGGAAGAAGCCCCATCTGGATGCCGCTGGGATCTTTCAGGCCAAGTTCAAGAGTTTCAAGAAGCATCATTCGAATCTCAGGGCTGAGACGGGACCACCGATTACGTTCATGTGGGGCTCCAGTGACCACTTACCACCTCCAGGGAAGATTGTGGCCAAGTTCTCTCTGCAGAATGGCTGGGAGATTACTCGTGCAATGAATCAGCTTGAGCCAGGGATCAACATTGATGAGTTGCGAGCGAGGATTTCCAGTACGAACTAGAGGTGCCACGACACCATTGCGTCATGGAATGTGCGTCGGGCAGGTGCAGAGAACGGCCATGACATAATTAATTCACTACGTCGTTTAGATGTGGGACTCGCGGGGTTGTGCGAGTGTCAGTTCCTTTCAGTTCGTGATCTCAGCATGCGAGGTTACACAATTTTTCGGAGTACTTGTCGGAAGGCTGCGGTGATTATGTCTAAGTCTTGGAGAGACTCGCTCAGAGCCACATATCGTGGCAAAGGTTTTGTCATTTGTAGTTATTCTAGTGTTACGGTTATTGTTGCATATATGCCACATGAGAGTATCAATGCCCTTACGGAAGAACAGTATGAGCATGATGTGTATGAGCAGATATTGTTTGAAATATCCCAAGTGCTTCGCACACATAGGTCTAAGTTCCCGAAGCAGCCGCGGGACCTGGTCTTCTTGACAGATGCTAACGTCGAACTCGAGCCAGATTCGGAGGTCAACGGCTTTAGAGTTACTGGATCAGGGCTTCTGGAGGCGTCTGGGATTGCTGGGGAGTCTACGGAGATTGATACTGGGATGGAGGAGGGAGCGGATGACGGCAACCCGTATATGACTCAAACAAAACGTGGTGCACGAAAAGCCAGACCTCATAGGCTTGTCTCGGGCTTTGAAATTCGACGGGCGTCTAGGCTGCAATCTATGAGGAGGGCCCTACTGGACTTCTGCGGGCTCTGGGGCATCAGGATGGAGAACACATTTGGGCAGAGGAGGGTTACTTTCAAATCAGGTACGGGGGTGGAGAAGGTACTCGACTATGTTGGTGTCAGCCGTCGTTTACACAGGCAGGAGCTCACCGTAGGCTGGATGCTGCCTTCGGAAGTCGGCCACGCCTGGACGGAGCACCCTTGCAGCAGATACGAGCGTGCGCTGTCTGACCACGCCTGCATAGTTGTTCGCTTGTCTTGTGCACCGTCTGCGAAGAGACGGACCCAGCCTGCTCGAAAATTCATCCACTTGCAACCGGTGTCACAGCTGGAGTTTGCGAAGAACATGGACGATCGGGGCAGTCGTTACCGTGCTCTGTGCCAGGAAAATGCTGACCCAGAGGATCGACAGGAGATGTTGGATACGCTGGGACCTGACCTCATAAAGGCCGCCGAGGAGACCCCCCAGAAAGATATCAATCCCAGGAATAATGTGCCAAAGAAATCCGAGATCCACTGGGCCGCCCAGGCAAGTAAACGTGAAGCTCTTCGTCGGGGGGATAGAGAGGAGGCTAAACGGTGCTCAAAGATTGTGAGGAGAGAAAGAAGGAGGCTGAGGCAAGAGTACAGAGGTGGAGGACGGAAATGAACACGAGGAGGAGGAGGAGGGCCAAGACGGAGACGTTGATCCTTGCCAACGGGATGGAGTCTCAGAACCGCGAGGAGTGGGGGGACGAGATATTGGGGCACATGAAGTCTAAGGTGGAGGACCCCGAGGCCAGAGAGGTGACCCTGCGTGAGCTTCAGTCGCTGCGTGGTCTATGTTCGGGAAGCGGATCCTCAGAGGTGTTCTCGATGTCGCTCCTGCTGCGGGCGAGGGCGAAGCTGTCCACGGGAAAGGCCCCAGGTCCCGACAACGTGACTGTCACGATGTTGAAACAGCTCTCGTGGGCATCTGTGCGACGTGTTCTGGTGAGCTTCCAAGGTGTGTATTCCAGAAGGTTATGTTGTCCTGACAGTTGGCGTCAACTAGCTGCCACACTCATGCCAAAAGAAATGGACATAAAACATTTGACAGATACACGTATGCTATGTCTACAGTCGTGTCTTATGAAATGGTACATGACATGTATTGTGATGTTGATTGAGAAGAGGATTGAGGAGCACCGACACTATGTATGCCTGTACGGATTCAGATCGGGACGTAAAACATCGGAAATCACCAGCGTTGCCAAGAGGCTCAGCCAGCACTCCGCTGTCTGGGGCAAAGGAGACAGTTTGTGGCTTGCCAATCTTGATATCTTACAAGCTTTCGATCATGTTACTCCGTGCCTCGCCATGCGCTGTCTTCGTGCTCTTGACATACCAGCTGATCTCATTGTGGCGTTGATTGAACCCATGATGGATAATCAGTGCGTGGCCAGCTTCGAGGGCATCGAGGCATCGTCAGCGGTCTATTGGGACAAATCTATTCGAACGGGAGGAGTAGAGGGACCTATGATTTTTCTGGCAGTTTCTATTGTACTCTGGAGAGATGTTATCGACAGGTGGAGGCGAGAAACGCAGTACGGCATCAAATTGGAAAATGATGAGCGCATGTTCAATGGTGAGCGTATGACCCACAGTTTCTGGGCAGACAATCTCTTGTTGTACGCGAAGACCCGCACTGACCTTGAGTTGATGGTGCGTGACATGAGCATCCCCCTGATGAATGCAGGAATGACCTGGAAGCCGAAATCTTTGATGTATATTTACTTTGGTGCGCCGCCTGGCATCCCGCCGTCCCCTGAGCAGGATATCCGTGTGCTGGTGCCGTCTAGTGACGCCGCTCTTGGGACCCGAGAAGTGGTCCTACCGCGTGTTCAAGCGTTTGAGATCCTGGGAGCCACTCTGGAGGAGACCTGGAAGGACCACTCGGACTCAGAGGCCATGCTCCAGAAAGCCCAGAGGATGTTCTTTGGGGAAATCGCGTATTACCGCTGTTCTGGGATTGACTTGGCTGAAAGATTTACTCGCTATCAAGCTAAAGTGATTGCTGCATTATTATTCAACTGTGAGGGCAGAACGCCCGACTATTCTACCATTGCTGCTGTTCACTATTTTGAAGGCAGATGTCTAGCTATAATGTCAGGTATACGCAAGCGGAGAACTGAAGGCTGGTCTGAGTTTCAACGTAGGCGATACAAAGCGGGACGACAGAGTTTTGCTGGACTTGGATTCCGAAGTGCGGTGCAGATATGGATATTTCGTTGTTGGGATTGGGCTAAGGATGTCTCAGTTGCTGCAAGTATTCGTATGAGGAGATACACAACACACACAGAGGAGGAGGAGGGAGAGACGGTACCAAATCGGCGTCAGAGGAAAACTCGGGCGATGGCGGCGGCGGCGACTTCTCAAACATATCATGTATCTCAGATATCCCAGATGTCGAGTGGCTGTCGCCGGCGTACACCAGATGATCAGCCTGCCATACCTGAGGAGTCGGACATGTCACGTGAATGGATGATATCTAGGCTGGCCATGTTACATGGAAGGGGGAAGTGGACGGAACATCGTGACACATGTATTCTAGCATTGCCTGTAAAAGATAGGAAAGCAGCTGACACGCATGAACATAGGCGGCCGCCCCCGTGGACATACTGCGTGGGACTGGTGCTTGTGCGATCTCTTTGGTTGTGAGTGGTACCTCTCATTCGACAGCTCCGCTGGGTCCCGTGAGAAATACTGCAAGCATTTGCTGACTGTGATTGGTATGCAACACTTGTTCGACTTGTTTGTTCTACCCAGGCCGCCTGGTGTGAGACATGTGAAGGCAGAGGAGGAGGAGGAGAGTGAGATGAATGAGAGGATGAGCAAACGTATTGCCGCTAATTTTGAGAATGAAACGGAGTGGAGGTGTGAGAATATTGAGCGTCTTGGGATGGAGATCTTGGGAGATAGTAAGACTGTTGTAAACTGGATGTGTGGTGAGTGGCAGATTCGCAACAAGCAATATGTACGACTGGTGGGAACACTACAAAATACGGTATCGATGCTGTCTGGATGGGGACTGACCTCACCTGCATCGGGACAGAATCTGTATAAGCATTTCTTTCGTGAGGGTAATGAGCGTGCGGATAAATTGTCGTGGGAGGCCAGAGGTGGCCAAACTATTACTCGCTGGTTTGCATATGATAAGTTCCTCAGTACTCGTAAGACTGCTCTCCGTGGTGCATTCGATGGGGGTGTCAGTAATGAAGGATGTGGAGGTGGGTGGTGGCTTCAGATTGGCGTTGTAGGTAGAGGTTCCAGCGTGCAGGTTGATTTTCCCATCTCCTCCTCCTCCTCCTCCTCTTCCTCCTGCACCAGCTCGCACAGCTTCCATTGGCACGATGTGGCCGAGGAGGCGATGAGCTTGCCTCCTGGTAGCACGGTAACCTGCTGTGAACTAGCTGCCTGCGCTGCCCTGACGAGAGCTGCTGCTAAGGTGGCGTGCGCTCTGCTTCGACCTACCTAAGATGGTGGGGGCTCAGTTGCACTGCTCCGCCGATTCGGATTCGGATTCTAGTGGCGGACCGCAAACCGCAAAAAAAAGCTGCATCGTGCAGTCCGGCAGCCTGCCCCTGGCCCGCCGCGCGGGGGGCGCGTGGCGATCGGGCCACTTCGGCGACTTCGGCTGCCTGCACTTGTTTGCGGCATTTGTTTGCTTCCCGAGGCAAGCAGGCCGCCTGCACTTGTTTGCGGCGTCAGGGAGTCACACGTTTGTCGCCTAGAGTGATATTGCACTGCCTTTCATTTGACACGTTTGATCGCCTTGAGTGGTCTTCAATTGATTTGTTTTGCTGGGTGCTTCCGAGGCAGTCTCTGCAATCTTTCGCTATGCCACACGTACGGAGTGCAAGTGCTCGCATTATGCGTCGGGCGCTGGCTGTTCAAAACGGATACTGTGTGCATTCACCTGTTCGTTTGCCTCTGGAAGGTTTGGTGCCACCTACGTGTCTCCCACCACCAGGGCTGGAACGGACGACTGCCGATTTGGTTCTAGATTATCTCTTGTTGCGCGATCCACCTGTTGTTAGATACAGTTTGGAGGAGGAGGAGGCTGCCATTACGACCGTTTCGGGAATCTTTCTTGCCGTATGCTTCAAGCCAAATATCCATGTGCCCCTTCGGCAAATGCTGGAGTGCTGGCTGCTGATTCCGTGTTTGATGTTGGATTGCAGACTCGGTATAATCATTTGGAGGTGGAGCAAGCTGCCGTTGCGACACTCTCGGACAATTTTTCTTGCAGTTTGATGCGGGAGGAGGTTGGTCAGGGATTCGGAGGCGATCAGTTCTCTCAGATGATGGTGGTTTGCCCACGGGTCTCTTCGGTAGATATTGGAGTGCAGGCTTCTTCTAGTATGGATGTTGCGGACTCTCATTGTGAAGTCGGCTGTCAGACAGAGAGTGTCGTTGGGATGGAGGGAGGAGCTTCCGGAGTTCTTCTTGGGAAAGTGACCGTGGCGGCGGAGGAGGAGCTGGAGGCGCCCTCGAGTGCGGAGTCTTCTCCGAACGTGCAGTCTGATTCCGATGGCCGCGCCTTGTCAGGTGCGTCCCAGGGGTGTCTGAATCGTCCCGTCACGCTCAATGAGGTATCGAATCCTGTACGAGGTCACCGCAAAAGCAGAGGCAAAGGCCAACGATATCATAGCAGCGCCAAGCCGGCCAAGAGCTCTAAAGGCGCCAACATACGAGGAACTGTTCTTGGGAAAGTGACTGAGGAGGCGGAGGAGGAGTCGGAGGCAGTATCCGATGTCACGCTCGTCGTGGCATCGAACCCTGGCTGCAAGAACGAGGAGGAGGAGAATGTTCATATTGAAGCTGTTGCTCAGATGGAGCAGGAGGAGGTGGCTCAGGAGGATTTTCGCCTGTACCTGGAGAAGGCGCTAAATCTTCGTATCAGAAAATACAGATTTGTACGGACGACTGCTACGGACGACGTCGTGTCAACGGTGCACGTGCCAGATTTCCTTTCTGAATTTCGAGCCTGCGATGAGGACGAACGGGACTGTTGGATTTGGGATGCGTTCCAAACCTTCAGGGATCACGATTCAATCGAAGCCGTCTTACATGACCTTCAGCAGGTTATGGACAGTGCTGCCCAGCCGTCTGCTCTTGTGAAAGAGGCGAAACACCTCTATGACAACTTTATGGAATTATGTGAATTGCAGAGCAGCGGAGAGCTTGATGAAATTATTTGAATTGACTACGCATGCTTCTGTTGTGTTTGTCCCTTCCTCTCCCCCGCTGTTTCTGCCCCTGGGCTCGCTTTGGCTCCTTGGGCTTCCCTGCTCCCCGCTTGCTCTCCCTTTGGCTCCCCGCTGGCTGGACTCATGAGAGCTACAGGCCGTGCTGTTCGTGTTGCTTTCAATTCATGTATCAGTGTTCTGACTTCATATATTTACGACAACAGAGACATTGTATCAGATGTATCCGTGGAGGATCGTGGGAGGCCAGAGGTGGCCAAACTATTACTCGCTGGTTTGCATATGATAAGTTCCTCAGTACTCGTAAGACTGCTCTCCGTGGTGCATTCGATGGGGGTGTCAGTAATGAAGGATGTGGAGGTGGGTGGTGGCTTCAGATTGGCGTTGTAGGTAGGGGTTCCAGCGTGCAGGTTGATTTTCCCATCCTCCTCCTCCTCCTCCTCCTCTTCCTCCTGCACCAGCTCGCACAGCTTCCATTGGCACGATGTGGCCGAGGAGGCGATGAGCTTGCCTCCTGGTAGCACAGTAACCTGCTGTGAACTAACTGCCTGCGCTGCCCTGACGAGAGCTGCTGCTAAGGTGGCGTGCGCTCTGCTGCGACCTACCTAAGATGGTGGGGGGCTCAGTTGCACTGCTCCGCCGATTCGGATTCGGATTCTAGTGGCGGACCGCAAACCGCAAAAAAAACCAAGGTTGACGGTTTACCGCCGGCGCCCAGTTGGCCGACCCGGCCCCGACGGACAAAGTGACAACTTTTGGGTGGTTTTGCAAATATTTGAAAGATATTTGACAATTTATTTTGAGAAAGCAGATTTTTCGCACCTGTAGACGAATATGATGGCCTCTCCGTCTTAATATGAGCTCTCTAGATGCACTTTTACTATCAAAACACTTGGCGGAACCAACTTCATATCGACATGAAAAAAATCATGTTTTCTCTTTCTCGAGAAATGCTTCCAGAAGCGCTCTCTTTTGATGCTGAGCATTCTTACGCGTGCCAGGAGCTCTACGAGGTTCCCGGCGGTGACCAGGTTGACGGTTTACCGCCGGCGCCAGTTCCGGGGCGCTGGAGAGCTAGTTGGCAAGAAAAATCTCGACGGACATTTTGGTGACTTTGGTCGGTTGAAAATTTTCTTCTCGAAATTCAACCATTCGTTAGAGCTCTAGTATTTTTTCCCGTGATATTCGATCTTATTCCCGCTCGGCATCTTGATCTCAGCTCGATCGGGTACATTTTACTGCCAAAAAGCACTGCGGCGGGATCGACCGTTTCGAGTCATCTTGATTGGCGCTGTCGGTTTTCTCAAGATAACTCGAGCTTCAGGACAGCTACAGAGCTGGTAGGCACAGCTAATCGATGCAGAATGATCAGGCGCGTTTGCCTGTTGAAGCGAGAGGTCTGAACTCGGTCTGCTAGCCGAGCTAGGTCCGCAAACCTATTCGTATCATTCGAGTCATCTTGACAAACGCTCTTGGGTTTCTGTACTTAACTCGAGCTACAGGACAGCTACAGAGCTGATGCGTACAGAATCTGATTCAGAATAAGCAGTGGCCGTTCTCTCTTGAACCCAGAGCTCTGAACTCGGTCTGCTGCCCGTTCTAGAATCGCGAAACTATTCGTATTGTTCGAGTCATCTTGAGAGATGATGTCGGTTCTCTGCGCTCAACTCGGGCTGTGGGGGGGCTGCATGGCTGGTAATCACTGGAATCGATTCGGAGACATCAGATCCGTCCGCCTTTCGAATCCAGAGCTCTGAACTCTGTCTGCTGCCCAAACTAGGTGCGAAACTATTCGTATTGTTCGAGTCGTCCTGAGAGGTGCTGTCGGTTTCCTGTTTTTAACTCGGCCTGTAGTGGCTGCAGGGCTGGTAATCAGAGGAATCGATTCAGAGACATCAGACGCGTCCGCCTGTCGCATGCAGAGGTCTGAAGTCGGTCTGATACTTGAGCTAGGTTTGCCAAACTGTTCGTATTGTTCGAGTCATCTTGAGAGGTGCTGTCGATTTACGCACGTAACTCGGGCTGTAGGGGAGCTACAGAGCTCGTACAGAAGACAATCCAGAAGCATCGGGGGCGTTCGGCTGTTGCATCCGAGAGGTTTGAAATTGCTTGGGCTGGACCTTTTGCTGACTTTTGGTCGGTTGAAAATAACTCGTAGAGCTTCCCTTAGCAAGTTATTGCTGGAAGCTTAAGAGTAATTCCGGGGCGCTGGAGAGCTAGTTGGCAAGAAAAATCTCGACGGACCTTTTGGTGACTTTTGGTCGGTTGAAAATTTTGTTCTCGAAATTCAACAATTCGTTTGAGCTCTAGTATTTTTTCCCGTGATATTCGATCTTATTCCCGCTCGCCATCTTGATCTCAGCTCGATCGGGTACCTTTTACTGCCAAAAAGCAGGGGCGGGATCGGCCGTTTCAAGTCATCTTGACACGCGATGACGGTTTTCTGAACATAACTCGAGCTTTAGGACAGCTACAGAGCTGGTAAGCACAGCTAATCGATCAGAATGATTAGGCGCGTTCGCCCGTTGAATCCAGAGGTCTGAACTCGGTCTGCTAGCCGAGCTAGGTCCGCAAACCTATTCGTATTATTCGAGTCATCTTGACAGACGCTCTCGGTTTTCTGTACTTAACTCGAGCTATAGGACAGCTACAGAGCTGATACTTACAGAAACTGATTCAGAAATCATCAGTCGCATTTGTATGCTGATTTCAGAGCTCTGAACTCGGTCTGCTGCCCGATCTAGAATCGCGAAACTATTCGTATTGTTCGAGCCATCTTGAGAAGTGCACTCGGTTTTTTGCACACAACTCGGGCTGGGGGGGGGTACAGTGCTGGTGGTCACAGGAATCGATTTGAAGACATCAGCCGCGTCCGCCTGTCGAATCCAGAGCTCAGAACTCGGTCTGCTGCCCGAACTAGGTCCGTGAAACTATTGTATTGTTCGAGTCATCCTGAGAGGTGCTGTCTGTTTTCTGCACTTAACTCGGTCTGTAGGGGGGCTGCAGGGCTGGTAATCACACGAGTCGATTCGCAGACATCAGACGCGATCGCCTGTCGCATTCAGAGGTCTGAACTCGGTTCGATACTCGAGCTGGGTTGCCAAACTATTCGTTTTGTTAGAGTCATCTTGAGAGGTGCTGTCGATTTACGCACGTAACTCGGGCTGTAGGAGAGCTACAGAGCTCGCAAAGAAAACAATCCAGAAGCATCGGGAACGTTCGGCTGTTGCATCGAGAAGTCTGAAATCGCTTGGGCTGAAAAAACTATTCGTTCTCTGCTTTTTTTCCCACGTTATATCAGGAAGCTCTACGAGTCCCCCGGCGGTAAGGAAGGTTGACGGCTTACCGCCGGCGCCCAGTTTTGTTCTCGAAATTCAACAATTCGTTTGAGCTCTAATATTTTTTCCCGTGATATTCGATCTTATTCCCGCTCGCCATCTTGATCTCAGCTCGATCGGGTACCTTTTACTGCCAAAAAGCACTCCGGCGGGATCGGCCGTTTCGAGTCATCTTGATACGCGCTGTCGGTTTTCTCAAGCTAACTCGAGCTTCAGGACAGCTACAGAGCTGGTAAGCACAGCTAATCGATCCAGAATCATTAGGCGCGTTCGCCCGTTGAATCTAGAGTCTGAACTCGGTCTGCTAGCCGAGCTAGGTCCGCAAACCTATTCGTATTATTCGAGTCATCTTGACAGACGCTCTCGGTTTTCTGTACTTAACTCGAGCTATAGGACAGCTACAGAGCTGATACTTACAGAAACTGATTCAGAAATCATCAGTCGCATTTGTATGCTGAATTCAGAGCTCTGAACTCGGTCTGCTGCCCGATCTAGAATCGCGAAACTATTCGTGTTGTTCGAGCCATCTTGAGAAGTGCACTCGGTTTTCTGCACACAACTCGGGCTGGGGGGGGTACAGTGCTGGTGGTCACAGGAATCGATTTGAAGACATCAGCCGCGTCCGCCTGTCGAATCCAGAGCTCAGAACTCGGTCTGCTGCCCGAACTAGGTCCGTGAAACTATTGTATTGTTCGAGTCATCCTGAGAGGTGCTGTCTGTTTTCTGCACTTAACTCGGTCTGTAGGGGGGCTGCAGGGCTGGTAATCACACGAGTCGATTCGCAGACATCAGACGCGATCGCCTGTCGCATTCAGAGGTCTGAACTCGGTTCGATACTCGAGCTGGGTTGCCAAACTATTCGTTTTGTTAGAGTCATCTTGAGAGGTGCTGTCGATTTACGCACGTAACTCGGGCTGTAGGAGAGCTACAGAGCTCGCAAAGAAAACAATCCAGAAGCATCGGGAACGTTCGGCTGTTGCATCGAGAAGTCTGAAATCGCTTGGGCTGAAAAAACTATTCGTTCTCTGCTTTTTTTTCCCACGTTATATCAGGAAGCTCTACGAGTCCCCCGGCGGTAAGGAAGGTTGACGGTTTACCGCCGGCGCCCAGTTTTGTTCTCGAAATTCAACAGTTCGTTTGAGCTCTAATATTTTTTCCCGTGATATTCGATCTTATTCCCGCTCGCCATCTTGATCTCAGCTCGATCTGGTACCTTTTACTGCCAAAAAGCACTCCGGCGGGATCGGCCGTTTCGAGTCATCTTGATACGCGCTGTCGGTTTTCTCAAGCTAACTCGAGCTTCAGGACAGCTACAGAGCTGGTAAGCACAGCTAATCGATTCAGAATGATTAGGCGCGTTCGCCTGTTGAATCCAGAGGTCTGAACTCGGTCTGCTAGCCGAGCTAGGTCCGCAAACCTATTCGTATTATTCGAGTCATCGTAGCAGACGCTCTCGGTTTTCTGTACTTAACTCGAGCTGTAGGGCAGTTACAGAGCTCATAGTCACAGAAATCGATTGGGAATCAACAGGCGCGTTCGTCTGTTCAATCGAGAGCTCTGAACTCGGCCTGCTGCCCGAGCTAGGTCTGCGAACCTATTCGTATTGTTCGAGTCATCTTGAGAAGTGCTCTCGGTTTTCTGCACTTAACTCGTGCTGGGGGAGGGCTACAGTGCTGCTGGTCACAGAAATCGATTTGGAAACATCAGGCGCGTCCGTCTGTCGAACCGAGAGCTCGGAACTCGGTGTGCTGCTCGAACTAGCTCCGCGAAGCTATTGTATTATTCAAGTCATCCTGAGAGCTGCTGTCGGTTTCTGCACTTAACTCGGGCTGTAGGGGGGCTGCAGGGCTGGTAATAACAGGAGTCGATTCACAGACATCAGACGCGTCCGCCTGTCGCATTCAGAGGTCTGAACCCGGTTTGATACTCGAGCTGGGTTCCAAACTGTTCGTTTTTTTGTCAGAGTCATCTTGAGAGGTCTGGCTTGGGCTGAAATTCCCTTGAATTTTTTCCACATTATATACTGTCAGGAAGCTCTACGAGTCCCCCGGCGGTAACAAAGGTTGACGGTTTACCGCCGGCGCCCAGTTGGCAAGACAAATCTCGACGGACGTTTTGACGACTTTTGCTCGGTTGAAAATTTTGTTCTCGAAATTCAACCATTCGTTAGAGCTCTAGTATTTTTCCCGTGATAGTCGATCTTATTCCCGCTCGCCATCTTGATCTCAGCTCGATCGGGTACCTTTTACTGCCAAAAAGCACTGCGGCGGGATCGGCCGTTTTGAGTCATCTCGATTCGCGCTGTCGGTGTTCTCAAGATAACTCGAGCTTTAGGACAGCTAGAGAGCTGGTAAGCACAGCTACTCGATTCAGAATGATCAGTCGCGTTCGTCTGTTGAACCCAGAGGTCTGAACTCGGTCTGCTAGCCGAGCTAGGTCCGCAAAATTGTTCGTGTTATTCGAGTCATCTTGACAGACGCTCTCGGTTTTCTGTACTTAACTCGAGCTATTGGACAGCTATAGAGCTGATACGTACAGAAACCGATTCAGAATCATCAATTGCGTTTGTCTGTTGAATCCAGAGCTCTGAACTCGGTCTGCTGCCCGATCTAGAATCGCGAAACTACTCGTATTGTTCGAGTCATCTTCAGAGATGCTGTCGGTTCTCTGCACTGAACTCGGGCTGTGGTGGGGCTGCATGGCTGGTAATCACTGGAATCGATTCGGAGACATCAGGTGCGTCCGCCTTTCGAATCCAAAGCTCGGAACTCTGTCTGCTGCCGAGTCCGCGAAACTATTATTGTTCGAGCCATCCTGAGGTGCTGTCGGTTTCCTACACTTAACTCGGGCTGTAGGGGGGCTGCAGGGCTGGTAATCACAGGAATCGATTCAGAGACATCAGACGCGTCCGCCTGTTGCATGGAGAGGTCTGAACTCGGTCTGATACTCGAGCTAGGTTTGCCAAACTATTCGTATTGTTCGAGTCATATTGAGAGGTGCTGTCGATTTACGCACGTAACTCGGGCTGTAGGAGAGCTACAGAGCTCGTACAGAAGACAATCCAGAAGCATCGGGAGCGTTCGGCTGTTAAATCGGAGAGGTCTGAAATTGCTTGGGCTGAACAACTATTTTTTCAGTGTAATTTTCTTTGACATTACATGTTGTCAGGAAGCTCTACGAGTCCCCCGGCGGTACTGAGACGGTACCAAATCGGCGTCAGAGGAAAACTCGGGCGATGGCGGCGGCGGCGGCTTCTCATGCATATCATGTATCTCAGATATCCCAGATGTCGAGTGGCTGTCGCCGGCGGACACCGGATGATCAGCCTGCCATACCTGAGGAGTCGGACATGTCACGTGAATGGATGATATCTAGGCTGGCCATGCTACATGGAAGGGGGAAGTGGACGGAACATCGTGACACATGTATTCTAGCGTTGCCTGCAAAAGATAGGAAGCAACTCACACGCATGAACATGGGCGGCCCTCCCCGTGGACATGCGGTGTGGGACTGGTGCTTGTGCGATCTCTTTGGTTGCGAGTGGTACCTCTCGTTCGACAGTTCCGCTGGGTCCCGAGAGAAATAGTGCAAGCATTTGCTGACTGTGATTGGTATGCAACACTTGTTCGACTTGTTTGTTCTACCCAGGCCACCTGGTGTGAGACACGTGAAGGCGGAGGAGGAGGAGGAGAGAGAGATGAATGAGAGGATGAGCAAACGTATTGCCGCTAATTATGAGAATGAAACGGAGTGGAGGTGTGAGAATATTGAGCGTCTTGGGATGGAGATCTTGGGAGATAGTAAGACGGTTGTAAACTGGATGTGTGGTGAGTGGCAGATTCGCAACAAGCAGTATGTACGACTGGTGGGAACACTACAAAATACGGTATCGATGCTGTCTGGATGGGGACTGACCTCACCTGCATCGGGACAGAATCTGTATAAGCATTTCTTTCGTGAGGGTAATGAGCGTGCGGATAGATTGTCGTGGGAGGCCAGAGGTGGCCAAACTATTACTCGCTGGTTTGCATATGATAAGTTCCTCAGTACTCGTAAGACTGCTCTCCGTGGTGCATTCGATGGGGGTGTCAGTAATGAAGGATGTGGAGGTGGGTGGTGGCTTCAGATTGGCGTTGTAGGTAGGGGTTCCAGCGTGCAGGTTGATTTTCCCATCTCCTCCTCCTCCTCCTCCTCCTCCTCTTCCTCCTGCACCAGCTCGCACAGCTTCCATTGGCACGATGTGGCCGAGGAGGCGATGAGCTTGCCTCCTGGTAGCACGGTAACCTGCTGTGAACTAGCTGCCTGCGCTGCCCTGACGAGAGCTGCTGCTAAGGTGGCGTGCGCTCTGCTGCGACCTACCTAAGATGGTGGGGGGCTCAGTTGCACTGCTCCGCCGATTCGGATTTGGATTCTAGTGGCGGACCGCAAACCGCAAACAAAAACGAAGGTTGACGGTTTACCGCCGTCTCCCAGTGCGTGTCCTCTTTGCTCTCCGTAGCCATTTTGGCTCAAGCCATTTGGCTCAAGGCGCTGGCATTTGATCCCCTCTGCCTGGGTAACCTCCAGTGGGATCGAGTGCGCGTCAGGGAGTCACACGTTTGTCGCCTAGAGTGATATTGCACTGCCTTTCATTTGACACGTTTGATCGCCTTGAGTGGTCTTCAATTGATTTGTTTTGCTGGGTGCCTCCGAGGCAGTCTCTGCAATCTTTCGCTATGCCACACGTACGGAGTGCAAGTGCTCGCATTATGCGTCGGGCGCTGGCTGTTCAAAACGGATACTGTGTGCATTCACCTGTTCGTTTGCCTCTGGAAGGTTTGGTGCCACCTACGTGTCTCCCACCACCAGGGCTGGAACGGACGACTGCCGATTTGGTTCTAGATTATCTCTTGTTGCGCGATCCACTTGTTGTTAGATACAGTTTGGAGGAGGAGGAGGCTGCCATTACGACTGTTTCGGAGAATCTTTCTTGCCGTATGCTTCAAGCCAAATATCCATGTGCCCCTTCGGCAAATGCTGGAGTGCTGGCTGCTGATTCCGTGTTTGATGTTGCATTGCAGACTCGGTATAATCATTTGGAGGTGGAGCAAACTGCCGTTACGACACCCTCGGAGAATTTTTCTTGCAGTTTGATGCGGGAGGAGGTTGGTCTGGGATTCGGGGGCGATCAGTTCTCTCAGATGATGGTGGTTTGCCCACGGGTCTCTTCGGTAGATATTGGAGTGCAGGCTTCTTCTAGTACGGATGTTGCGGACTCTCATTGTGAAGTCGGCTGTCAGACAGAGAGTGTCGTTGGGATGGAGGGAGGAGCTGCCGGAGTTCTTCTTGGGAAAGTGATTGTGGCGGCGGAGGAGGAGCTGGAGGCACCCTCGAGAGCGGAGTCTTCTCCGAACGTGCAGTCTGATTCTGATAGCCGCGCCTTGTCAGGAGCGTCCCAGGGGTGTCTGAATCGTCCCGTCACGCTCAATGAGGCATCGAATCCTGTACGAGGTCACCGCAAAAGCAGAGGCAAAGGCCAACGATATCATAGCAGCGCCAAGCCGGCCAAGAGCTCTAAAGGCGCCAACATACGAGGAATTGTTCTTGGGAAAGTGACTGAGGAGGCGGAGGAGGAGTTGGAGGCAGTATCCGATGCCACGCTCGCCGTGGCATCGAACCCTGGCTGCAAGGACGAGGAGGAGGAGAATGTTCTAATTGAAGCTGTTGCTCAGATGGAGCAGGAGGAGGTGGCTCAGGAGGATTTTCGCGTGTACCTGGAGAAGGCGCTGAATCTTCGTATCAGAAAATACAGATTTGTACGGGCGACTGCTACGGACGACGTCGTGTCAACGGTGCATGTGCCAGATTTCCTTTCTGAATTTCGAGCCTGCGATGAGGACGAACGGGACTGTTGGATTTGGGATGCGTTCCAAACCTTCAGGGATCACGATTCAATCGAAGCCGTCTTACATGACCTTCAGCAGGTTATGGGCAGTGCTGCCCAGCCGTCTGCTCTTGTGAAAGAGGCGAAACACCTTTATGACAACTTTATGGAATTATGTGAATTGCAGACCAGCGGAGAGCTTGATGGAATTATTTGAATTGACTACGCATGCTTCTGTTGTGTTTGTCCCTTCCTCTCCCCCGCTGTTTCTGCCCCTGGGCTCGCTTTGGCTCCTTGGGCTTCCCTGCTCCCCGCTTGCTCTCCCTTTGGCTCCCCGCTGGCTGGACTCATGAGAGCTACTGGCCGTGCTGTTCGTGTTGCTATCAATTCATGTTGTTTTTGCACTTCGGTATCAGTGTTCCGACTTCAGATATTTACGACAACAGAGACATTGTATCAGACGTATCCGTGGAGGATGGGACGGTGGCGTGAGTGATGAAGGCTCTGCTCTAGGTTGCTTTGTGGGGGTCTCTCTTGGGGACAACCACTGGCGACGAGTGTTCCAGGAGGCTTCTTTGCTCCCTCTGGGGGCCACTGTTACAGAAAGCGAGCTTGCAGCTTGTGAACGCCTGCTGCAAGGTGTTCGGCAGATTATCTCGGATATTCTCGAGCCTCCAACCCCAAAGGGGTTGAGAGGGCGTGAGGGCCTCCAGGGGCTCTGCGCGGCTAGGGCGCTCGCGCCCTGTGTAGCCGACCCCAACACCCAACACCAAGTGGACGCTACCAAGTCGACCCGGCCAGAAAGGACAAAGTGGTAACTTTTGGTCGGTTTTGCTAAGATTTGAAAGATATTTGACAATTCATTTTGAGAAAGCAGATTTTTACTCCGAGCATTGACATGTAAACTTTGTTCCCTGAGCAGCTCAGCCCTCTAGCCCCATTTTTAGAACCAGTTCACTTGGAGGAACCGACTTCATGTTGACTCCGAAAAATCTGATCTTGAAGCTTTGTAGAAAAGCTCCCAGGAGCTCTCGCTTTGATCCTGAGCTTTCTCACGGATGCAAGGAGCTCTACGAGGTTCCCGGCGGGGACCAAGTTGACGGTTCACCGCCGGCGCCAGTTTTTTTCTCGAAATTTGAACATTCGTGAGAGCTCTATGAAATTCCCGGAAAGCTCGCTGAGAGCTAAAGGGTTCAAGATGAGAAGCCGGACGGTGGTGGTGCCCGCCAGGAGCTCCTCCACGACGGTTCACAGGCCTCGCAGAAACTCCGGCGAGCCGGCAGCGGGTTCGGGGGCGCGTTCCACGTGTTGCTGGAAGCTTAAGAGTAATTCCCGCGCGCTGGAGGGCTAGTTCGTAAGACAAATTGATGTAGAATGATTAGGCGCGTTCGTCTGTTGAATTCAGAGGTCTTAACTCGGTCTGTTAGCCGAGCTAGGTCCGGAAACCTATTCGTATTATTCGAGTCATCTTGACAGGAACTCTCGGTTTTCTGCACTTAACTCGAGCTGATATTTACAGAAACGGATTCAGAAACATCAGTTGCGTTTATCTGTCGAATACAGAGCTCTGCACTCGGTCTGCTGCCCGATCTAGAATCGCGAAACTATTCGTACTGGTCGAGTCATCTTGAGAAGTGCTCTCGGTTTTCTTGACTCAACTCGCGCTGAGAGGGGCTACAGTGCTGGTGGTCACAGGAATCGATTTGAAGACATCAGGCGCGTCCGCCTGTCGAATCCAGAGCCTTGGAACTCGGTCTGCTGCCCGAATTAGGTCTGCGAAACTACTGAATTGTTCCATCCTGAGAGATGCTGTCGGTGTTCTGCACTTAACTCGGGCTGTCGGGAGGCTGCAGGGCTGGTAATGACAGGAGTCGATTTGCAGACATCAGACGCGTCCGCCTGTCGCATTGAGAGGTCACAAAATATTCACTATGAGTCGGAATGTTGGTAGGTGTTGTCGGTTTTCTCAACTTAAGTCGAGCTAGGAAACTCTACGAGTCTCTCGGCGGTAACCAAGGTTGACGGTAAAATCGCCGGCGCCCAGTTGGCAAGAAAAATCTCGACGGAACTTTTGCTGACTTTTGGTCTGTTGAAAATTTTGTTCTTAAAATTTGACAATTCGTTGGAGCTCTAGTATTTTTTCCCATGAGATTGGATATTACTCCCGCTCGCCATCTTCATCTCAGCTCGATCGGGTGAATATTACTATCGAAAAGCTCTGTGGCGGGATCGGCCGTTTCGAGTCATCTTCATACGCGCTGACGGTTTTCTGAACATAACTCGAGCTTTGCCACAGAGCTGGTAAGCACAGCTAATTGATGTAGAATGATTAGGCGCGTTCGTTTGTTGAATCCATAGGTCTGAACTCGGTCTGTTAACCGAGCTAGGTCCGCAAACCTATTCGTATTATTCGAGTCATCTTGACAGAAACTCTCGGTTTTCTGTACTTAACTCGAGCTGTAGAACAGCTACAGAGCTGATGCAAACAGAAACGGATTCAGAATCATCAGTTGCGTAAATCTGTCGAATCCAGAGCTCTGAACTCGGTCTGCTGCCCGATCTTGAATCGCGAAACTATTCGTATTGGTCGAGTCATCTTGAGAAGTGCTTTCGGTTTTCTTCACTCAACTCGCGCTGAGAGGGGCTACAGTGCTGTTGGTCACAGGAATCGATTTGAAGACATCAGGCGCGTCCGCCTGTCGAATCCAGAGCTCCGAACTCGGTCTGCTGCACGAATTAGGTCTGCGAAACTGTATTGTTCGAGTCAATGCTGTCGGTTTTCTGCACTTAACTCGGGCTGTAGGGGGGCTGCAGGGCTGGTAATGACAGGAGTCGATTTGCAGACATCAGACGCGTCCGCCTCTCGCATTCAGAGATAAAAAAATATTCACTATGAGTCGGAATGTTGGTAGGTGCTGTCGGTTTTCTCAACTTAAGTCGAGCTAGGAAGCTCTACGAGTCTCCCGGCGGTAACCAAGGTTGACGGTTCCTCGTAGAGCTCTTCGACATCGATGAGCTAGAGGAATTCCGGCGCGGGGTGGAGCTAGTTGGTCGACCCGACCAGAAAGGACAAAGTGACAACTTTTGGGTGGTTTTGCGAATCTTTGAAAGATATTTGACCATTTATTTTGAGAAAGCAGATTTTTCGCACCTGTAGACGACTATAACGGCCTCCGCGTCTTAATATGAGCTCTCTAGATGCACTTTTAATATCAAAACACTTGGCGCAACCAACTTTATGTCGACATCAAAAAAATCATGTTTTCTCTTTTTCGAGATGCTTCCAGAAGCCCTCTCTTTTGATGCTGAGCACTCTTACGCGTGCTAGGAGCTCTACGAGGTCCCCGGCGGTGACCAGGTTGACGGTTCACCGCCGGCGCCAGTTTTGTTCTCGAAATTTGAACATTCGTTAGAGCTCTAGTATTTTTTCCCGTGATATTCGATCTCGTTCCCGCTCGCCATCTTGATCTCAGCGATCAGGTCAATATTACTACCGAAAAGCTCTGTAGCGGGATCGGCCGTTTTGAGTCATCTTGATACGTGCTGACGGTTTTCTGAACATAACTCGAGCTTTAGGACAGCTACAGAGCTGGTGAGCACAGCTAATCGATGTAGAATGATTAGGCGCGTTCGCCTGTTGAATCCAGAGGTCTGAACTCGGTCTGTTAGCCGAGCTAGGTCCGCAAACCTATTCGTATTATTCGAGTCATCTTGACAGAAACTCTCGGTTTTCTGTACTTAACTCGAGCTGTAGAACAGCTACAGAGCTGATATTTACAGAAACCGATTCAGAATCAGTTGCGTTTGTCTGTCGAATCCAGAGCTCTGAACTCGGTCTGCTGCCCGATCTAGAATCGCGAAACTATTCGTATTGGTCGAGTCATCTTGAGAAGTGCTCTCGGTTTTCTTGACTCAACTCGCGCTGAGGGGGGCTACAGTGCTGGTGGTCACAGGAATCGATTTGAAGACATCAGGCGCGTCCGCCTGTCGAATCCAGAGCCTTGGAACTCGGTCTGCTGCCCGAATTAGGTCTGCGAAACTACTGAATTGTTCGAGTCATCCTGAGAGGTGCTGTCGGTTTTCTGCACTTAACTCGGGCTGTAGGGGGGCTGCAGGGCTGGTAATGACAGGATTCGATTCGCAGACATCAGACGCGTCCGCCTGTCGCATTCAGAGATCAAAAAATATTCACTATGAGTCGGAATGTTGGTAGGTGCTGTCGGTTTTCTCAACTTAAGTCGAGCTAGGAAGCTCTACGAGTCTCCCGGCGGTAACCAAGGTTGACGGTTTACCGCCGGCGCCCAGTCGATGAGCTAGAGGAAATCCGGCGCGGGGTGGAGCTAGATGGTCGACCCGGCCAGGATGGAGAATGTGATGACTTTCGGACGGTTTCGCTAAAATAACGCGTAGAGTTTCCCTTTGCTAGTTGCTTGAAGCTTAAGAGTAATTCCGGGGCGCTGGAGAGCTAGTTGGCAAGAAAAATCTCGACGGACCTTTTCTGTTGAAATCTCTAGGTGACTTTTGCTCGGTTGAAATTTCTCGAAATCCAAGAATTCGTCTGAGATCTGGTATTTTTCTGACCATATTCGATCTTATTCCCGCTCGCCGTCTTAATCTCAGCTCGATCGGGTATCTACTACTGCCAGAAAGCGTCGCGACGGGATCGGCCATTGGGAGTCATCTTGACACGTGTTGACGGTTTTCTGTACTAAACTCGAGATTAAGGAGAGCTACAGAGCTGGTACTTACAGAAATCGATTCAGAATTATCAGGCGCTTTCGTCTGTCTCATCCAGAGGTCTGAATTTGTTCTGCTACTCGAGCTAGGTCCGCAAAACTACCCGTATTCTTCGAGCCATCTTGACAGGTGCTGTCGGTTTTCTGTACTTAACTCGGGCTGTAGGACAGCTACAGAGCTGGTACGCACACGGATCAATTCAGAATGATCAGGAGCGTTCGTCTGTTGCATCGAGAGGTCTGAACTCGGTCTGCTACTCGAGCTAGGTCCGCGAAACTATTCGTATTCTTCAAGTTATCTTAAGAAACTTTGTCGGTGTTCTGTACTTAACTCGAGCTGTAGGAGAGCTACAGTGCTGGTACGCACAAACCTCGATTCAGAATCATCAGGCGCGTTCGTCTGATGCATCTAGAGCTCCGAACTCAGTCTTCTACTCGAGTTAGGTCCGCAAAACTATTTGTTTTCGACCGATTTCTTTTCGAAATGCTGGTGCATTTCTTCACTTAACTCTAGCTGCAGATGAGCTTGAGAGCTCTTCCGCACAGAAATCAGAAGGAAATCGTGAGGCGCGCTAGTCTGAAGTATCTAGACGCTTGGCTTGGCTCTGTTATCAGCGCCGACCCGAACAACTAGTCATACTCTGTTTTTTTTCTTGTGATGGAATTTGTTTTCTGGGCTGAACTCGAGTTGCAGATGAGCTCGAGAGTTCTGGGGCATTGAAAATGGAAGACAATCATCATGCGCGCTACTTGAAAATATCTGGACACCCGCGCTCAGTCTGCTATTAGCGCTAGGGCTGAACACCGATTCGTACTCTGCTACTTTCTTGGAAATGGTGTTGTTTTTCTTGGTTTCACCTGTGCTGCAGATGAGCTACAGAGCTGTTCAGCACAGCAATGGGAGGGGAATCGTGAGGCGCAATAGTGACGTGCATCTAGAAGCCTGAGATCAGTCTGCTATCAGCGCTCGGGCTGAAAAACTATTCGTTCTCTCCCAATTCTTTGGACATAATATTTGGCGAGGAGGTCTACGAGTCTCCGGGCGGCAAGAAAGGTTGACGGCTTACCGCCGGCGCCCATTTGAAAGATATTTGGCCATTTATTTTGAGAAGGCAGATTTTGACGCGTAGCATTTGCATATGAGCTTTGTTCTCAGAGCAGCTTAGCTCCGCCGTGGACATTTTATTATCGGTCCACTTCGGGGAACCGACCACATGTTGGCATCCAAAAATACAAAAGTAAAGATTTCCAGAAAATATTGCGAAGTTCGCTGCAGCGATTCTGAGCACTCTTTACGCGTGCTGAGACGGTAATCGCTATATGTGGTTACTGCATGGTCTCGCATTGCTTTGAAGCGCACTTGCTAATTTAGTTTTCTTAGTTTCGTGTTTGTCTCAGTGGTGTTGAGACGGTAATCGCTGTATAAACCAGTGGTTACTGTATGGTCTCTCGCTGCTTCTATTCTCATTGGTGCTGAGACGGTATTCGCTATATGTGGTTACAGCATGGTCTCGCATTGCTTTTACTCCCTCTTTATATTTTTCGTTGTATTCTCGTGTATTGGCAGTCTTGTGCATATCTGCACAGCGTCGCTGTTTGATGCACCTCTGCTTTAATCTTTGCAGCTTCGCTGTCTTCTTGTACAGCTTCGCTGTTTAGGTTCTTTGTGTTTAGGCCTGCTCCCATGGGAGCTCGAACCGGCCTTCGCAAAGGACGCAAAAGACCAGGTTGACGGTTCACCGCCGGCGCCAGTACCTCGTAGAGCTCTTCGGCAAGATGAGCTAAGAGGAATTCGGGCGCAGGGTGGAGCTGTAGTGGGTTATGCCGCGTCTGCCAGTCCAATTCTCAGGTCGTAGCTGCAATATTACTGTCAAAAGACTTGAGGGAACCGACGTTGGATGAAAGCCGAAAAACGTATTTTTCGAGTTTTTTTCTTCAAGCCGAGCTACAGGAGAGCTACAGAGCTGATATTCACAGGAACCGATCTAGAATCATCAGGCGCGTTCATCCGAAGCATGTAGAGGTCTGAGCTCAGTCTGCTACTCGAGCTAGGTCCGCAAAACTATTCGAATTCAATTGATTTTCTTGACAGATACTGTCAGTTTTTTGTATTCACCTCGAGCTGTAGGAGAGCTACAGAGCTGGTACGCACAGAAACCGATCCAGGAATCAGACGCGGTCTTCTGAGGCATATAGAGGTCTGAACTCGGTCTACTACTCGAGCTAGGTCTGCGAAGCTAATCGTATTCTACAGATTTTCTTGACAGATGCCGTCGGTTTTGTGTACTCAACTCGAGCTGTAGGTGAGCTACAGATCTGGTACGCATAGAAAGCGATCAAGAATTATCAGACGCGGTCGTCTGAAGCATCCAGAGGTCTGGACTCGGTCCACTACTCGAGCTAGGTCCGCAAAACTATTCGTATTGTACGAATTTTCTTGACAGCTGTTGTCGGTTGTCTCTTAACTCGAGCTGTAGGAGAGCTACAGAGCTGATACGCACACGTACTCGATTCAGAATCATCAGGCGCGTTCGTCTGAAGTATCTAGAGGTCTGAACTCAGTCTGCTACTGGAGCTAGGTCCGCGAAACTATTTCTATTATACAGATTTTTCTTAGATGATAGTGAGTTCCTTCACCGAACTCGAGCTGCGTCTGAGCTTCATTCAGAGCTTTCTGGCACAGAAAGGGAATCATCAGACGCGCAAGTCTGAAGTATCTAGACGATTGAATTCGGTCTGTTCTCAGCACAGAAGCCGAATAACTATGCATGCTCTGCCATTTCTGGTGACAGAATTGATTTTTCCGACTTGACTCGAGCTGCAGATGAGCTCCAGAGCTCCACAGCAATTGGAAGAACATTATCAGGCGCGCTATTTGATATCTAGACGCTTGAAAGCAGTCTTCTATCAGCGCTCGGGCTGAACAACTATTCGTACCCTGCTAATTTCTTGGAGATGGTATTGGTTTTCTTGGTATAACACGCGCTTCAGATGAGCTACAGAGCTGTTCAGCACATCAATACCTCGCAGAGCTCTTCGGCAAGATGAGCTAAGAGGAATTCGGGCGCAGGGTGGAGCTAGTTGGCAGACCCGACGTTAAGAGACAATGTGATAACTTCGGGTCGGTTGTTCTATCTTTGTGCAAGATTTGAAAGTTCGTTTTGAAAACCGGTATTTTTCTCACGTGTAGTGGGCTATGCCGCGTCTGCCAGTCCAATTCTCAGGTCCGTAGCTGCAGTATTACTATCAAAACATTTGCTGGAACCGACTTTGGGAAACATCTAAAATCGTATTTTTTTCGAGTTTGTTAGATCGCCTTCAGAAAGCTTCTTTCATTTGTTCCAAGCAGCGCCGCGCGATCAAAGAGCTCTACGAGGCTGCCGGCGGTAACCTGGTTGACGGTTTACCGCCGGCTCCCAGTTCCGGCGCGCTGGAGAGCTAGCTGGCAAGAAAAATCTGGACGGACTTTCTGCTGACTTTTGCTCGGTTGAAAATTTTGTTCACGAAATTCAACCATTCGTTAGAGCTCTAGTATTTTTTCCCACCATATTCGATCTCATTCCCGCTCGCCATCTTAATCTCATGTCGATCGGGTAGATATTACTGCCAAAAAGCATGACGTCGGGATCGGCCGTTTCGAGGTATCTTGACACGCGTTGACTGTTCTCTGTACTTAACTCGAGATTCAGCAGAGCTACAGAGCTGGTACGCACAGAATCCGATTCAGAATCATCAGGCGCGTTGATCTGTTGCATCCAGAAGTCCGAACTCGGTCAGCTACTCGAGCAAGGTCCGCGAAGCTATTCGTATTCTTCGAGTCATCTTGACAGGTGCTGTCGGTTTTCTGTAGTTAACTCGGGCTGTAGAAGATCTACAGAGCTGGTACGCACAGAAACCGATTCAGATTCATGATGCGCGTTCGTCTGTTGCATCGAGAGGTCTGAACTCGGTCTGCTACTCGAGCTGGGTCCACGAAACTATTCGTATTGTTCGAGTCATCTTGACAGGTGCTGTCAGTTTTCTGTACGTAACTCGGCTGTACAAAAGCTAGAGAGCTGGTCCTTACAGAAACCGATCCAGAATCATCATGCGCGCTCGTCTGTTGCATTCCGAGGTTGGAACTCGGTCTGGTACTCGAGCTAGGTCCGCGAAACTATTCGTATTCTTCGAGTCCTCTTGAGAGGTGCTGTCGGTTTTCTGTACTTAACTCGGCTGTAGGAGAGCTACAGAGCTGGTACGCACACGAATCGATTCAGAATGATCAGGCGCGCTCGTCTGTTGCTAGAGGTCTGGACTTGGTCAGCCACTCGAGCCATGTTCGCGAAACTATTCGTATTTTTCGAGTTCTCTTAAGGCGCTGTCGATGTTCTGTACTTAACTCGAGCTGTAGCATAGCTACAGAGCTTGTGCGCACACATAATCGATTCAAATCATCAGGCGCGTTCGGCTGAAGCATCTAAAGCTCTGAACTCAGTCTGCTACTCGAGCTAGGTGCGCACAACTATTCGCATTGGACCGATTTTTCTTCGAAATGACGGTGAATTTTTGCACTTAACTCTAGCTGCAGATGAGCTTGCGAGCTCTTTGGTACATAAATTAGATGAACTCATGAGACGCGCTAGTCTGAAGTATCTAGACGCTTGGCTTGGGTCTTGTCAGCGCAGCAATGGGAAGGGAATTATCAGGGGCAGTAGTGAAATGTATCTAGACGCCTGAGATCAGTCTGCTATCAGCGCTCGGCTGAAAAACTATTCGTTCTCTGCTAATTCTTTGGGCATAACATATGGCAAGGAAGCTCTACGAGTCTCCCGGCGGTGGGAAAGGTTGACGGTTTACCGCCGGCGCCCAGTCGGAAAAATACGATTTTTAATTATTTTCCCAAGTCGGTTCCCTCAAGTGTTTTAACAGTAATACTGCGGCTACAGACCTGAGAATTTCACAGCCGCGCGCGCAATAACCCACTACATGTGAGAAGATACCCGTTCTTAAAACGAACTTTGAAAGTTTACACAAATATATAAAAACCGACCCTAAGTCATCATATTGTCTCTTTGCGTCGGATCTGTCAACTAGATCTACCCTGCGCCCGAATTCCTCTTAGCTTATCTTGCCGACGAATCTACGAGGTACATCTCGTAGAGCTTCCCTTAGCTAGTTGCTGGAAGCTTAAGTGTAATTCCGGCGCGCTGGAGAGCTAGTTGGCAAGAGAAATTGACGGACTCAACTCGTAGAGCTTCGCTTAGAGCATTAGCGGCGAAGCTAGAAGAGTAATCCCGGGGCGCTGGAGGGCTAGTACCTCGTAGAGCTCTTCGGCGAGATGAGCTAAGAGAAATTCCCGGATCGCCTCCTGGGCTATGGCGCTGGCGGTGAACCGTCAACCTGGTCACCGCCGGGAACCTCGTAGAGCTCCTTGCACGCGTAGGAGTGCTCAGATCCGAAGACAGCTTCTGGGAGCATTTTTAGACAAACGTCAAATGTGCATTTTTCGGTGTCAACGTGATGTCGGTTGCTCTAAATGTTTCGATAGTAAAACTTTCTCTAGAGAGCTGAGCTGCTCTCAGAAAGGAGTTTAGACACTCATGCTCGGAGTAAAACAAAATGAACAGTGAAATATATTCTAAATCTTAGCAAAACCGACCCAAAGTCAGCACATTGTCCTTTCTGGTCGAGTCGGCCAACTAGCTCCACCCGCGCCGGAATTCCTGTAGCTTATCGATGACGAAGAGCTCTGGGAGGTACATAGGGTTGTCAGAAGAGAAGCCTGCGGGTGCGCGTGTGTCGCCGCACTCCCACGTTCATGGCTCCACGACCCCTTCTGTGACCCGCCCTGGCTTGCAGCGTGTCCCGGAGCGCCTGTTCCAATACGTTCCCGTGCAACGTGCCCCAGAGGCCTCTTGCAGCACCCCTGAGAGCGTGGCCCCACGCCTGCAGGCACGCGTGAAAGTGTCGCTGTCAGCCTGTCAGAAGCGCTGCAGGGGCGCTGTCCAGCGACCGTCGAGCTCCGCCGCGCGCGAGTCCAGCGCCTCTACGCACTTTTAACGCGTGCGTGGGGCCGCCCTACACGCGTACACGGTGTGCAGAGCGGTCTGAGAGGCGCCAGGGCAGGGCCCGGGATGGTGCTCGCGCGGCGAGACGCGTGCGCGCGCATCTCTCGCTTGGCTATCCGGGTAACTGGTAGAGCTCCCCTTGGCTAGTTGCTGGAAGCTTAAGAGTAATTCGAAAGCGCTGGAGAGCTAGTTGGCAAGAAAAATCTCGACGGACCTTTTGATGAATTTTGGTCGGTTGAAATTTCGTTCTCGAAATTCAACCATTCATTTCTAGTACTTTTTCCCATGCTATTCGATCTTATTCCCGCTCGCCGTCTTAATCTCAGCTCGATCGGGTAGCTATTACTGCCAAAAAGCGTCCGGACGGGATCGGCTGTTTCGAGTCATCGTGACAGGTGCTGTCCGTTTTCTGTATTCAACTCGAGCTGTAGGGGAGCCACAGAGCTGATACGCACAGAAACCGATCCAGAATCATCAGGCGCGTGCGTCTGTTGCATCCAGAGGTCTGTACTCGGTGTGCTACTCGAGCTAGGTCCGCGAAGCTATTCCTATTGTTCGAGTCATCTTGACAGGTGCTGTCGGCTTTCTGTACTTAAGTCGGGCTGTAGGATAGCTACAGAGCTGATGCGCACAGAATGCGCGTTCGTCTGTGGCATCCAGAGGTCTGAACTCGGTGTGCTACTCGAGCTAGGTCCGCGAAACTATTCGTATTCTTCGAGTCATCTTGACAGGTGCTGTCCGTTTTGTACTCAACTCGGGTTGTAGGGAAGCTACAGAGCTGGTGCCCACACCCGATTTAGAAGCATCAGGCGCGTTCGTCTGTTGCATCGAGAGGTCTGAACTCGGTCTGCTACTCGAGGTAGGTCCGCAAAACTATTCGTATTCGACCGATTTTCTTCTGAAAAGATGGTGATTTTTTTCGCTTAACTTTGCAGAGGAGCTTGAGAGCTCCTCGGCAAAGAAATCAGAGGAAAATCATGAGGCGCGCTAGTCTGAAGCGTCTAGACGCTTGGCTTGGGTTTGTTGTGAGCGCAGACGCCGCACAATTAGTCATACTCTGTTATTTCTCTGGTGATGGAATCGTTTTCTGGATTGAACTCGAGGTGCAGATGAGCTCGAGAGCTATCAGGCACTGCAATGGGAGGAGAATCGTGCGCGCTATTTGAAAGTATCTAGACACCCGCGCTCAGTCTGCTATTAGCGCTAGGGCTGAGCACCGATTCGTATTCTGCTACTGTCTTCGAAGTGGTACTGTTTTTCTTGGTTCTACACGTGCTGCAGATGAGCTACACAGCTGTTCAGCACAGTAGTGGACAGGGAATTATCAGGGGCAATCGTGAAATGTATCTAGACGCCTGAGATCAGTCTGCTATCAGCGCTCGGGCTGAAAAACTATTCGTTCTCTGCTAATTCTTTGGACATAATATATGGCAAGGAAGCTCTACGAGTCTCCCGGCGGTAAGAAAGGTTGACGGTTTACCGCCGGTGCCCAGTTTTGGACAACAACAGGTTCGGGCGCAGGGTGGAGCTAGGAACTCGTAGAGCTTCCCTTAGCTAGTTGCTCGAAGCTTAAGAGTAATTCGAATGCGCTGGAGAGCTAGTAACTCGTAGAGCTTCCCTTAGCTAGTTGCTGGAAGCTTAAGGGTAATTCGGGCCCGCTGGAGAGCTAGTTGGCAACAAAAAATTTCTACGGACCTGTTGCTCACTCTTGCTCGGTTGAAAATTATGTTCTCGAAATTCAACAACTCGTTAGAGCTCTAGTATTTTTTCCCGTTCTATTCGATCTCATTCCCTCTCGCTGTCTCAATTTCAGCTCGATCGGGTACCTATTACTGCCAAAAAGCATCCAGGCGGGATCGGTCGTTCCGGGTCATCTTGACAGGCGCTGTCGGTTTTCTGTACTTAACTCGAGCTGTAGGAGAGCAACAGAGCAGGTGCTCACAGAAACCGATTCAGAATCATCAGGCGCGTTCATCTGAAGCATCTAGAGGTCTGAACTCGGTCTGCTACTCGAGCTCGGTCCGCAAAACTATTCTCGTATTCTCGAGTCATCTTGACAGGTGCTGCCAGTTTTCTGTATTTAATTCGGGCTGCAGAACAGCTACAGAACTGGTACGCACACGAATCGATTCATAATCATTTGGCGCGTTCGTCTGTTGCATCGAGAGGTCTGAACTCGGTCTGCTACTCGAGCTAGGTCTGCGAACCTATTTGTTTTCTTCGAGTTCTATTAACAGACGCTGTCGGTGTCTGCTCATCTCGAGCTGTAGGAGAGCTAAAGAGCTGGCGCGCACACGAAATCGATTCAGAATCATGAGGCGCGTTCGTCTGAAGCATCCTAGAGCTCTGAACTCAGTCTGCTAGTCGAGCTAGGTCCGCAAAGCTATTCGTATTCGACCATTTTTTTCGAAATGATGGTAATTTTCTTCACTTAACTCGAGCTGCACTGCAGATGAGCCTGAGAGCTCTTTGCGCTGAAATCAGAAGAAAATCATGAGGCGCGCTAGTCCGGATTATCTAGACGCTTGGCTTGGGTCTGTTATGAGCGCAGACGCCAAACAACTAGTCATACTCTGCTATTTTTGTGGTGATGGGATTCGTTTTCTGGATTGAACTCGAGGTGCAGATGAGCTTGAGAGCTCTTAGGCATTGCAATGGGAAGAGAATCATCATGCGCGCTATTTGAAAGTATCTAGACACCGCGCTTAGTCTGCTGTTAGCGCTAGGGCTGAACACCGATTCGTACTCTGCAACTTTCTTGAAAATGGGAATGTTTTTCTTGGTTCTACTCGTGCTGCAGATGAGCTACAGAACTGTTCAGCACAGCAATGGGAAGGGAATTCTCAGTGGCAATATTGAAATGTTTCCAGACGCCTGAGATCAGTCTGCTACTAATTCTTTGGACAAGGAAGCTCTACGAGTCTCCCAGCGGTAAGAAAAAGTTGACGGTTTACCGCCGGCGCCCAGTTGGCAAGAAACATCTCGACTGACCTTTTGGTGACTTTTGCTCGGTTGAAAATTATGTTCTCGAAATTCAACAATTCGTTAGAGCTCTAGTATTTTTTCTGACCATATTCGATCTTATTCCCGCTCGCTGTTCCAATCTCAGCTCGATCGGGTACCTATTACTTCCGAGTCATTTTGACAGACACTGTCGGTTTTCTGTACTTAACTCGAGCTGTAGGAGAGCTACAGAGCTGGTGCTCACAGAAACCGATTCAGAATCATCAGGCGCGTTCATCTGAGGCATCTAGAAGTCTGAACTTAGTTAGCTACTCGAGGTAGGTCCGCGAAACTATTCATATTATACCGGTTTTCTTGACAGATGCTGTCGATTTTCGGTACTTAACTCGAGCTGTAGGAGAGCTACAGGGCTGATGCTCCCACGTAATCGATTCATAATCATCACGCGCGTTCGTCTCAAGCATGTAGAGGTCTGAACTCGGTTCACTAACCGAGCTAGATCTGCGAGACTATTCGTATTCACCAAATTTGTTGACAGGTGCTCTCAGTTTTCTGTACTTCGCTCGAACTGTAGGAGAGCTTCATAGCGTCTACGCCCACGTAATCGATCCAGAATCATCATGCGCGTTCGTCTGAAGTTTCAGAGGTCTGAACTCGGTGGACTACTCGAGCGAGGTCCGCACCACTATTCGTATTGTACGAATTTTCTTGACAGCTCTTCTCGGTTTTCTGTACTGAACTCGAACTGTAGGAGAGCCACAGAGCTGATGCGCACACGTACTCGATTCAGAGTCATCAGGCGCGTTCGTCTGAAGCATCTAGAGGTCCGAACTCGGTCTGCTACTCGAGCTGGTTTCGCGAAACTATTCGTATTCTACCATGTATTTTCGAGATGATGGTGAGTTCCTTGACTAAAGTCGAGCTGCATCTAAGCTTCAGAGCTCTTCGGCACAGAAACCGGGAGGAAATTATCATACGGGCTAGTCTGAAGCATCCAGACGCTTGGATTGGGTCTGTTCTCAGCACAGAAGCCGAACAACTATTCATATTCTGTTTTTTCCTGGTGATGGAATGGTTTTTTCTGACTAAGCTGGAGCTCCAGATGAGCCCTCGAGCTCTTCGGCAGAGCAATCGGAAGACAATCATGAGATGCGCTATCTGATAGTGTCTAGACCCCTGAAATCAGTCTTCTATAAGCGCTCGGGCTGAACAACTATTCGTATTCTGCTAATTCCTTGGAGATGGTATTGGTTTTCTTGGTCTAACTCGCGATGCAGATGAGCGACAGGGCTGTTCTGCACAGCAATTGGAAGGAAATCATCAGAGGCGCTAGTTGAATATCGAGACGGCTGCAATCAGTCTGCTATTAGCGCTCGGGCTGAACAACTATTCGTACTCTGCTAATTCTTTGGGGATGGTCTATGGCAAGGAGGCTCTACGAGTCCCCCGGCGGTAACCAAGGTTGACGGCTTACCGCCGGCGCCCAGTTGGCAAACCGGACGTAAAGAGACAATGTGACGACTGGGGGTCGGTTTTGCAAAGATTTGAAAGATATTTGACAATTCGTTTTGAGAAACCCGATTTTTCTCACCTGTAGTGGGTATGCCGCGTCTGCCAGTGACGTTCTCAGGTCCGTAGCTGCAGTATTCTTATCAAAAGACTTGCTGGAACCGACGTTGGATGAAAACCAGAAAAAACGTATTTTTCGAGTTCTTCCTTCGCGCTTGAGAAAGCTTTTTTCCGTTTGTTTCGAGCAGCGCCGCGCGAGAAATGAGCTCTACGAGGCTCCCGGCGGTTACCTGGTTGACGGTTTACCGCCGGATCCCAGTTGGAAAGAAAATCTCGACGGACCTTTTGGTGACGGACCTTTTGGTGACTTTTGCTCGGTTGAAAATTCTATTCTCAAAATTCAACAAATCGTTAGAGCTCTAGTATTTTTCCAGTGATATTCGATCTTATTCCCGCTCGCCGTCTCAATCTCAGCTCGATCGGGTACCTATTATTGCCAAAAAGCACTGGGGCGGGATCGGCTGTTTCGAGTCATCTCCAGAGGTGCTGTCGGTTTTCTGTACTTAACTCGAGCTTTAGGAGAGCTACAGAGCTGATACTCACAGAAACCGATCTAGAATCACCGTGCGCGTTCATCTGAAGCATCCAGAGGCCTGGAATCAGTCTGCTACTTGAGTTAGATCTGCAAAACTATTCGTATTCCATTGATTTTCTTCTTGACAGATGCTGTCGGGTTTTTTGTGCTTAACTCGAGCTGTAGGAGAGCTACAGAGCTGATGCGCACAGAAACCGATTCTGAATCATCAGACGCGGTCGTCTGAAGCATTTCTAGGTCTGAACTCGGTCTACTACTCGAGCTAGGTCTGCGAAGCTATTCGTATTCTACCGATTTTCTTGACAGATGCCGTCCGTTTTTTGTATTTAACTCGAGCTGTAGGATAGCTACAGAGCTGGTACGCACAGAAACCGATTCAGAATCATCAGACGCGGTCGTCTGAAGCATCTAGAGGTCTGAACTCGGTCCACTACTCGAGCTAGGTTCGCAAAAATATTCGTATTGTACGAATTTACTTGACAGCTGTTGTCGGTTGTCTCTACTTAACTCGAGCTGTAGGAGAGCTACATAGCTGAGACGCACACGTACTCGATTCAGAATGATCAGGCGCGTTCGTCTGAAGTATCTAGAGGTCTGAACTCGGTCTGCTACTGGAGCTAGGTCCACGAAGCTATTCCTATTCTACCGATTTCTTTTTAGATGATAGTGATTTCCATGACCGAACTCGAGCTGCGTCTGAGATTCAGAGCTCTCTGGCACAGAAGGCGGGAGGGAATCATCAGACGCGCTAGTCTGAAGTATCTAGACGCTTGGATTTGGTCTGTTCTCAGCACAGAAGCCGAATAACTATTAATACTCTCTAGGCACAGCAATTGGAAGAACATTTTCAGGCGCGCTGTTTGATATGTAGACGCCTGAAATCAGCCTTCTATCAGCGCTCGGGCTGGACAATTATTCGTGCTCTGCTAATTTCTTCCAGATGGTATTGGTTTTCTTGGCATCACTCGCGCTGCAGATGAGCTACAGAGCTGTTCAGCACAATCGGAAGGGAATCATCAGAGGCGCTAGTTGAATGTATCTAGACGGCTGCAATGAGTCTGCTATCAGCGCTCGGGCTGAACAACTATCCGTACTCTGCAAATTATTCGGAGATGATATATGGCAAGGAAGCTCTACGAGTCCCCCGGCGGTAACCAAGGTTGACGGTTTACCGCCGGCGTCCAGTTGGCATTAAAAATCTCGACGGACCTTTTGGTGACTTTTGCTCGGTTGAAAATTCTGTTCTCAAAATTCAACAATTCGTTAAAGCTCTAGTATTTTTTCCAGTGAGATTCGATCTTATTCCCGCTCGCCGTCTCAATCTCAGCTCGATCGGGTACCTATTACTGCCAAAAAGCACTGGGGCGGGATTGGCTGTTTCGAGTCATCTCGAGAGGTGCTGTCGGTTTTCTGTACTTCACTCGAGCTTTAGGAGAGCTACAGAGCTGATGCTCACAGGAACCGATCTAGAATCACCAGGCGCGTTCATCTGAAGCATCTAGAGGTCTGAACTCAGTCTGCTACTCGAGCTAGGTCCGCAAAACTATTTATATTCTATCGGTTTTCTTGACAGATGCTGTCGGATTTTTGTGCTCAACTCGAGCTGTAGGAGAGCTACAGAGCTGATGCGCACAGAAACCGATTCTGAATCATCAGACGCGGTCGTCTGAAGCATCTAGAGGTCTGAACTCGGTCTACTATCCGAGCTAGGTCTGCGAAGCTATTCGTATTCTACCGATTTTCCTGACAGATGCCGTCCGTTTTTTGTACTTAACTCGAGCTGTAGGAGAGCTACAGAGCTAGTGCGCACAGAAACCGATTCAGAATCATCAGACGCGGTCGTCTGAAGCATCTAGAGGTCTGAACTCGGTCCACTACTCGAGCTAGGTCCGCAAAACTATTCGTATTCTTCGAGTCATTTCGACAGGTGCTGTCGGTTTTCTGTACTCAACTCGGGCTGTAGGAGAGCTACAGAGCTGGTACGCACGCGAATCGATTCAAAATCATCAGACGCGTTCGTCTGTTGCACCGGGAGGTCTGAACTCGGTCTGCTACTCGAGCTAGGTCCGCGAAACTATTTGTATTATTCGAGTCATCTTGACAGACGCTATCGGTTTTCTGTACTTAACTCGAGCTGTAGGAGAGCTACAGAGCTGGTGCGCACACGAATCGATTTAGAATCATCAGGCGCGTTCGTCTGTTGCATCGCGAGGTCTGAACTTGGTCTACTACTCGAGCTAGGTCCGTGAAACTATTCGTATTATTCGAGTTCTCTTGACAGGTGCTCTCTGTTTCTGTACTTAACTCGAGATGTAGGAGAGCTACAGAGATGGTACGCACACATAAGCGATTCAGAATGACCAGTCGCGTTTGTCTGAAGCATCCAGAGGTCTGAACTCGGTCTACTACTCGTGCTATGTCCGCAAAGCTATTCGTATTGTACGAATTTTCCTGACAGCTGTCGTCGGTTGTTTCTACATAACTCGAGCTGTAGGAGAGCTACAGAGCTGATGCGCACACGTACTCGATTCAGAATGATCAGGCGCGTTCGTCTGAAGTATCTAGAGGTCTGAACTCAGTCTGCTACTGGAGCTAGGTCGCGAAACTATTCCTATTCTACCGATCTTTTTTAAGATGATAGTGAGTTCCTTGACCGAGCTCGAGCTGCGTTTGAGCTTCAGAGAGCTCTCTGGCACAGAAAGCGGGAGGGAATCATCAGACGCGCTAGTCTGAAGTATCTAGACGCTTGGATTCGGTCTGTTCTCAGCACAGAAGCCGAATAACTATTCATACTCTGCTATTTGTCTGGTGATAGAATTGATTTTTCTGACTTAACCCGAGCTGCAGATGAGCTCCAGAGCTCTAGGCACAGCAATTGGAAGAACATTATCAGGCGCGCTACTTGATATCTTGACGCCTGAAATCAGTCTTCTATCATATCAGCGCTCGGGCTGAACAACTATTCGTACCCTTAATTCTTGGAGATGGTATTGTTTTTTGTATAACTCGCGCTGCAGATGAGCTACAGAGCTGTTCAGCGAAGCAGTCGGAAGGGAATCATCAGATGCGCTAGTTGAATGTATCTAGACGGCTGCAATCAGTCTGCTATTAGCGCTCGGGCTGAACAACTATTCGTACTCTGCTAATTCTTTGGGGATGGTATATGGCAAGGAAGCTCTACGAGACCCCCGGCGGTAACCAAGGTTGACGGTTTACTGCCGGCGTCCAGTTTTGCTGACTTTTGCTCGGTTGAAATTTTTGTTCTCAGAATTCAAAAATTCGTTGTATTTTTTCCCGTGATATTCGACCTTATTCCCGCTCGCCGTCTTAATCTCAGGTCGATCTGGTACCTCTCACTGCCAAAAAGCGTTGCGGCGGGATCGGCCGTTTCGAGTCATCTTGACACGCGTTGATGGTTTTCTGTACTTAATTCAAGTTTTAGGACAGCTACAGAGCTGGTGCGCACAGAAACCAATTCAGAATTCAGAATCATCAGGCGCGTTCGTCTGTTGCATCCAGAGGTCTGAACTCGGTCTGCTACTCGAGCTAGGTCCGCGAAACTATTCGTATTTTTCGAGCCATCTCGACAGGTACTGTCCGTTTTCTGTACTTAACTCGGGCTGTAGAAGAGCTACAGAGCTGTCACGCACACGAATCGATTCAGAATCATCAGGCGCGTTCGTCTGTTGCATCGAGAGGTTTGAACTCGGTCTGCTACTCGAGCTATGTACGCGAAACTATTCGTATTCTTCGAGTTCTCTTAACAGGCGCTTTTGGTGTTTTGTGCTCAACTCGAGCTGTAGCATAACTACAGAGCTCGTAAGCCCACGTAATCGTTTCAGAGTCATCAGGCGCGTTCGACTGAAGCATCTAGAGCTCTGAACTCTGTCTGCTACTCGAGCTAGGTCCGCACAACTATTCGTATTCGACCGTTTTTTTTCGAAGTGATGGTGAATTCCTTCACTTTACTCGAGCTTCAGATGAGCTTGAGAGCTCTCCCGCAGAGGAATCAGAAGAAAATCATGAGGCGCGTTAGTCTGAAGTATCTAGACGCTTGACTTGGGTCTGTTATGAGCGCAGACGCCAAACAACTAGTCATACTCTGCTATTTTCTGGTGATGGAATTCGTTTTCTGGACTGAACTCGAGGTGCAGATGGGCTTGGGAGCTCTATTGCAATGAGAAGATAAGCATCATGCGCGCTATTTGAAGGTATCTAGACACCCGCGCTCAGTCTGCTATTAGCGCTAGGGCTGAACACTGATTCGTACTCTGCCTTGGAAATGATATTCTTTTTTCTTTGTTCTGCTCGTGCTGCAGATGAGCTACAGAGCGTGTGGCACAGCAATGAGAAGGGAATCATTAGGGGCAATAGTGAAATGTATCTAGACGCCCGAGATCAGTCTGCTATCAGCGCTCGGGCGGAAAAACTATTCGTTCTCGGCTAATTCTTTGGACATAACATATGGCAAGGAAGCTCTACGAGTCTCCCGGCGGTAAGAAAGGTTGACGGTTTACCGCCGGCGCCCATCTGGTTTTTAAAAATGAATTGTCGAATATTTTTCAAATCTTAGCAAAACCGATCCAAAGATACCACATCTTCTTTTCTGGTCGGGGTCGACCAACTGGGAGCTGGCGGTAAACCGTCAACCTTGGTTGCCGCCGGGAACTCGTAGAGCTTCCTCGTGCAATGCGGGCGCGGCAATCGCGCATTGCGCGCGCGAGGGCGCGGTCTCATGGAGGGGGCGTGGAGGAGAAGAAGGAGCGAGGGAAAAGCATCTCTGGAACAAAAAATATTAGACATACCAGACGGAGTTCAGGCGTCTGGACACTTTGAGCTAGCGCGCCTGTTGATTTCTTTTCGATTGCTGCGCCGAACAGCGTAAAGAAAACCATCGCCGTCTCTAAAAAATTAGCAGAGCACGATTTTTTTTCAGCCCCAGCGCTAATTGCAGACCGAGTTCAGGCGTCTAGATACTTTAAACTAGCACGCCTGATTATTTCCTTCCGATTGCCGTGCCAAACAGCTGAGTAGCTTATCTGCAGCTCGAGTTAAGACAAGAAAACCAATACCATCTTCAAAACAAATAGCAGAGTACGAATACTTGTTCAGCCCCCAGCGCTGATAGCAGACCGAGTTCAGGCGTCTAGATACTTCAGACTATCGCGCCTGATGATTTCCTTCCCATTGCTGTGCCGAGCAGCTCTCTAGCTCATCTGCAACTCGATTCAAGTCGAGAAAAGCATCACCATCTCGAACAATTAGCAGCGCACGAATAGTGTTTCAGCCACAGCGCTGATAGCAGACCGAGATCAGGCGTCTAGATACGTTAAACTAGCGCGTCTGATGATTTCCGACCGCGCGTACCCTCATCAACATTCACGCTTACCAACCACCCACGATCCACCAGCGCGTCGAGCAGCGCAGACGCCCTACCCACGAACTCATCCTCACGGTCGTCCGCAGCATCCTCACTCCCAGACCCCGAAGCCGCTGAGCCCTCACCCCCACGACCCGCAGATGCACGCCCGACTGGCTGGCCAGCAGCGGCGCGCAGCACCTGCTCCAGGGCCGCAAGAGCAGCATCGCGACGCTTCCGCTTCAGCGGCGGCCAGGCCAGCGGACCTGCCTCGAGCGCGGGCAGGCATGCCGCCACGTCGCTGACCACGCTCGGCGGGGGCATGTCACCCTCTCCGTCCACGTCGGCACGCGCCCGCGCAACCTCAGGCCTGGGCAGCCCCGCGATGAACCCGTGGTAGTACAGATTTCCGCCCGCGCCGCACTCCGCCCTGGCCATCGCCATGTACTTGAACTGGTCTGAGTTCGGCAGCACTGCGGGCATCACCATCCGCATGTTCAACTCCACTCGCAAGGCCATCATGTACCATGTGCGCCAGGGCAGGGGTGTCCCGCGCGAAACGGAAGCGCTCCTCTCGCCCGTCGCCGACCCAATCTCCCAGGGCACGGTCTCCCGCCGCCCGCGCCCCTGGGCCTCCCCCCATGCGCTGAATGTCATACGCGGCATTGTAGAACGGGTTTTGTGTCCACCAGATCGACGGGTGCCGGCCGAGACCGACGACATCCGGCACGAGCGGCCGCCTGCGCTGGGTCCGCCCGTTCCCCGGAGGCATGTCCATCTCGCGCAGGAGCCGCCTGCCCACGGGCTCAGCGCCGTCCGCAAGAGAGCCGTCGACCCAGGGCGGGTGCCAGGACAGGTGCTTCACGGTGCTCTGCAATTTCTTAGACTCATAAGACCAGTGCATCGTGGTCGATGGCACGTCGCGCCCCACGTTCGCCAGCTGGCCCACCAAAATCCGCACGCGGTCCTCGCTCTCCAGGATTTGCCGAAGCCCGCCCTTGGTCATCACGCTGGGGCCCTGGACCGCGAGACCCGCCCGCCTGTGCATGGTCCGATACACGCCAGAGCCCTTGGCCCTGGCCTAGTTCAGGAGCAGCACGTTCACCATGGCCCACATCACGCGCTGCCCTCGCGGTCCACCTACGAACTGCCCGGTGCGGTAGCGCATCAGGTGCTGCGCCCACTCCTGCACGGAAGCCCGACGGGGGCGGTCCTCGAAGAGGTCGCCGATGCCCATCGGGAACTCCCACGGGAACGCTCTCGCGAAGCGTCCGAAGGAGCGCGCTGGGATCGGGTCCTCACTCTGGCCAGGCCACCCGTGAATCATCCGCTCCCCCGTCTGACCGACAGCCTCGTCTTCGTCAAACTCCGGCAACTTCTCCTCCACGCATCCCGTGTCCCTGTCCTGGGCGGATCCGACGAGCCTGCCGGCCATGGCCAGCTCCAGCATCACCTCGTCCAGAACCGCCTCCGGAATCACGTCCCCATGCGAGCCCGCGAACGGGCCCCCCGCCCGCGGCCGCATCCAGTCCACGAGAAACTCGACGCGCACGCACTCCACGGGCATCCGATCCCTCTGCGCGGGCACCACTTTGCTCCCCCCCCGCGCGGCGTCGAGCAGGCGCCCGAACAAGTCCTCTGTCGTCTCATCATCATCAAACTTCAGCCCCTCCGACTGGCCCTCCGCCTCTGGCTGCAGCCCCGCCCACCATCGCTGCACAGCCCCGCTGTGCACGAACTGCGCCTCGTCGGGCCATGCACTGAACACTTGTCTCCGTCCCCGACGTCGAACTCAATCTCATCGGCCTCCTCGGCATCACCGTCGGCCGCGGCCTCAGCGCCGCCGTCGCCACCCTGCGCGCCGTCGCCATCGCGGCCTGTCGTCTCGCGCCCAGCCTCATCGCGCGGCCCTACGAAGTGCACGTCAAAGCCAGCGGCAATGAACTGGCGCGGCGTGACGACGTCAGCGTCAGACAGTCCGCAATCCCTGGAAGTAGCCTCGGCCCGTGTCACCAGCCCGGGCCCCTCCGGTTCCCCTGCTTAGTATCCCGACAGCACGGCGGCGTCCTCGCCCTCCCTCGGCGCATAGCACCTGATGATCTTGTCGTCTGGCAACACGTCCAACAGGCGCGGCTCGTAATACTTGTGCATGGGCTCCTCCGCAGTACCGCCCAGGCGCCAGGGGCCGTACGTGCCGGCGAACGCGCACAGCGCCCGCAGCACGTGCCCACAGTAGCGCCAGCGCACGTGCAGCCCCTCGACCACATCCTTCCCAAAACCCGCATTCCGCCGCAACATCAGGCTGAACGGCACTTTCCTCGGGTGCCAGGGCAGCACCACCCGCGGCTCCACGTTCTTCTGAAGCTCCCCCCCCTTGCCGCCATATCGTAGTCGATGAGCACCTCCCCGCTGAGCAGCACCTCTGCGACACGCCCGGTTAAGGGCCCTGGGGGTCTTCAGGTTCGACACGTGGGGGCACGTATTTTGTCGCGCGCGGTTCCAATATAATTATATCCACAAGGCCTCCAGATGACCCCCCTTCCCCATTTTGTCAGAACTGTATATGATAATTCTTATGGGTGCGCTCTCTGGAAGCCCTCCTGGGAGCCGTCTTGAAGGCCTCTTGGGCCGTCTTGGGGGCCTCGCTTGGGCTATCTTGGGACCCCCCCCCGGGAGGGCACAAAGGGCTTCCCAGAAGCTTCTAAAGGTACCTATAGGGCGCACCCAAAACAAACACATGATGTATTTCAGGGTGCCTTCGCTGAGAGAGCATTCGTGGGAGTCTCCTTGGGAACCCTCTTGCGCTATCTTGGGGTCCTGGGGGGGCGTCTTGGGCTGTCTTGGGCTTTCTTGGGGCCCCTTTTGGTCTGTCTTGGGGTCCTCCTTTGGGCTCTTCGAGAGCCCAGGGACATTGACGCAATGAGCCCAGGCAAACGCGTGGGCCTAGCGGACACGCGGCTGTCTTGTGGCAGCCACATGGGCCCGAGCGGGCCCCGTACGTTCTTTGGTCGTCTGGAGTCCTTCTTGAACTATCTATGAAGAGCCGTGGCATCGGAGGTGGTTGCACAAACGAACGCGCAGTTCCTCGCTCTCATCACCGTTGCAATCTGGCTCGCAGATCACACCTTTCACGAACTCGCTCTCTCTCTCTCTCTCGCAGCAGTCGACGAGGAGGGGGGAACATCTTCCCAGCAGTCTCCCGCGGATCCCGAAGGCTGCTGCTTGGCCCACATCGCCCCTCCCGCCGATCCCAAGCGTGCCCGCCGCCGATCCGAAGTGGGCCCGGATGGTGGCCCGCCGTCGATTCCAGGGGGGGCCCGAGCTGGGCCCGCCGCCGATCCCCGGCTGGTCCGACATGGGCTCGCCGCCGAGTCAAAAGTCGTCCGAAATGGGCGCGCCGCCGATGCCAGGAGGAGGAGGAGGAGGAGGAGTAGGAGGAGGAGGAAGAGGAGGAGGAGGAGGAGGAGGAGGAGGAGGAGGAGGAAGAGGAGGAGGAGGAGGAGGAGGAGGAGGACCTCCTCATGCTCCCTTCTCCCCCGTCCTACATATTAAATATGGTAGTGGTGGTGGAACATTTGCTCATCAACCAGGCGGATCACCGAGAGGCCCCTACCAGGTCAGCACCGCCTTCCCAGAGAACCCAAGACCGTTTTTTCGGGGACACCTCGTACGAGTTGCCCGAACCCCAGAAACGGCTCCCAGCCCCCCCCAAATAGAATTTGTAGCGCTTGGGCCTTGAAACGTAGGCTGTGTCGGCGAGATTGGCGCCAAGTCTGGATGCCCTGGCACCAGCTCTGCGTCGGACTCCAAGCCTGGAGTTGGCTGCGTTCATGCAGTCGGAGATTCTGCTGCTGGAGTGGTTCCACACTATTGATTCAACAGCTGCGGCGGCTGCTCAGTGGGGATCGGCGAGCTTGACCTCGAGCGATCTCTTGGCCGTGGCCCTGCCTCCTCCTTTTCGAGCGGCGACTTGGCCCTCGGCTTGCTCACGTGCGTCTGCGGTGCCGCTGCTGCCGCTGGTGGCGTCGCCGAAGCAGCAGCATGCTGCTGGGGATGCTGCGGCGGTAAGCATGGCGGGCTGCGCGGTGCTGAGCTCGCCGCTGGCATCGGCGCCTGTGCGGTTGCCTTGGCCCGATCGCCTCGACCTGCTCTCTTGTGCTGCGCCAGCAGCTGGTTGGCTTGCTCGCCTTGATGCACCACGGTGTTGAGCATTTGCCCCATGGAATGGTGCCATTGGTCGAGCTGCGCCTGCGTTGTGCTCGGGTCCGCTGATGGTGGCGGTGGCGGCGTCTGCCCTGCTGGCCGAGCACCCCGCTGCGCAGCTGCGAGGTGATATGGTTTTTGCGGCTTTGCCCGCGTGAAGGCATCCTTTTGCTGCCGCTGCTCAGGCTGCTTCTGCTGCATTCGCCCTCCGCAGGACCGTCCCCGCCACGTCCCTGCTGCGGTCTGCCCACGCCAGCGTACACCAAGTCGTCCTCTTCCTGGTACTGGTCCTCAAGCTCCTCGATCAGCTCCTTTGATTTTTCGAGTGCGTCCAGGATCTCGACGTCCTGCTCTGCCAGCATCTGAAGGCGGCTCCTGGTGTTCTTGATCATCTCGATGATATTCTCCTTTCAGGTTCGCATCTCTCCTTCCGAGCTGCTCACCCGTTGACGTTGTCTTCCTTCAAGTTGCCTTGATGACTCTGATCTTGAACTCGCAACTGGCCGCCTCGTCGATCGCACTTGCTTTGCGCGCCGCGAGCGCCATCTCCGCGAGCGCCTCGATCCTGCGATGCCCCTCCGCTCTGAAGGCCTTGTGCGCCACATTCTCGGTCGCAGTTTCTACGAAGTCCTGGTGTTTGGCCGCGTCGCTCCTGGTCGGCGGAATAACCAACCTGGATACATCAGCGTCCTGCATGCTTTGCCGGGCCTCTGTGCTTCCCTGCTGGGGGCGCGGCTGGGAGCATGGCTGCCGCCCCTCCTGGGCTGGCTGTGGGGCCTCGCCTGGCGCTCGTGCTGTCTGCGCCCGCACTCCTCGGTGGCGCGGCCGACGCTGGGCCGGGGCCAAAGGCTGACGGCAGCGAGCGCTGCCCTGGCCGCCGCTGTCCTCCAAGCCGCTCCTCCACGGCCCTGCCGCAGTGACAGCACTTGTGCCCCATCGCGCAGGTAGCGGCCACAGGGGCAGTTCCACTGCCCGCCCTCGGCGCGGCTCGCTCTCGCGACTGCTCGGACGGGGGGTCGCGAAACCGTCGTGTGAGCGAGTGGCGCCAGAACAATCGGCGTATAGAGTCGGCCGCGAGTGAGCAAGCTGCCCAGCTGGGGAAGATGGCTACTCGCGCACGGGCGCCCACGCGGAAGAAGGTCACCCCGCCCCAGAGGAGCGAGTGAGAGCAAGCGGAATCGCACAATACCTCGGCGCCCTCGGGCTGGAGAGAAGACCTCCGCTGCCTGCAACAACGGCTGGTCCCCCTACCAAGGGCCTCGGGAGAAGGCGAAGTCATGGCGCGGCCGACCTGCCCCAATCCGGAGCAGCTCGTCCGCATATTTAAGCAGATGCTCCCCTCCCACGTCCTGGTTCGCTCCCCCTCCCGGGCAGACATCGCGGGCCAGTCGGCCGCAGGCAACCTTCTCGCGCCCGAAACGGCGTAGTCCATATCCTCGCCGTTCCAATGACCGAGTCAGGTACAGGCGACCCCCAGCACGACCTCCCCTTACACCATGCGCTGGCCCCCCCCCCTCTCCACGCCGTCATCCTCACCAGAGCCCGACACTGGATGAGAGCGAGAAATGCTCTGGTCAGTACGCTCCGTTTCCTGCACCTTCCGATCGTCAGGCAGCCCGACGCTTTCTAGTGGCTCGTCAAAAATGCCCCTATGCCCCCCCGCGCCACCTGGGACTCGCTATGCAGCGGCGTTTTTGTAGGGCAGCTTGCTGCCCCCCTCGCCAGGCAGCGCCGTGCCAGGCTGCCTAAGATGCTATCCTGGAATGTCAGATACTTACGACACACGCTTGCGCAGAAAAACCATGCCAAGCAGGCAGTTATCACGCAGATCACAGGGACACGTAGAGATGCCTTCCTGCAAGAGACCCACTGGCCTCCACGCGAGTGCAATGTCTGGGCCACCATGTTCCCCGCCCGACACCTTGTGTCTCCTGCCCTGCCTATCCCTTTTCGACTGGAGGTTGCGCCGGTGGAGTCGCTGTCCTGCTTCCTCCAGACTGCGGGCTCCTGGACTCGGTGGAAATTGTCCCGGCTAGGGCGTTTGCGGTCACCGAGAAGAAGGGCGACCGGACTTCCCGTTTGATCTCTGTCTACCTCCCACCTGGCTCACGTGATGAAACCTTAGCCGCCATCTCCGACAACATCACCCAATCGGACGGCCTCCCCACGTATTGGGGAGGAGACGCCAACTTGCAATGCTGCAATCCCAGGGATGGTGGGGTCGAAGCCGTTAGTGCCTGGATGGCGCTCCTCGCCCAGCGTGGAGAACACCCGGCCGCCATGGACGGCCCCACCAGGATAAGCAGATGTGGTGAGTCCCAGATCGGCACCATCGCCTGTGATGCTGCCTTAGCAGGATTCTACCAGGTCTGGAAGGCTTGGAAAACCTACCTATCCGACCACGCCCTGATCTACGCCGACCCCACCATCCAGCCTAGCACCAGACGGCGGAACGCCACGAATCCGGGTACCTTCAAATCCCTGCTGGATGGCGCCTTCGCGGAACTCCGCTGTAACTATTCCCTCCGGGAGAGAACTTTCAGGTCCCTCGCGTGGATTTGTCTGGCCTCGTCCAGCCTTCTGACAGGGTGCGCGCGGCTTCCTCGGGGCGCCTCCCTGGCGACCGCCCGGCTACAGGGATTGCGGCCGAAACGCAGGAGGACTCCCCCCCCAGCCCAGGCCGCCAGGCCTGAGCCGAACGCGCCCCTCCATTCTGCCCACGGATGATCCTCTTTGGAGGGTATGCCTGATCAGCCTTGATCCAATCTTGGTGGAAGAGATGGGATAGACGCGCACGGGTCCAGTGCATCAGGCGCGCGCTAGCGAGGGCTGCGGCCAGCGCCCGCCCCTTCCGTCCAAGCGCCCCCTTGGCGGGGTGGATGACCTCCTACGGACGGGGCGGTCGCGACCTCGCCCCAGACGATGCAGCGCTCTGCCTGGCTCGCTGGAGGGCGGACCTGACTCAGAGGTTTGCCGTGCGTCTCGCGCCTTGGCAGAGAGGCCCCAGGGTTGAGCGTCCGCCCCCGGCTCCTCACCATCGAACGGGCACAGAAATCTTCAAGAAGGCCCACGCACCGAGCGGGGTCAGAGCCGACGATGGGGCGCGGAAGGAGCGGCCGCAAGACGTCCATCAAGTCTTATGGGACAGACGCGCAGCCATCTGGCAATCCGCCCCCCCCCTCCCCCCCTCCCCCGCGCGGCGCACATGCTGTTGGGCGACTACTCTGCCAGTGGCCTGGCGCCCTCCCTTCCAGATTGCCCGCGGCCCTCGTGGTGGCGCATGGCGACATTTATGCTCGGCCCCTCAGGCAGCGCCCCCAGCGCTGATGGCGGGCCCTGCGAGGTGTGCCCCGGCGGGCTGCTCTTCGTCTCCCTCCTCCTCGCCAGCGCCTGGTACGTCGCTGACCGGAACCCGTCGATCTCCTCGCGTGGGTTCTGAAAGCTCCGAACGCCGACCGCCCCGGCGACTTGGGGCCCCTACAGCTCCCCGAGGCTTCCCTGACCGACCTGGTCGGGCCTCTCCTCGAGCCGCCGCTCGCCCCCGATCGGGCCGCCACATGGGGCGGGCAGCGCGGGGCCCAGTCTCCGTTCAGCCACTGACCACCCTGGCGCGCCCCCGCACGTGCGCCTGGCAACCCTGGAGGGAGGTGGGGCCGCCTCCTGGGAAGGCACCTGGAAACAGTTAACGCGCACGTAGCGCGGGCCGCTGGCAGCGCCGGTGCCGCCCCCTCCACGGCCGTCTTGTTTGCCGGCCAGAACAAGGCATTGGACAGGCTCTCCCTACAAAGGCCCGCCGCGGTACTCAACCGCTCGGGACTGCCTGCTTGGCTGCAGGAGGGCCTCCTCGACCTCGTGGTCCAGCGCGAGGTTCAGACACTGCGGGGTGCACGCATGGGCCCTCGGAGGAGCCTAGCTAGATCCATCGGGATGGGAGGGGCGGCGCCCCCCATCCTTCGGTGCGTGGTTTATGACCCCGTCATTGTCGCTACCGCTGGGCCTGCGGTTGATCGATGCCCCGCGTACGTGGACGACCTTGCCAGTCTCCTCGATTCTCCCGAACAGACCATTCGCGCGGACATTATGCTCCCATGGTGTGCGTGTGCTTGAGCGTGTGCGTGCGTGCGTGCGTGCGTGTGTGCGTGAGTGAGTGTGTGTGTGTGTGTTCTTGCTTGTGTGTGTGTGTGTGTGTGTGTGTGTGCGTGTGTGTGTATGTGTGTGTGTGTGTGTGCGTGCGTGCGTGCGTGCGTGCGTGCGTGCGTGCGTGCGTGCGTGCGTGTGTGGACATGCTTTCGTATGTGCTTTTTCTTGTGTGTGTGTTTCTGTGTGTGTGCGCGCGCGTGTGTGTGTGTGTGTGTGTGTGTGTGTGTGTGTGTGTGTGTGTGTGTGTGCGTGCGTGCGTGCGTGCGTGCGTGCGTGCGTGCGTGCGTGCGTGCGTGCGTTGCGTGCGTTTGCATGTGTGTGTGTGTGTGTGTGTGTGTGTGTCCGTGCGTGCTTGCCTATGTGCGTGTTCTTGTTTGTGTGAAAACCTCTTTGCTATCTTTGAACCTCGCAAGTAGAAACACTTGTGGCGTCCCAAACCCAGTTAGCGAGCAGTCCAGAAAGCGTGAAGGCTTATAGACGCTTGCAGGATCGTCTGAATTGCTGTCCGAAGACGAGAAAGGGGTAAGTTTAACGAAATTCCTAGACTACTCACGCCCAGAAGGGTGGTTGGATTTGGGCGGATGCGGGGGAAGCGGCAGCGAAAAACCCGATCGTGACCTATACACCAGCTCGGCTACAGGGCCGAAGCCCTCGGATTTCGTCAGTGGGGACACCATGGTGATGCAAAAGCATAATGTATTTTTTGTTGATGCCTTGACACCACCAACATGTGTGTGTGTATTATAGTTTTTGGCCGCGATTGCGTCGTCAAGGGAAGCGCGTAATAGTTGTATGCGCAGGGGT
>CAUYUJ010021885.1:17500-45000 GCA_963575745.1 Prorocentrum cordatum | reverse complement strand
CCTACCCTCTAGGGAGGAGGCTAGGATTGGGCGCGGCGCTCAGCGCATAAACCTCACGCCCAGCTCTCTGTGGCGGGTCATCGGTGGGGGCAGGGGCACGCTACCAACGCTCCAGGGCCACGCCGAACCCTTTGGTAACCTCGGAGGGGAGAGAGGGTGAGGAGGAATTAAAAGGCAGAGGGAGAGTATTCAGGATTATCATGAGGAGAAACAGGAGGAGGAGGACGAGGACGAGGACGGATGATCAGGAGGGGAGAAAAGGATTATGTGAAAAGGGAGCAGAGGACGAGGAAGGATGATGATGATGATGATGATGATGATGATGATGATGATGATGATGATGATGATGATGATGATGATGATGATGATGATGATGATGATGATGATGATGATGATGATGATGATGATGATGATGATGATGATGATGGTGATGCTGCTGCTGCTGCTGATGATGATGATGCTGATGATGCTGCTGATGATGATGATGATGCTCATGATGATGGTGATGACGCAGATGATGATGCTACTGCTGATGCTGATGCTGATGCTGATGCTGATGCTGATGCTGATGCTGATGCTGATGCTGATGCTGATGCTGCTGATGATGATGCTGCTGCTGCTGATGATGATGATGATGATGACACTGAGTAGGTAAGAGGACGATAATGACGAGGATGAGGAGGACGGATGAGGGGACGTGGGTGTTGGAAGCGCACATACAGACACATCGTGGACCAGATGTCTCAATTTTGGCGAGAGAGGACATTGACATGACAGAGCCGAGATCTTCATTCACAGCAGAACTGAGTGCGTTAGAGGACTGTGCTGTCGCGTTAGAGGGATTACTTCAAAACCGGCTGTCAAAGAAAGAGGGAAAGAGATCACGTGCAATGGGCGTAGGGGGAGGAGGAACAATATACCCAGGATGGCGGGGTGGTAGCATGAGGAGAAGGAAGAAGGACCAGAGTAAACCCATAATGCGTAGCGATGCTGCAATACACCCTTTCGTCCCAAGTCCCCTCCTCATAATTTCCTGCAGGTTTTCCCTTCCACTGGAAGAGATGTCCCCTCGAAAGGCCGTCACCCTGGGGGCTTCCTGTTCAGGCGACAGCCCCGCTTTGAGAAGGAATCGCCCACATCCTTCTAGCGAACAAAAAGAACGCGGGAATGTAAATGTAGGATTACACAGCTCAACGAGGAGTCCAGCGATCTTTTCGTTTTGGATAAGGACGGGTCCTGTTTGTGTAGGTGTTTCATACTTTTGTTTTTCCAGACGTGAACTTTGAGGAAATCTTAAGCGAGAGCCCCATTTTGATAAGGAGCCGTCCTCCGTCTTTGTCACTGTGGATTGCTTTCAACGCGACTGTGCGCGCCAAGTTGAGAGCTCGATTTCGAATACGGCCTGTGCTCCGTCCGTGTTTCTTTCTGCAACATTTTCAAGACGAAAGTGAGCTGCGCTAGATTGAGAGCTTCCTTTTGAGAACAACCCCCCCTCCTGTGTAATTGTTGCAAACTTAAAAGGAAGACGAATGTGCTGAATCCATCTTCTCAACGGTTGCAAACTTCTAAGGCGGAAGCTCACGGCGCTCAGCCGATAGTTCCGATGTGAAAGCGACCCGTGCTCCATCTTTGTAGCAGTTGCGAGCGTCTTAGACGAATGCACGCGGCGCACACTTTTAAGGCGAGTGTGCGCGGGGTTACGTAGGGCATGGGCTTTATCTCTAACAGCCTCCCCCTTGCGTGTACTTGTTGCAAGCTTGTAGGACGCTTCTCCGCGGCACGACGAACGCTCCATTTTGAAAACGACTTGTGCTCAGCCCTGCTGCTGCAGACGTCCTGCTGCTGCAGACGCACGGCTAGTCGGGCAACTCTATCTGGCCAGCTCCGCCCTGTCGCCCTGCCCGGTGATCGCAGGGCCCCGCGGCGGGACGTGCAGGGGGCGCCATCGTAACGAATGAATTCGTGCGCCAGTTTGAGCTCCTATAGTGCGTTGGCAGCATATATGGCGAGGCCAGGCTGCCGAGCTCTGCATCCAGGGGTGCCAGAGGGTATCTATGATAAATTTCAAGCTTCAGGATCGTAACATATTGGGAAGTCTCGGGCAGGACGGCTGGCCGGCCACATCGACACACCGTGCGGTGCGACAGGGCGGCAGTACCTGGCAGGACAACGGACTGACGATGCTGATAAGGATGATTGATGACGATGACGACGCTGCTGCTGCTGATGATGGTGATGGTGGTGGTGATGATGATGATGATGATGATGATGATGATGATGCTGTTGATGATTAAGTTTATTATGATGAATGGTGATGATGGGGATGATGCTGATGCTGCTGATGATTCTGATGACGATGTCGATGATGATGACGATGATGCTGATGATGATGATGGTGGTGGTGGAGGTGATGATGATGCTGGTGGTGGCGATGACGACGATGATGATGACGATGGTGGTGGTGATGATGATGATGATGCTAATGATGATGCTGATGATACTGATGCTGCTGATGATGATGCTGATGCTGATGAATAAGGTGATGATGATGCTGATACTGGTGATGCTGATGATGTGGTTGCGGCTGATGATGATGGTGCTGCTGATGATGCACATGCATCTAAGAATGCTGATGCTGGTGCTGATGATGCTGGTGATGATGATGATGCTGCTGATGGTCATGACGATGACGATGCTGATGATGCTGATGATGCTGCTGCTAATGCTGATGCTGATGCTGATGCTGATGCGGATGCTGATGCTGATGCTGATGCTGCTGATGATGCTGCTGCCGATGCTGATGCTGATGATGTTTGTGATGCTGAGGATGACGAGGTTGATGATGCTTATGATGTGTATGATGATGCTGATGATGGTGATGAGGATGCTGCTGGTGATGATGATGATGACGACGATGATGATTTTGCTGATGCTTGTGATGATGATGTGTCTGATAATGATTCCGATGATGCTGATGATGATGGTGACGATGATGATTGTGCTGGTGTTGATACAAGGTTGTTGCTGATGGTGATGATGCTGCTGCTGCTGCGGCTGCTGCTTCTGATGATGCTTATGGTGATGCTGGTGGCGATGGCGACGGTAATTATGAGGAAGAGCTCGGTTCCCCCCCCTACCCCTTTCCCTAGTTGCATGAGGAGGTGGAGGGATAAGAAGGACTGACATGAGGAGTATGAGGGCAATTCGGATGATGACGCTGATGATGATGCTGATGCTGATGATGCCGATGATGATGATGCTGATGCTGCTGATGATGAGGCTGATGATGATGTTGATGCTGATGCTGATGCTCATGATGATGATGATGATGATGATGATGATGATGATGATGATGATGATGCTGGTTATGCTGATGTTGCTGATGTTGCTGCTGATGCTGTTGATGATTATTATGCTGATGCTGATGATGCTGATGCTGATGCTGATGCTGATGATGATGCTCATGGTGATGCTCATGCTTCTGCTGTTGCTGCTGCTGCTGCTGCTGCTGATGATGATGATGCTGCTGCTGCTGCTGATGATGATGATGATGATGATGATGATGATGATGATGATGCTGACGCTGATGATGATTATGCAGAAGAAGATGATGATGACGATGCTGAGGATAATGGGTTCGAGGAGGGGTAGGAGGAGGAAGAGGAGGTGGAGGGGGAGGCGTGTTCATAGTGTGGTTGTTGATCATGGTGGTGCTTATGATGATGCTTATGCTGATGATGCTGATGATGATGATGGCGGTGATGATGATGAGGATTATGCTGATGTTGAATTTGATGACGCTGATGCAGATGCTGCTGCTGCCGATGCTGATGCTGATGATGATGATGATGATGATGATGATTCTGATGGTGGTGGTGGTGGTGATGGTAATGCTGCTGCTGCTGATGATGATGATGATGATGCTGATCTGGTGGTGGTGTTGATGATGATGCTGCTGATGCTGATGCTGATGCTGATGCTGATGCTGATGCTGATGCTGATGCTGATGATGATGATGATGATGATGATGATGATGATGATGATGATGATGATGATGATGATGATGGTGGTGGTTGTTGTGGCGATGGTGGTGGTGGTGGTGGTGATGGTGGTGGATGATGGTGGTGATGATGCTGATCTGATGCGGACGAGGAGGGGTGGGATGAGGGGGGGAGGAGGAGGAGGAGGAGGAGGAGGATGAGGAGGAGGAGGAGGAGGAGGAGGAGAGGAGGAGGATGATGATGATGAGGGTGAGGCGAAGGAGGAGGAGGAGGAGGAGGAGGAGGAGGAGGAGGGAGGATGAGGAGGAGGAGGAGAAGGAGGGTGAGGCGGAGGAGGAGGAGGAGGAGGAGGAGGAGGAGGAGGAGGAGGAGGAGGGGAAGGTTGAGTTGGAGGAGAAGGAGGAGGAGGAGGAGGAGGAGGAGGAGGGAGAGGAGGAGGAGGAAGAGGAGGAGGAGGAGGATGACGAATGTAATAAGGGATGCGTGGATGATGACGATTATGAGGACGAGGATGAGGAAGGAGTAGGAGGAGGAGGCGGAGGAGGAGGAGGAGGAGAAGGAGGAGAGGGGAGAATTCCGATCGAATGCAGGCCGATTCAAGTCGAGAGACGGCACGCCGAGTTTTTTATTCCAACAGCTTTGGCGGTCACGGGTCGCTCGTCAGGTGTCTGAAAGGAAAGATAGTACGCTTCTGCTAGCTGTACGCTATTGATCACGGTCGCCAGCAGTCCGATCGGCGTTCCGACTTCGGGTCGAGCTTCAGGGACTCTTTGCCTGCTGTGCTTGCATCGTGAAATATGCAGCATGCAAAAGGACAGCTCAAACAATGACGATGTGGAGCTCATGAGCTCATGAGAGGTGGGGCTGTGGGCAAACATGCAGTGAGAGGTGGAGCTCATGAGTAAATCAAGGCCCTCCATCTTCTAGGCGCCCCCCCCCCCGAAGCTTTCAGGTGCCTGTGCCCCGCCCAGCGCCTCGTCGGTGCTCGCGAAGGCGAGCTGGAGGGGAGAGGAGGCCAGGGAGGACGGGGAACGAGGAGTGTGAGGAGGAGTGGGAGGAGGAGCAGCACCAGCAGGAGGAGGAGGAGGAGAAGGAGGAGGAGGAGTAGGAGGAGGAGGAGGAGCAGCAGCAGGAGAAGGAGGAGAAGGAAAAGCATAAGGAGTGGCAGGAGGAGGAGGAGGAGGAGGAGGAGGAGGAGGAGGAGGAGGAGGAGGAGGGGGGAAGGGCGGAGGAGGAGGAGGAGGAGGAGGAGGAGGAGGAGGAGGAAGAGGAGGGGGAGGGGGAGGGGGAGAGGGGGGGAGAGGAGGGGGAGGGGGCGGAGGAGTTGCCTGGCGCGTGTCGGTCCTTACTTCGTTCCTGGGCTGCTCAGGCTTGGCTGCGCGTATGTATATTGGGAAGGCCTTTGCGGCCGGTGCCGCCGACCTTGAAGGGGGAACACGACGACCACGCGGATGGCAATTTTTTTTGCACCCCGCCTCGTCTCTCGAGTGCCTTCGGCACCAGAAGGTATTCGGTCTGACCATCGGGTTGAGTTCCCGGTGGCCCGCTGACGCAGGCATGGAGCGTGCGTATCGTTCAATGTAGGCTATTGCGAAGGCCTTACGGTCGGTGCCGCCGACCCTGAAGACGACGAAGACTAAAGGGATGGGGTGGGGGGGGTGCAGGGGGATGAGGAGGAGTGGCAGGAGGAGGAGGAGGAGGAGGAGGAGGAGGAGGAGGAGGAGAAGGAAGGGGTGGATCAGACACCCATGCATCCTTCATGCTTTTGTCTCCTTCTCGGCTGTTTTCTCCTTTTGCTGCGGCTTATCCTGCCTCCTCCGTGTCCTCCTCCGCTCTGTTCGGCCTGTCTCGTTTTCCTTCGCTCCGCTCTGCCTCCTCTTCTGCCTCCTTCGTGGGCTCGTGTCCTGGGAGCTGCGACTCACTTTCCGGCTCCTCTGCGTTTCCTTTCCTTCGTGCTTTTGGCGGGTGGATGGAGGGAGAGAGGAATGAGGATGAGGAGGAGAAGGAAGAGAAGGAGGGGTAGGCGGAGGGGAACGTGTAGCAGGCACCCATCCATGGTCCATGCTTATGTCTCCTTCTCGTCTGTTGTCTCCTTTCGCTGCGGCTTATCCTGCCCGAGAGAGGGATAGGAATACGAAGAGAAGGAGGACGAGAGATAGGAAGGAGAGGGAGGTCAGGAGGAGGAGGAGGAGAAGGAGGAGGAGGAGGAGGAGGAGGAGAAGGACGAGGAATAGGAAGAGGGAGGTCAGGAGGAAGAGGATGATAATCAGGAAGAAGAGGAGGACGGACAACAATGAGGAGGAAAAGGAGAAGGATAATGAGGAGGAGGGAGAGGAGGAGAGGAAGTCGGAGGAGGAGGACGAGGAGGAGGAGGAGGAGGAGGAGTAGAAGGAGCAGGAGGAGAAAGAGGAGGGGGACAGATGAGGAGGAGGAGGAGGAGAAGGAGGAGGAGGAGGATGAGGAAGGAGCGGAGGAGGAGGGGAGGAGTCTCTTGGAGCCTTGTTGGGGGTGTTATTGAAGAGCTCCTGGGACGTCTAGGAGGCTTCTTGGATCGTCTTGGGGCCATCTTGGCCGTGTTGGGCCGATCTTTGAGCGACACGGGGCTCTTGTGGGCAATCTTGGGAGCCATCTTCGGCATTCTGGGTTCTCTTTGGGGCTGTTCGATATGTCGGGGCCGCCCGGGGGAAAACGAAGCTGGGTGGCGACCCCCCCCCCCCGGAGCCCCCGCGGGACCCCCCCCCCGCAGGGAAGGGATCAAAGGGAAGGGCCTTCTCTTCGACTCCAATACGACGTTACACAATTTCACTTTGGATGGCACGCTTGAGGAGGGCCCAGGGAAAGGGACGGGGGACGACGGATACGGCGAGGAGACGATTGTGACGACGACGAAGGCGACGAGGAGACGACGGAGACGAGAAGTCGAACGGAGAGGCCCCTCGCACACGCCGACAGGGTCTGCGGAGTTGGATGAGGGAAGGGGGCGATAAGGTATGAAATGAGAGGGGAAAGACTGGGAATGGTACGGTGTCGGTTATGTCGGTGGCTTTGACCAACATTGTAGAGCATCGCCTCAAATCATCTCCTTGGTTGAGCTTGGGCAGCTGCCATTCTCCTGCAGTGGCGTGTCAGCAGTCCTGCTGACGCCAACCCCCTTCGGCGCGTAGCTCCGTTGTCTGATTGGACCTGCGCCCCCCCTGCGATTTGGTGGGGAGCGCACCCAGCACATGGTTACTGAGTGCTACACATGTCAAATCCTGGACGGACCTCGAGAGCGACTTCTTGAAGTTCGTGCGCCTATGGCCGGGCTCCGGCCCGCCCGCGCCGCCCCTAAGGGGCTTGCCGGCCCGCCGGCCGGCGGACTCGCGCGTCTCGTCTCGTCTCGTCTCCCCCCTGGGCCGCGCTGTCCTCCAGGGCGAGGGCGGCTTCGCTGCTCACCGCCCGGCAGCCGCCTGGCGGGGCCGGCCGCTCCCCCAGCGCTCGGAGCTCGGTCCACGACCGTGCCGCCGCCCCTCCTCCTCCTCCTCCTCCTCCTCCTCCTTCTCCTCCTCCTCCTCCTCTTCCTCCTCCTCCTCCTCCTTCTCCTCCTCCTCCCCCTCCTCCTTCTCCTCCCGCGCTGGGCCCCGAGGCGACAGGGCACAGGCACGCGCACACGCCAAGGCCTGGTCCCCAGAGGCCGGCGTCGGATCCATGCCCCCTGCTCGGGCCCCTCGCGGGGTCGGGGGCGCGAGCAGCAGAGGCGTCTGATCCAGGCCCCCCTCCCCCCCTCTGGACCCTCGCGGTGTCGGGGCGCGATCGGTGGCATGGATGGCGAGTCGATCGCCTGGTCCTGGGGGGGTGGTCACTCACGTGCAGGTGGCTGGGCTAGGCCCGATGCCCCGACCTCACCGCCTGCCAGCGCTCCGAGGTGCCCGCGGCGGTCCGCGCGCTGGGCGTGGATGCCACCTCCCCCACTGCGTCGCGGGGCGGCCAAGAGAGGGGTGATGGCTGGGTGGGTGGCGCTGGTGGCCAGGAGCCTCATCTCTCCCCGGATCTCACGGCCCCTCCGTCTCGGCCACGCGCAGATGAGGGGCAGGGGGAGGGGGGCGGCTTCTTCGAAGCACCGCTGCTTCTTCGAAGGCGCGGGCATTGTATAGTCTGATTGGTTGTAGACTGCAGGTTAAGTGGGAGGGGGTGTGGGCTCAGGTAGCCATTTTGGGTCCGTAGCGTTCGGCTCTGGCCGACGCGCGGGTGTTCCGGGGGGCCGCGGGGCGGCCACAACCACAGCCGTGCTAGTCCGCGGACTAGGTAGCGCGTCTGTGGTGCCATGGCTGTGGGCTTCCTGGGAGCGCACCTGATGATCTTGGTTACGGGCGGTGCTTTCACGGTCCAAGGGGCACTTGGCTGGCTGCCGTTCGGGCGCGGGGGAAATGAGGTCCCAGCGCCGACGCCGTCAGCCCTGCCCGGGCCGACAGCGCTGCCGCCAGGCGGTGGGGGGCAAGGCAAGGGGCGAGGACCGCCCGCCAAGCCCGCGCCTGCAGGGGGAAAGGGGCGAGGGCCGCAGGCCAAGCCCCCGGGGACGCCGGGCGTCCCTGCGCCGCCGCGGTCAGGGTCGACTACAACGACCACACCCGCGGGCATCGGGCGCGTAGGCCAGGGCGAGCCCACGGGTAGCCCAGCTACGCCGGCATACGGAGGGAGCGACGAGCCCACGGGCGCGCCTGGGCAGCCGTCCGCCCCGGGAAACCATACGGGCGATGGCGAGCCTGACCCGCCGCGCGGGCTGGACGGGTATTGGGGGTGGAGTGGTTGGGTCCCGCACCTGCCCCATTGGTGGGCTGGTCGGAACGTACCCCCACCGCCACCGCCGCCACCTACCCCGCCCCCGGAGGCGGGGCCAGGTCCCGGTTGGGGATTCGCAGCCTGGGTCTTCGAGTTCGTGGGCTACGAAGCGTGGGTGAGCTCCCCCGACCACACTGGCACGATCCGCACGAGCGGCGGATGGATTGGATCCGCCATCGACCGCCTGGGCGTTAAGATGCTCGGGTACTGGTGGGAGACCGCGGTCCTTTGCTTCGCCTTAGGCATCTTCACGTTCGTGTTGGGTGCCCTGGCCTTCATCGTCAACACCGCAGCCCAGCCTATGCTGTGGGCAGCCGGGGGACTCCGCTGGGCGTGGTACCAGATTACCCGGTGCTGCCAGCGACGCGGAGGCGATGGGCCCGGCGCCCATCTCCCCCCGCCCCCTCCGACCCCCTTGCTGGTGCGCTGGCGCGGGCCGGGCTTGGGCGGCGTGGTGGAAACGGAGTTCTACACAAAGGGGGTCCGCGGCCGGGGAACCAATCGGGCGTACAACCACGTGCTTCTGCGCAAGCACGGGCAGGTGGCCCGCATCAGCTGCAACTTCGCGGACCGGTACCGACTGGACCGCCACGGGCTCAACATCAAGATCGGGCAGGTCCTGGGGTGCACCAGTCGCAAGTGGCGGCTGAACCTCGAGGAGACCGGGAACGTGCATCTATGCCGTGCCGTCGAGTGCGCCTCCTGTCCAGTGGCGCACCCCATGCATGTCGACCAGTACGCGGCCATTGACCACGCACAGATCGTGGACTTGGCTGAGCACGGAAAGGCCACAGCCTGCCGGGCAGTCGGCGTGGGACTCCGGAAGGTATTCGGGGTCGCCAAGTGGCTGCTTTGCTCACCCTGGTCGGTACTTGGATGGCTGTGCCGGGGCCGGCCGGAGCCCCGCTACATCACTGACGCCACGGGCTATCGCCGCCTGGACATCGATTCGGAGAGCGAGGTGGAGGCGGAGGAGCGCCCCTGCCAAGCCGCCCAAGTTGGGGTGCAGCTCGCAGGTGGCGCACGCCCCCTCCAGCCGGAGGGGTGCGGCGACCGAGGGATGCAGGAGGCGACTGTTCTGCTACAGGAGGACGCAGAGGTGTCGGACGTCCCCCGGCCGGGGCATTGCCTCAATGCACAGGTGCACCTCTGCGCCCACCATGCGCAGAAGTACCGGTCTACCCTGATCGGCCGCAAATGCAGCCTCCCCACTTGCCTCCGCATGGCGAAGGGTAGCTGTGGGGGGGCCCCGATGTGCGGGGAACACCTCCGACGGGACGAGGGTCACACTGTGCGCGTCGAAGCGACGGTCCAACCTGGGATCCTCGGGGGCCTGCGCCGTCGCATGCGAGTGCGGGCCCCAAGCCCCGCCAGGGCGCGCGATTGGACCGCGCATGCCGCCGATGGAGTTGGCTTGGCGCCCGGGCCGGTCTACCCCCCGCCCGCTGCACCGCCGCCGCCCGCCGTGGCCCCACCCGTCGATGTGGAGCCCTCGGGGGTGCAGGCCCTAGCCTCTGGGCCGCAGCCGCGTCGTTCGCGCTCCGCGGAAGCAAGGGCCAGCGGACGCTCACGGTCTGCCGACCGCGGAGCCCCGGGCGATCGGATCGCCCATCGCGGGTGGCTTCAGGAGCCCTTACTCGTGAAGGTCTGCCCGATACTCCCGGGCGACCCTCGGGGAGTCGAGGAGGCGTACGGCGCGCCCCCGGCGAGTCCTTGGTATATTCTATTGGGAGAATGCGAGGGGCTCGACGTACGGGGCACTGGCGGGGACGCCCGACTTATCATCGGGACTAGCCTCGAGGGCGTCAGGGTGGAGGTTCCAGCCAGCGAGGTCGTACGGCATCCCCCTCCGCTGGAGGACGGGCGCTACCCGATAGATTGGATCAATCGGCTGCTGTACGAGGTCCCCCAAGGCGCGCGGGAAGTGGGGTTGCGTGTCATCGCCCACCACATCCCGCAGGATCTGCTGGCGATGTTACGCCAGGAGCAATGGGACGGTGTGGACGTGGAAAGCGCGAGCGGCTGGAGGCGGTCCTACCTGGCGAGCACGGAGCGCCAGCGGCTGCAGCACGACCCGGTGCGCACACTCGGCCACCATCGGCGGGGCGGCGCGCAGGGGGCGCAACCTGCGCCCGGGATGGAGGGCCTGCCCCGCCCTGCCCCCGTGGCGGCACCGTCGCGCTCGGCAGCGGCCGCCGCCGGCGTGAGCGAGGAAGCTGAGGAGCCCGACCCCCTCGAAATATTCATGGATTCCTTGCGAGCCGAGGATCTCAAGGGGCGGGGGGGCCAAGCGGCGGCCCTCAGCGCGTTAGGTATGACCGCGGACCTGCTCGGGGTTCCGCTCGATCAGGCGGAACGGCAGCTGCGGCGGAGAGTCGCGCAGGTGGCAGCGGCGGGCCCACTGGGGTCCGATCTGGAGCGCGCCCTCGCGGATTTGGAGGATGCGCAGCTGGAAGCGCGCGCGCGGGAGCGTGCTGCGGCCGCCGACAAGGTTCCCCTGCAGGGCAGCCTCTCACGCGAGGGGTCGCGGAGCCGCTCGGCGCGGGGACGGGATCCCAGCCCGAGGCAGGGACCCCGACGCGAGCTCTTCGGGGCCATGCCCCCCGTCCAACCCACGGGCCCACGCCGGGGCTTGCTGGGCGATCGGGACCTACTGGCACGCGATGGACGCGGGGGGCCCGCTCGTGGGGCCAACCCGCTCCTCGACGGAGCCTCGGTCCTTGGCCACCTCACTGGCCAGACGCCCCACGGGGGTGGCCTGGGTGGGGGGCGAGCCGGGGGTCCAGACGACGCCGGGGCGGCGGGCGCCTTGGGCGGGCTTGCAGCCGAGGCCGAAGCCCAGATCATCGAGCGCCTGGATCGCCAGAACCGCCTCACCGAACGCCACGTCCTCGCCGCCGAGCGGCAGGCGCGGGCCACCGAGGGCGACAAGAAGGCCCGGGGCACCAGGGCAGGGATCGGTCGGGACGAGGAACTGGATCTTTACATAGCCCGGGGATGCAACACCTTCGTGGTTGAGGCCTGCGAGGGGATCACGGGGAAGGACTTGTTCGACTCCCTCAAGCGCATGTGTGCGCACTCCAAGAGCACGCTCAAGACGATCGGGTTTCCCTGCCTGGTTACCAACCGAGTGGCGCACGGCTACGCGGCGCTCGCCTTCGGGACGGGTCCACACGACCTGGCAGTGGACGACTGCGTCCCCGCGCGTGACGAGGACTTCGATGGCTACCGGCTCCCTGTGGACGACAAGCTGGAGCCCCGCCAGCGGCCCGCCACCCACATGGCGACCTGGTTCAAGAGGGCCCGGTGCGAGATCCAGATGTTCGAGTCCATCGTAGGGGTCGCACACGGGGCAGAGCGTCGGCGGTCGCTAGGGTTCTTGGAGGCGGCCTTCGAGAGGGACCCCTCAGAGTTCCCAGACCATTGGGTCAAGGACCTGTGGGAAGAGCTCCGAAGCACCTGGGTCGAGGAGCTACGGGAGCTGAGGCGACGGCTCTGCCGTGAGCTCGACACCGAGAACCCGAGGAGGGAGGACATCAAGTACATCCTGCTCATGCCGGAGAACGGCTACGACTTGCCCCGAACGTTCGACCTCGGGGACCCGAATGCCTACTACCAGCAGGTAGTCGTGCCCCGGCGTAAGGCCGCACTCGCGCGCCTCCTCAATGGGCAGCTGAACGCCCACCTCACGAAGCGTCCGCCAAAGGCGGGAGGGGGCGAGGAAATGGGCGAGCCCCGGCCCACGGCGCAGGGTGATGACAGGCCCAAGGCGGGGGCTGGGCCCCAGCCGAAGGCGGGGCCCAAGGCGGGCGCCGGAGCCCCAGCGGGGACAGCCCCCAAGAGGGCGTACCCGGCGGGCAAGGAACTAACACGCCCGGAGCGTACGCGCTCCGTGGCGCATGCGCCCCGCAATAAGGACAACGTCCCTATCTGCTGGGGGGCCACCACGCACATGGGCTGCTCGCGGAAGGCTTGCGACTGCCCTAACTCCCATGACCCCATCAAGTCAACGCGCGGATTGGACTACTCGGTAGTCATGCAGCTCACGAGGCGCGGGGGGCTCCTTGGGACGCCCCGGACTGACCCCAAGCAGGTGGATGGGATGATTGCGCAGCTACGCTCGCAAGCCAAGGCAGCCGAGGCCGAGAAGGTTGGCGAGGACACGTCCCCCCCTGCTGCCCCTGACTCCCAGAAGGAAAAGGGCCGTGGCCGTGGTAGCGGCTCGCGAGCGGCGGGCGACCCGGGCCCGGGGCAGGCCCCGGACGACTACACCGCGCTCCAGCTTACCGCGATGGAATCCGACCTCCGGGAAGCGGTTAAGGGCCCCGACTTCGGATGGCTCGAAGACCACGACCGCCCGCGCGCGGCGGCCACTTGGGACGCCCAGCCCGCGGGTGATGGGCCGGAGCTTCGCCTCAAGCTCATGCAGGAGCTCGAATCCGAGGGCATCTTCGCGCCTCTGAAGGGGGCCAGCGAGTACTTGCAGAGCCACGTGCGCGGGCGCGTCTTGGGGGCGCGCCTGCGCGGGGAGCGGCTCACCGTGGAGCGGGCCCTCGAGGAAGCCGTGGACCGAGGCCATCGGGGACTCAGCAGTGAGGCAGCCGACCTGCATGAGGCGCTTAGCTGCGCCGCAGGATACGTCACCGAGGGCGGGGCCGAGGTCGGCCCGGTTGCCTGGGACGCCGACGGGCTGATAGGCCGCGGGTCCTATACCTTCTGGGACGGGGACACCCGCATCCAGTGGGACTTCCTCGACTACCGGGACCGCCTCAGCCCTACAGAGGAGATGGGCCAGGCGATGGGCCTGGAGGTGGGCGACGCCGAGGAGCGGCAGTGCCTGCTACTGCACGTAGCTGCTGGGGTGCTCCTGCTACGCGCGGGCGAGGGCGCGGGCGAGCCCAGCTCGGACGCGGTGCAGCAGTTGGCCGCGACGTATCGCCATGCACTATGGGAGGAGGCCCATGAGGCCCTTCGTGCCCTGGGCGACTCCCCACCGTGGATCACGGCCCTGGAGGCCGATGTCCGTTCCTACGTCCATGATGCGGTGCACCCGCACCACGACAAGGACTATCGCTGCCTGGCAGCATGCCCCGTCACCGACCTCGACGCCGTCACGCTCCAGGTGCACCGTGTCAATGGCAGTGGGCGCCTATGCGTGGACCACCTCATGGGGACGGGTGTCGGCGCGGAGGATCAAGTAATTCCGCTGCTGATCTGGCGTGGTCATATGCGCGTCTTGCGCCCACGCTCCCACACGGAGGCGGCGGCCCTAGGCCAGCGCTGGGGGCACGCAGGACGCCTGTCCCGCGAGATCGTGAGTGTCGGCTGGCGCGAGATGCTCGATGAAGGCCCAGACGTTGAACCCACCGTCCCGGGCAAGAGCGCGCCCTGCACCCACTGCAAGGCAGCGGAAGGTCGGGCGGGCCGCGCAGTGGGACGCGCGCCAGCCTCGTTCGGGGAACATCCAGCCGACGTCCAGGCACGCCTCCTGGAGGCGAACGCGATGCCAATTCGACACGACCCCGCGTTCGCGTACGGTTTGATCGCCCAGGAGGTGTACGCCGGTTCGGGAAATTGGTCGGCTGCGCTTCGCGCCGAGGGCATCCGGGTGCTGGAGCCGATCGAATACTACGACGACCCTCTCCGAGAGTCCGGCCCACGGCCGGATCACGACACCCTCGACCCGGCAGTTCGCGCGCGCCTACAGGAGGCCGCACGGACCCCCATGGGCCCCGATGTGGCCAACGTTTGGTGCTGGGGTACCCCGTGTGGCTCGTACACCGACCTCGGGCTCATGACCCAGCCTGGCGGGACCCCGCAGGGCACCCGCACGTGGGAGCACCCCGAGGGGGACGGCTCCAAAGAGTTCGAGCTCGTTGGTAACAGCCACACTCAGTTCACGTGCGACACCTGCCGCATCCTACACGACGCCGGCAAGGAGTTTCTCATCGAGTCCTCCTGCCCCTCGGGCCGCTACCCCAAGATTTGGGACCAGGCCCCAATGCACGAGCTGCGTCGAGCGACGGGGGCCATGATCGTCCCGATCCACATGTGCGCCTGGGGTAAGGCCCCGTCCGACGCGCCAGAGAGCCGCTATCGCAAGGGCAGCTGGTGGCTCGTCAGCCCCCGGCTGTACCTGCACGCTCTGTTGCTGGCGCGACGTTGCCCCCGTGACCACCACCGCGTCGAGCTGAAAGATCACGTGCCTGGCTCGGGCATTAAGCGCACCAAGGAGGCGCAGGTTTGGGCCCCCCGTCTTTGCGCTGCGTGGGCAAAGGTGTTGAAAGGGGCCTATCACCGCTGGTCGGTGAGCCAACTGCGTCGGCAGTTGGCGCCTATATGGGAGGATGGCCCGGGGGCGTCCCCCAAAATCGCCCGGGCGGAGGCGCCCGGGCGCCTGCAGGGCGTCGACTTCACTGGAATCGAGCGCCTACAGGCTTCAGGGGACGGCTCAAAATGCGGTAGGCTTAGCCCAGCCATGCACCGAGCATTGGCGGGGCTTCCTAAGCCCCCGTTGGGCGAGACACAGGGGGAGGTGAGTGCGGGCAAGCCTCGACCCCCTTGCGAGGACCCGGCCAGAGATATCGCGGAGGACCTCGACGGGTGCAGCCCGGCGGAGCTGGCCACGGTCTACCTGACCTTCTGCACGGAGCACCCTGAGTACGACCCCGAAGCCATGCGGACCCTGGTGGGGCTGGGGGATCGGCTCCTCCAGCGGACGGGGTCCCTGAAGGAAGCGGCCGCGCTGCTTAGGCGCGCGCGCCACGAGCGCCTGGGCAACCCCCTTCGGGGTGTCCTGGGGGACAAGGTGCGACGGTGTTTAAGCCGAGAGCACTTCGAGTACGTCCGGGAGCTGGCGGAAGGGGGAGCATCCGCGCGGCGGGGCGCGCCGCGGAGGCGCGAGCGAGCTCAGCCGTACCCCAGCGTGCGAGCCCACATCGACGAGGCCTACCAGAAGGTATGGGCGGATGTGACCTGGGGGATCGTCTTGGTGGCTTCCCAGGCGGCAGAGGGTTTTTTGACGGAGCTGGTGGAAGCCCCCCTGGGGAGGGTCCCAAAGCAGCTACCGGACAGAACCCTATCGTCCGAAGGGCGTATGATCCACGCGATGCTCTCGGCCAACGCCGCCACGCACAAGCGCGACCACCCGCCTGCCGTCCAGCCACGCCATCGGCAGGTGGCGAGGGCGGCGGTATGGCATCGCGCGCGCCATCCCGGAGCGCGCCTCCTCTGCGCCAAGCGGGGCGTCTCGCGGGCCTTCAAGTGGCTGGACATCGCCCCGGCGGACGTCGGGGACTTTGGCACTTCATTACCGGGGGCCCGCGCTGGCATCGAGGGGGACGTCAGAGTCGTTTACCTAGCCATGGTGTTTGGGTGGACGGGAGCCCCAGGCAATTACATGATGCTCGCCCTGGCGGCGAGGGAGCTCCACGAGAGCTATCGGCCTGGGGAGCCGCACTGGCACGACACCACCCACTTCCACTCGGAGTGGCTTATGGATGACCCTGTGGTGGTGGAGCCCGACATTGGGGTCCGGCCGTGGATGGCCTGCGACGCATTGGATGCATCCATACGTGAGGTATTCGGGTCCGAAGCAGTGAACGTCAGCAAGAGGGACGCCGAGGGGGAGCCCTCCACCACTCAGATTATCTGGGGGCTCAGCATGGACTTCGAGCGCGAGCGAGTTGGACTCCCGGAGCCCAAGGCCATGAAGATGCGCTTCCTACTGGCGGAGCCGGAGCTGAGCTTCGGCTGCCGCATGGTACGGCTGCGAACCGCGAGGGAGCTAAGTGGGCTCGGCCAGTTCTGCGCCTGCGCAGCTCCAGCCCTGAGCCTGGAGCTCCCAGCGGTCCACCGGATGCTGTCGGGTGACCCAGGCCAGGCCTACGTCCACCCGCCGGGCGACCCCGAGATGGTAGAGGCTGCGTGGGACGATTGGCACCAGACCCTGGATTGGCTGCGCGTCTGCTTTGAGATGCCTGTCGAGGGTAACTTCGAGACCTCCTTCGAGGGCCTGCTAGGCCTTCGCGAGGCCCTCGCACTCCCGGGGGCGCTCGGCAAGCTGCGCTGGCTGGGAGGCGATGCCACCCTGGATCGGATCGGTGCGCTGGACTGGTCCTCGCGCGAGTACATCGTGGCGGAGGCGGCTCCCTACCTGGAGACGCTCCGCTCCGCCCCCGGGGTCACCTGGCAGGGGGAGGGGGAGATCATCGCGGTGGTCGAACTCCTCTGCCTGATAGCCTTGGCGGCCGAGAAGGGCCCGGACTGGTTCCAGCTTCTATTGCCGTACGTCACTGACAACAGTAATGTCAGCCGCTGGCTGCGACGCCGCCGGGCACGGAACGCGGTGGCGCGCCACCTGCTTCGAGTCCTGGCCATGCTGGAGCTACGGTACAAGTTCCGGGTCCTGGACGGACTTTACTTACGGACTTACCACAACGAGCTGGCCGACTTCGTGACTCGTGCCACGGTGGAGGAGGTACGCCAGCGGATGACGGAGGCCGGATGGACCGAGCTGTCGCCGGCAGCCCCGTGGGGCGAGCTGGTGGAGGAGGCCGCCCAGCGCGAGCTGCGGATGCCAGGAGACGACGGGCCCTGGCGCGCGGCTGCACTCCAAGTTAAGGGAGCCCGGGAGGCCCTACCACGCTACGCCCCCCTGCAGGTCGAGGGGGCGCGGCTGCTGGAGGTGGGAACCGCGTGGCCCCCCTTCGGGGAGGCATGGGAGAGCCTCGGCGGGTCGGCGCTGCTGGCGCCGTGGGATGTCGGTGACCGATGGGGCCCGGACGACGGCGACCACCCCAAGGACCCCACTGGGGCTCCGCGGATCCGTTGGCTGTGCGCGTCACTATCGGAGGACCCCGGTGGACGCGAGGCGACGGGCCTGGAGCGGCTACTGATCACCACTCGGCCACTGGCCGTGTTGCTCGACGCCCCCGTCAACTACGCCGCAGTGCGGATAGGGGCGCGCTTGCGGCGCCTCGGCTATGTGGCACTCTCCCCGGAGACGCGCCTTCTGTGCACACGCTTCGGCGACGTCGCGGCACGAGCGCGGGCGGTCCAGGTTTGGGGTTGCGGAGAACGGGTTCGGGCGCCAAGCCTCATACCCCCCCTGGGGCAGCCCTGCGTGGAGCCACGCGGCCTCTGCCAGCTCTGGAAAGAGGCAGGGCGGCCACCGCTGGACGAGCTCCGCCTGGACCTCAACAACGGCACCTTGCTCGTGGACCCTCGGATCTCGACGACGGGGGATCGCATGATGCCCTGGCCGCGCGGCACATGGCAGCCCGCGGGAGGCGGGCGGGCCCAGCGCGTGGTGATTCATGATCCGCGCGGGCCCTGCCATACGGCACGGGCGAAGCCCGACCCGTTGAAGGGCTATGCGAACACCCTGATCCTGGAAGGGTCCGAGGGCGGCTGGACCGTGCGAGCCCTGCACCCGAAAGAAATCTGGTGCGCCCAGGGGGGCACGGCGGAGCTGTGGGATGTCCTGGGCCTTGGAGGTATGCCGATCGCCGAGCGCATGCGGCAGGCCGCCCGTGCACTCCCGCGCCGCACGGCCCGCTGGGTGCTCCAGTGGGCGGAGCGTCTGCTGAGGCAGGCCGTAGAGGCAGCAAGCGCAGGCGAGGCACCCGGGGCGCGCGCTGGCGTCGGACCCGACCACGACCGACTCGCTAACGACGAGATGGTTAAGCTGTGGCTAAAGGCCTGGCTTCAGGCCCCCGACCGCCCAAGCGGGCCATTCGAGGCTGCGCTGGAGGCGGGGAAGACGACGGACGACGCCGCTCGGTTGGCCGACCAGCTCGACCCCCCTGCTACCGCGCGGTCCACCGCAGCAGGGGAGGGCGGGGCAGGCGGGGAGCGGGTCGGGGCGGTGACCTTCGCTGTTCCGGAAGGCGCGGGGGTGCCCAAGCCAAGCGCCACGGACGGCGCGGGCGGCGAGGCACGCCCCCCGCGCAAGACCCGCCGGCGTACCCGCAGTGCCCCTGCCCCCGCGCTGGTGAAGCCCGCCGCCTGGCGGTACGCCGGCGGGGGCGCCCCGAAAGGGGTTCAGGGTGAACTCACCGACCCTCGCGAGCTGGATGCGACTGCCACCGAGGCGATGCTGGCCAAGCTTGCCGAAGGGACGCGGGCCAACTACAGCGCCGGGTGGCGTAACTGGGTACTCTGGCGGAGGCTCCGAGGCCGGAGCCCGTACCTGCAGGGGGAGACTCGGGACGCCCGCCTTACGGATGAGGATGACCTCATCCGGTATGTCGTGTACCTGTACAAGGTGATGAAGAGGCGGGCCACGACCATCCGCCAGCGCCTGTTCGCCATTCGATATGCCCACACCCTGGCAGGGTTTGGGGATGTGACCTCCGATCGGCGCCGGCTCTGGACCACGATCGAGGGACTCCGCCGCTGGGACGGAAAGGCGAAACGGAAGCTGCCGGCCACGCCCCGGATGTTGCGCTGGCTCCGCGAGTACTTGTTCGCCCACGGAACGGCCACGCGCCGAGAGGCGACCATCCTATGGGCGGCGCTTATGACGGGGTACTTCTTCATGCTCCGCGCGTCGGAGTATTTGGTCCAAGAGGACCGCTCCTGGAGCATGGGACGGGTGGTGCGTGGGCAGGACGTGCAGGGGCTGCGCGGGGGTACACCCAGCGCATGGCTCAGCGACTGCGACGAGGTAGTGCTGACGATCACGTCGTCCAAGACGGACCAGTTTAACGCAGGTTGTGTACGCAACCATTACCGTTCGGGGGTGGAGTTGTGTGTCGTGGACGCACTTGCCGACCTCCAGAGGGAGCTGCCGGACCGGTTTGGACGAGGAACCGAGGCGGGGCTCCCCCTGTTCCGCCGGCCCGATGGCCACCCGATTATGCGGGAGGAGGTGCAGGGGCTCCTCCAACTCGCGGCTGCCGCCTGCGGCGTGGACGCAGGCCAGATGGGATCCCACTCCCTGCGCATCGGGGGCGCGACGGCGTTGTGCCACGCCTGTCGCGACCTGGAAGCGGTCAAGAGGTTCGGGAGGTGGTCCACGGACGCCTTCCACGGATACCTCTGGGAGGACCATCGGCGTCAGGCTCCATTCGCCCGAGGCATGGCGGAGGGCCACGCCTTACTGGCCCCGGACGCCCGCGGTGATGACGGCGTCGCGGCCGGCGCCCGCCCCGACCGGTTGGCCGGGAGCGACCCGCCCCCGTTTGGGAGCGACCTGAGGCCCTCGGAGCGCCCGGCCTGGGCGCCCGGGCGCCCCCCCTGGGCGCGCCCTTCGGCGCGAGCAGGGTCAAATATGGAGGGGGAAGGAGAGGAGGAGCCGGTGAGATACGAGCCAGGGCGAGGAGTTAACGGGCGTGTTGGGAAGCAGCAGGCGGGTCCCACAGGTGTTCATGTCGGGGCGGGGGCTTCGCGTTGCGGGGGTACCCCGGTGGACCTCTCGCCCTCGACCCCCCTTTCGCTACCGCCCCCGATCGCCCCAGGCACGCCCACCTCCTCTTGGTCCTCTCATCCGCAGCCATCTCCCGCTCCAGAGCGAGGCACGCGAGCAGCGCGCGCACCCCAGCCTCGCGCGCCAGCCGCGCCTCCGCCCCGCGCTCCGGCAGCGTGCATCATGGGATTCCTGGTGGGCCTGGTGGCTCCGGACCAGAGCAAGGCGCGCGGCCATGACTACAGCATCATGGCGGTGAACCCCCTCGGCGTCGTCGTCTCGGGGGCTGCGCAGTCGGACGAGCTCCGGAGTGCCGCCCACGACATCCTGTACACGGTGGTGGACGAGCTGGACAGCGAGGACCTCGTCGAGGTGGTCAACCACGACCACGAAGCAGCCCCGTGCATCGCGGCGGCTTGCCTGGCCGCGGGGGCGAGCGAGGACCACGGCCAGCTGGTGATCGTCGACGGCAAGCGGGGCGCGTGGGGAGTGGGCGCGGGGCCGAATATCAAGGTCCAGCGCCAGGCGGCCAAGCTGGCGCTCGCCCTGGCCCAGTTCCAGGGGCAGCCCATGCCGGAGCTCCGCGAGCTCTGCAAGCGCAACAGGGGGCTGCTCGACATGATGCGCGCGGTGGACGCGGAGGCGGTCGTGGAGCTCACCGACGTGGACGACGCCTCGAGCAGGGGCGAGGGGAGGTCGACCCCAGCCCCGGTCCTCGAGCCGGGCGAGGACGCCGTGACCGCGGCGCTGGCGCGTGCGGCCATCCAGGCTGCAGCGCGGCGCCAGAGCAAAGGCGCTCCAGTGGAGCGCCCGCGGCCCCCGCGGTCCCCGGGCCAGGAGCGCCTCGCCGAGGAGGTCCGCAAGCGTGAGAGGCGCCCTGCGCCCTTGCGCTCGCCCTCGCGCGCGAGGCGCCGCGATCGCGAGCGCGATGAGCCTCGCGATCGCGGGCGCAGGGGACGGGAGGAGGAGGCCGTCTTGAAGCCCGAGACGGGCGGCGCCCCCCCGAAGGCCGACATCGTGAAGCGTGAGGCCGTCCTGAAGCCCAAGAGCGGGGGGGCGCCGCCGCGGTCCTTCGAGGTGAAGACTGAGGTGGAGGAGACGGCGGCGCCAGGCGCGGGGGGCGGTCCGCCCCAGCGCCAGCCGCGCTCGAGGAGCCGCCGTAGGCGCAAAGAGGAGCAGCGCCAGGGCGCCCAGCAGCAGCCCAGTGACCAGCACGACGAGGGCGAGTCCATCATCCGCATCGAGCGGGTACCGCACCACGTCGACGCCGAGGTGGTCAGGCAGGTGGTCGTGCCCTTTGGCGTCGTCAAACACATCGCCTTCCTGTACGACCACCGCCACAAGCGGGAGCCGTGTGTGCTCGTGGAGTTCCAGCGCCGCGCTGATGCAAAGCGCGCGCGGGAGTGCATGAGGTCGAACTATCGGTTCTACAAGACGGACCCGTGCACAGTGGTCACGGAGTGGGCGAGTCGACCTCGCGGCCCCGACCCAGGCAGCGACGGGGGGGATGGCCCGATCATCCAGCCGCCTGCCTGCCCGGCGTGCGCTCTCAAGATGCGCTGGAGCTCCTTTGACCCGGGAGACGGTTGGGGTTGCGAAATGTGCCCCGCGGGCGGAGCTAACAGCGGAGCCCTGCGGTGGCACTGTAAGGGGTGCGACGTGAGCTACTGCGAGGCTTGCCGCGTCGCCTTCGGCAAACCCAAGACGGTGGTGGAGAAGGCCCGGCAGAGCGGCCACACCGCGCGGGAGGCGCCGGGCCCCAGCGCCGGCCACGGAGAGCGCCCCAGCACGGGTGCCACGGGTGCGGGGGCTGAGGGGGACCGCCCGCCAGGCGACCTCAGCTGGCCCAAGCGTGAGAGGTCGCCCAGCCGCAACCGGCCCAAGCGCGAGAGGTCGCCCAGCCGCAGTCTGGCGCGGGACCCAGCGTGGGCGCGGCGCGGCGACACCCCTCCCGGCCGCACGCGGCGTAAGACCGGGAAGCACGCTGGGCAGCTTCGCGCCCCTCGCGGCGGCTGGTACGAGCAGGAGAAAAAGCGGCGGCGTGCTGCCGCTGCGGAGGCTGCCGCGGGCGGGGGTGGGATCCCAGCCTGGCGTGGCAAGGGCGCGGGCGACAAGGGCGGCAAGGGCGGCAAGGTCAAGGGCAAGTACTCCGGCAAGGCCGCCAAGGGCACCAAGAGCGGCGGCAAGGGCGACAAGAGCGGCAAGGGCGGCCACTCCAAGGGCGACCAGGGCAGCCGCGGCCGGAGTGAGCGTGACCGGCCCAGCGCGGGCGGTCGCGCGTCGAGGGGCGGCGATGGCGGCAGCCCCCGGGACCGCAGTGAGCGCGGCGGAGACCGCAGCGGCGACGAGAGCCGCGATCGCCAGGGGAACACGCCATCCATCTAGGCGTGGAGCACCCCATATCCCGACGCCAGCGCCTGCGGCATCGCGGGCTGCGGGCTGAAGGCGGCGGCCCGTGAGTGAGCCGGCTTTCCTCTCAGCCTACCGTGCGCAGGTGGCGCCTGCGATCCTTTCAGCCTACGGTACGCAGGTGGCGCCTGCGATCCTCTTTCTTTTAGCCTACGGTACGCAGGTGGCGCCTGCGATCCTCTTTCTTTTGAGGAGTTTGAACGTTGCGCGCACGTCGCGCGCTTCCTGGACCCGGCCGCGCCGCGCGTCCTGCGCGCCGTGCGGTCGGGGCCACACTTGCGCTCTGCGCCCGGCGCATCATGCGCCGCTCTTTTCTGTTCTTTTGCGCGCTTCGCGCACGCGCCGCGCCCGCGCTCTGGGTGCGCGGGGCGCGGAAGGCCTCGAGGTTGCAGGCGAGTGGCCGCGCGCGCGAGGCTCTTGCGGCCTCAGGATCCGCCCTCGCACTTCGGGCTGGGCGTCCCCGCGCGCGCGGCTGCGCTTTCTCTTTTCTCATGGCCAAGCGGCCGCAGGCGTGCCAGAGCGCGAGCGCGCGGGCCGTCAGGGCCCACGCGCTCGCGTCGGGCGTGGGCCGTCAGGGCCCACGCCCAGGTGGAGATGCGCGTCGCCACGCTGCCATGAAAATACCATCGCCCTGTCCTGGTCCCTCTCTCGTCCCCTCCTCTCCTCCTCTCCCTCCGTTGAGTGCACGCGTATCTCACTTAACTTGTATAGTCTGATTGGTTGTAGACTGCAGGTTAAGTGGGGGGGGGTGTGGGCTCAGGTAGCCATTTTGGGTCCGTAGCGTTCGGCTCTGGCCGACGCGCGGGTGCCCACCCACCCCGCTTTGCTCCCAGACGCCTGCGCGGGCCAAGCGGCCGCAGGCGTGCCAGAGCGCGAGCGCGCGGGCCGTCAGGGCCCACGCGCTCGCGTCGGGCGTGGGCCGTCAGGGCCCACGCCCAGGTGGAGATGCGCGTCGCCACGCTGCCATGAAAATACCATCGCCCTGTCCTGGTCCCTCTCTCGTCCCCTCCTCTCCTCCTCTCCCTCCGTTGAGTGCACGCGTATCTCACTTAACCTGTCTGTAGATGAAGACTAGTACCTTCGAAGAAGCAGCCTTCTTCTAAGAAGCCTTCCCCCCTCCCCCTACCCCCCGTCTGCGCGCCGCCAGTCGTCTTATTCCAGCGCGTCTCCTGGTCCGTGCTTCGTCCGCGCACATGCCTCGGGTCACGATTTGCCGACAACTCCGGAGCGGTGGGAATGCCGTGGCCAGGTGAAGGTGGACGATCTACGTCCGAAACAGGACGCGCCAGTAGCAGACGCCGGGATGTCGCCCACGCTTCTGGGGTCGGTGGAGTCCAGCACGTCCCCTAGTTCCCCCTTCGTAGTGCCCCCCCTCGCCTGCTGTCTGCGGCCGCCCTCTTGCTCCGCTGCTGATGAATGAGTACCCCGCGCGCCCCCGGCCGCTGGAGCGCGCGAGCGGATCGCCTCTGCCGCGCTGCGACGAAAAGCGTGCAAGCTGCCCGCGCAAGGTCGCGCGTGAGCGCCCTTTTCTCCAAGCGATGTGCCACGCTTGCGGCCCGCGTGCGACGCGGCGTAAGGTCGCTATGCCATCTCGCGTAGGATCCGCTTCCTCCTCTTCCTCCTCGTCCACTTCCTCCTCCTCCTCCTCCTCCTCCTCCTCTTCCTCCTCCTCCTCCTCCTCCTCCTCCTCCTCCTCCTCCTCCTCCTCCTCCTCCTCCTCCTCCTCCTCCTCCTCGTCCTCCTCCCCCTCCTCCTCCTCCTCCTCCTCCTCCTCCTCCTCCTCCTCCTCCTCCTCCTCCTCCTCCTCCTCCTCCTCCTCCCCTCGGTCGCCCCCGGGCCGCCCCACCGACGCGCCCGGCGCTGCGGCGCGACGTGCCTCTCGGCTGCAGAGACGGCGCGCCCCGCCGCCTGCCCTTCACAGGCTGGGGCGTGCCGTGGGTGGCCCTCGCTGCGGGGGTGGCGCGTGCGGAGCGCGCAGTGTCTGGGCGTTGCGACCGCCCGCCCCGCCTCGACTCCCTCCCCTTGTCGTGTTCCTCCTCTCTTCGCCGTTCCCCTCTTCTCGGCCCCCTCCGCCTCGACTCCTCGTCTTCCTCCCCTTCCTCCTCTTCTTCCTCCGCTTCCGGTCCCATAAGTCCTCTTCCTCGTCCTTCTCCCCGTCCTTTTCCTCCTCCTCTTCCTCCTCTTCCTTCCATATCATTCGTCGTTCTTTGTGTCCTTCCTATCCTCTTCCTCTTCCCCTTTGGGCCCGCTTGACCCCCTCCTGGGGGCTCTTCGGGGCCTCTTGGGGTCTTGGCCCTCTTGGGCTGTCTTGGAGCCTCCTTGGTCCGTCTCAGGGCGTTCTTGGACCGTCTTGGCCCCTCTTGGCCGTCTTGTTTTTGTTCCAGACCCTCTTGGGACCCTCTTGCGCCGTCTTGGGATTCTCCTAGACCGTCTTAGGCCTGTCTAGAGGCATCTTGAAGGCCTGTCGGACCGTCCTCGATTTCCAGAAGCCCGACAAGGCGAGAGCGTGGAAATCGCCCAAAGGCGTGTGGAACAACATTTGTTTTTTGCTTCTGGAAGCGCCCTGGGGGGTCCTCTTCGGGCCCTCCTGTGGCGTGTTTTGGCCCCTCTTTGGCCGTCTTCTGGTGATCTTGAGGCGTCTCGGGACCCTCTGGGAGCGTCTTGGGTTCTTGAGGCTATTTTTGGAGCCTCCCTTCGCCGTCTTTGATGCGTCTTTGGCCCTCCTGGCAGTGCGGTGGCATCCCTGTGGGAACCCGGGGGAAACCTTAGCCAAGAATTTTGGCCTCCCCCCCAGGTGGTTTTGTTTGGCGCTGCGGGTCCTTCGGAGGATTCTCAGATCCAGGCGGGACTGGAGAGACAAGGGGACGAGCACACATAAGACAACGAGACAACAGAAAGACCACAAGGCAGCAGTCCAGCAGGATCTCTGACAGCCTTACGCCCCCAAGGTGTCCGATGGATCACAAGGAGGGGTGTATGGTTTGGTAAGGGTGATGATGAGGATCGTGCTGATGGTGGTGATGACGATAAGGATGACCACGATGACACGCGTGGTGCTGCTGATGATGATGAATGATGATAATGATGATGATGATTATGATGATGCTGGTGATGGTGATGATGCTGCTGCTGATGATGGTGCTGCTGATGATGATGCTGATGCTGATGATGCTGATGATGCTGATGTTGTTGTTGTAATTGTTGCTGCGCTGCTTGTCGTGTTGTTGTAGTTGTTGTTGTTGTCGTCGTTGTCGTCGTCGTTGTTGTTGTTGTTCTTGTTGTTCTTGTTGTTATTGTTGTGGTTGTGGTTGTGGTTGTGGTTGTGGTTGTGGTTGTGGTTGTGGTTGTGGTTGTGGTTGTGGTTGTTGTTGTTGTTGTTGTTGTTGTTGTTGTTGTTGTTGTTGTTGACGAGTATGATGATCATGATTATGATTACGATGATGCTGCTGTTGTTGTTGTTGTTGTTGTTGTTGGAATAAACGGAGGTTGGGGCCCCGTGTTCCCCCCAAGCAACCAGCAACCAGCAACAATCCCTTAGGGAGGCCCACCGAAGCTTCATTTCGGTGGACCTCCCAACGGGATTGTTGCTTTGGCTCCACAGGGCGCTCCACCGGAGCTTCATTTCGGCACACCCCTCTCGAGGATCGCGGCCCTGGCTTCGCAGGGAACCCCACCGAAGCTTCATTTCGGCACATCCCTCTCGAGGATCGTGGCCCTGGCCCCACAGGGAGCTGGACCGACGCTTCATTTCGGCACACCCCTCTCGAGGATCTTGGCCCTGGCCCCACAAGGAGCTCCACCGAAGCTTCATTTCGGTACACCCCTATCGAGGATCGCGGCCATGGCTCCGCAGGGAGCCCCACCGAAGCTTATTTTCGGCGCACACCTTTCGAGGATCGTGGCCCTGGCCCCACAGGGAGCTCCACCGAAGCTACATTTCGGCACACCCCTCTCGAGGATCGTGGCCCTGGCGCCACAGGGAGCTCCTCCGAAGCTTCATTCTAGCACGCATATATAAAGGATCGTGGCCCTGGCCCCGCAGGGAGCTTAACCGAAGCTGCATTTCGGAACATCCCTCTCGAGAATCGTGGCCCTGGCCCCACAGGGAGCTCCACCGATGCTTCATTTCGGCACACCCCTTTCGAGGATCGTGGCCTTGGCCCCACACGGAGCTCCACCGAAGCTTCATTTCGGCACACCCCTCTCGAGGATCGTGGCCCTGGCCCCACAGGGAGCTCCAACGAAGCTTCATTTCGGCACACCCCTCTCGAGGATCGTGGCCCTGGCCCCACAAGGAGCTCCACCGAAGCTTCATTTCGGTACACCCCTATCGAGGATCGCGGCCATGGCTTCGCAGGGAGCCCCACCGAAGCTTATTTTCGGCGCACACCTTTCGAGGATCGTGGCCCTGGCCCCACAGGGAGCTCCACCGAAGCTTCATTTCGGCACACCTCTCTCGAGGATCGTGGCCCTGGCCCCACAGGGAGCTCCAGCGAAACAGCATTTCGGCACACCCCTCTTGAGGATCGTGGCCCTGGCACCACAGGGAGTTCATCCGAAGCTTCATTTCGGCACACCCCTCTCGAGGATCGTGGCCCTGGTCCCACAAGGAGCTCCACCGAAGCTTCATTGCGGCACGCCCCTCTCGAGGATCGTGGCCCTGGCCCCGCAGGGAGCTCCACCGAAGCTTCATTTCGGCGGACACCTTTCGTGGATCGTGGCCCTGGCCCCACAGGGAGCCCCACCGAAGCTTAATTTCGGCGCACACCTTTCGAGGATCGTGGCCCTGGCCCCACAGGGAGCTCCACCGAAGCTTCATTTCGGCAAAACCATCTCGAGGATCTCGGGATTGGCCCCACAAG